>MU968359.1:67533883-67859286 GCA_034641835.2 Pinus albicaulis | reverse complement strand
CTTGGCCTGATCCGAGGCACCGAACAAGAGTGGAAGATGGAACCAAGGTACACCGCCCTCTAGACTTGGCTTCTGGAATGAATGTGCTGATGTCGACAGAAGGAGGTCCGCCATAGGTGAAGCAATGAGAGATCCTCAACTAAGGCATGAGAGGAAATAGTAGAGCGATGGACAAACTGACACTAATGACGATAGTGAAAATGGGAAGGACTGAGTAGTGAATGGACGACTTCCCTTGTTAGAGCATAAAGGGCATGAATGACATGGCAGCAACTAACACGATATCATAAGGGATAGGGGACAGTGGAACTGAAGGTCATAATGTGCGACACAAGAGAGAGACCAAGAGATGAAGGATGGAGGGCTATAGTGGGGTACAAAGGGACTCGGTATAGACTCCATGGAGGAAATGATGACTCAACTTGGATTCTCTAAACAAGGGCGACTCGATGGTGCTGCCACACAGTAAAGGCCCCAATGGGGGACCGTGGAAACATGAGTACAAGATGGGAACTCATGACGAAAATCAACACAAACAAAGACAAGTAAGGAGGCAAAGTGGTGCCCCAAGTACAAGTGTTGTAAGTGAAGAAATGTGATTTTAATGAGAGGGGAAGTGACCCATGTTGGAAAAAATGTGTCCTGGTGAAGTATCAAATCCTAAAAACAAAAAAGATGTTGGCTATCTAAAAGAAAATAAAACATGCATTTCAGAAGGGAAATGCTAAGGGTAATATTTCTTAAGATAGAGTGCATTGCGAGGATTAGGAAGGGGATTGCCTTCAAAATTTTCTAAGAGGTATGCCCCCTTACCGAGATCCTTAGTGATGATGTAAAGGCCTAGCCATAATGAGTCGAACTTCCCATGACCAAGGACATCATGGGCCTGGTCATAAACTAGAACAAGGTCACCTTCATGAAAAGTACGAGGCTGGACTTTTCTGTCATACTGAGCTTTGGTGCGTTTCTTGGCCGCTTCCATGGTTTGTAAGGCAACACGGCGGTCTTTGGAGGCATGCTCAAGCATGATAAGTCATTGTTCTAGAGGTTGGGTGTCAGGGAGAAGTTCAACGGCTAGATGCAGGGAAGGAATTTCACACTCTATCGGTAAGACTGCCTCCTCTCCAAAAACGAGGTGGAAAGGAGTAAACCCGGTGGCAGTTTTAACAGAGGTTCGATAGGCCCACAAGGTAGGGAAGAGCATAACATGCCAATTGGTTTTGTTCTTATTCACCATTCGTTGAAGCATAGTCTTGAGGATTTTTTTGACTGCTTCAACTTGGCCATTACCTTGGGGGTAATATGAGGAGGAATATTGGTGCTCAAAACCCAATAGTGAGGATAGCTCACGCCATATCTCATCTTCAAAATGTTGGTCGTGGTCAGAGACCAGTTGTTTCGGAACCCCGAATCGAGCGATAACGTGGTTAAAGAAAAAGAGGGCTGTGGTAGCTGCGGTGTTGTTAAATGTTGGCATAGCCTCGGCCCATTTTGTGAAATAGTCGACCGCCACGATGATATATTTGTGGTTACCAGCGGATGGCGGGTGACACTCCATAAAGTCAATGGCCCATTTACAAAAGGGACCAGTTGAGATGACCGGATGGAGGGGGGCTGGGGGAGCTCGCACCTAGGGGCGAAATGTTGGCAATTGGAACAGTGTTTGACTGCCTCAATGCAATCACTGAAGAGGGAAGGCCAAAAATACCCAGCGCGCATGACTTTCTGGGCAGTAGCACGACCGGAGAGGTGGCCACCGCAAGCGCCGCTACGGCAGGCATTAAGGACCTTTTAAGCTTCAGCATGTGTGAGACGATGACGAAGGACAATATCGATCCCGCGACGATAGAGGTCGTCACCGATAAGGAGGTATCGGGGAGCCTGGTGTCGGATACGTCGGTGAGCCTCATGATCAAGGTGGAGGGCGAACTTTTGGGTTCGCAAGTAAGTAAGAATATCGCCATACCACGGGTCATCGGAAGTAATGGCAAATAAGTGTTCATCAGGAAAATCATCATTAACTGGGGGGTCTTGTGCTCCGGTAGGTAATTCAGAAATGAGCTCAGCGAGGGCTAAGCCTTTCTTACTCTTTGGTGTGACAAATTCGAGGTTGAATTCCTGAAGAATAATGACCCAATGGGCGTACTTCCTAGTGAGGATACGACGACTCAAGAGGAAAGCCATGGGGCTGGAATTATTCACAACCTTGGTGGAGCGCATGAGGATATAATGACGAAGTTTTTGGACCGAGAACATGACAGCCAGTGCTAATTTTTCTTCATATGAGTAGGAAACAGGAGGCCCTACAAGGTTCTTACTGACATAGTAAATCACATGCTCGATACCATTGTCATCTTCCTGGATAAGGACTCCAGCGACTGAATAGGTGGAAGCGGAGATATACAGGATGAAGTCTGATCAAAGTTGGGAGAAGCGAATCAAGGGCTTGATGGAGAGCACAGAGGGGTATCGAAAGACTCATGAGCAAGGGATCCAAAGCAGATGGGATATTAGATCGGAGGAGTCTAAGGAACCCGTGTGCAGTGGTAGCATAGTCAGGGACGAACCGACGAAGAAAATTAGCTTTGCCTTGGAGACTTTGGAGCTGGCGAAGGGTACGCGGAATGGGAAGTTCAAGAATGGCTTGAACTTTCAAAGGATCAAGAGTGATGCCATCCTTAGACATGATGAAGCCTAAGAGACGGTCGGCAGGAACGCAAAAGACGCATTTCAATGGGTTAAGGCGGATGTTATACTTGCAACATCGGAGAAAAATGGTACGCAAAACGTGGAGGTGTTGCGCCCGATGCTTAGATCGTGCAGTGAGGTCGTCTAAATAAGAAAGGATAATATGAGCTAATTCATGGAAACAATAAGACATGGCCCGTTGAAAAGTGGCGCCGGCATTTTTGAGGCCAAAAGGTATGACCCGATAAGCAAAAGTTCCCCATAGACTAATGAACGCGGTTTTGAGTTGATCAGAAGGACAGATAGCATTTTGGTTGTATCCGGAGAAACCATCCATAAAGGATAGAACCTTGTGCCCCACACACTCGTCAATGATTTGGTCAATGAACAGTGTCGGGAAGTTGTCTTTGGGACAAGCTCTGTTCAAGTCGCGAAAGTCTGTGCAGACACGGATGTTGCCTTGTTTCTTGAGAATGGAAACTGGGTTGGATACCCAAGTGGTGTATTCAATGGGGTAAATGAAACCAGCCTACTTGAGCTTATCGATTTCGGCTTTGATCGCGTCGTGTCTGGAAGGATGAATGGGTCTCAACTTTTGACGGACTGGTTTGGCATCAGGACATGTGTCGATATGGTGTTCGACAATGGCGGGATCGAGTCCGGGCATTTCAGAATAGGGCCAGGCGAAAATATCACGAAATTCTTTGAAAAGCTTGGTGTAAGCTTCGATTTCTTCCAGGGTGCATTGGGCGCCTAAGGTGATATTTTCTTCGATACCTGGTGTGACTAAAATGTTAATTTTGACGGCAGGAGAGATATTGGCCATGTTTCCTTCTTCGAAAGCATTAGGTGCAAATATGGAGTTTTTGAACTAATTGACTGCATTGGGGATGAAGTCTTTGGTTTTCACAGCAAATTGGTCATGGGACTGCTGTGGGAGGAAGTATGCACGATGGTGCATATCATCCCATGGAAAATCTGGGTTGGTCATGGCTTCCATAATGTCTTCATTGGACTGGAAGATGGGAAGACTGGGGGAAGAAAGGTTACCCAAGGAGGTAGTGATGTGTGACGGGTCATCAGGAGGAGAAGGGCTCAGATGTGCAATATCACCAGATCCAAGGTCGGCAGAGGAGCCGAGAGTATCTGCAGGTTGAAGGGCAGATGAACTATCTCGCAAGGATGATGACAAGTACAAAATGGTGGTTGATGGCTTTGTTGGCTCGATAGAGGGAGGAGGACTGTGAATGGGAGTAGGAAGATATTCAGGTCCTATCGAAGTGGCCTTGAATCAGCGGTACATGTCCAAGGAGGAATGATACTCGTCAAGGCGAGGACAGAGGTGGGTGTAATGGCCGTGGAAATCACACAAAGCATAAGGGTGGTTTGTGCGCAAGGTTTTGAGTTTCGGGATAGAGTCTGGGATAGTGACGTAGACTTCGGGGATGTCAGAGTCAGGAAACATATCGTTGACCAGAATCTTGAGGTGCGGCAATTCAGGACACATATGGGTGGCGTGACTGACGATATCACACATAGCGCATTAGATAGCGGGCTTTGGTGGTCGCGGAGGGGTAGGGGTTGTCGGGGCGGCCTGGTCCTGATGGGTTTCCCCCTTACGATCTTTGCCTTTCTTTCTGAGGGCTGGCAACGCAGGGGTAGGGTCCTGTGGAGGTGTTGGGGGCCTAGAGGAAGTAAAGGGGACCGGTTGAACCGGTGTCAAAGCAAGGTAAGGTTTGGGGTGACCAGGAGGGGTAGCGGCTGGAGGGTCAATGTACCAAACGGGTATGCCGAGGGTCAGGTTAGGGAGAGAGAAGGTGGCCATGACGGGGACAGAAAATACTCCACGAGTGGGAGCCAGGAAAGGTATCTGCCCAGCAGGGTAATGACTAGGAGGAACAGCACTGAGGTGGTTAAGGCCTGGGGGATCGTTCCAGGAGGATAAAGGGGTTCGGGGATACCAGCTGTAGGGGGAGGGCCAGAAGGAGAAGGTCCGACTGGCTGAGATGAATGGCTAGGAGCGGGGTGTGGAGGCAAGGGGAGGTTGCTGACTAGCCGGGGCCGCTTAAGGGTAGCTGCGGCGATTGCATCATGCAAACATTCGATAGCTAAAATCGATGATTGGAGAAGGGACAATTGGGAAAAGTTCCAAACGAGGGGAGGAATCTTTGCTGCGCAGGAGACATTTGGTCAGATACGATGGTTTGCTTGTTGGCTACAGAAGAGATGGTCGTCTCAGGTGAGGTCTGAGATTTTGGCTCATGATATGTCAAGTGGTCAATGGTGACTATCTTTCCATTATGGGGGAAAAACATCTTGCGGAAAACCGCGGATGGGACAGCAGACATAGCATAGGTGTAGCTTCGCCCCAATAGAATGTTGTAGTCTAACGGGGCGTCGATGACTTCGACGTCAACGTAAACAGTCTTATCGGCAAGAGTGATAGGACAATTACGAAACAAGCCAATGGGATGGGAGGCATGGTCGTCCCACGCTCGAAGGGTGATCGTGGAAGGGGCCAACTCAGGGGATCCGAGTTGCTTCCAAACTGAAGTAGACATCACGTAGGTGGATGCCTCCTCATCAATTATGCACACGAACGTTGTGATTACGGTTTGGAAGCGACGGACGGGGAAGAGGGGGATGGTCCGATTGAGTGGCGTCAAAAACAATCATTTGGTCATCAGCAAGATCTACAGCGCCCATGGTAGATAGTAGAGCCTTCTTTTGGGAAGGGCACGACTGGAGGAGTTCCAGTGTGGAAATGGCAGCAGGAGATTGCGCCAAATCATCTACTATGCTATACGAATGAGCAACTCGACCGGAAGTAGCGTTTCGACGTAGGGGTCCCTTAGGAATCTTGGTATGGACCTCAACCTTGGGTTGAGGGATATGTAAGGGGCCAATGGATGTCGAAAGAGGCTCTGTAGAACCTGAAGAAGGAGGCTCGGGGGCAGACTGAGCAAGAGGCTTGGGGTACTGGCGAGACCGACTTTGAAGGTGAAGATCGACGGTCAGGTTAGGATAGGAGTGCATCATAAGAATCTGGTAATCGGAGGAACCAGAAAGGGAAGGGGGAGTGGTGACCTGGCTGTCAGGTGGTTGGGTAGCCACGAATCCTTGCTGAGGGAAAGGATCAGTAAACACAGCTGGTTGGGTAGTGGCCACATTAGGAGGAGCATGAGGGGAGGCGTGCTGTCCATGCAATGTGGCTTGAGACTCCCACATCTACCGCATCTGGGGTAAGAGGGGACAATCGTGGGTGTAATGACCATAAACACCGCAACCTGAACAAGGCTTATTAGTGCGAAGCGGCCTGTCCGGCTTAGGCTGAGTGCCCTGTTGCTGGTTGGCAGTGTTAGGGTCGACACCAGGATTGGGTCCACGGGTACTAGGGGCAGATTGGTTTGGGTTGCCTCTCCACCTTCTTTGAGAAGAAGGGGGATTAGTCGCGCCCTACTATGCAAATACTTGCCCTGGAGGTGGCTGTAAGTGCTGTTGCGGGTTTGGAGGAGGCAAGGGAGATGGAAGCGCATATGCTGGAGGAGCTGGCGCACTAGGCTGCGGATAAAGGTAATGGTTAGGTTGGGAAAAATTGAGGTAAGCAGGAGGTTGGGCAAAAGGAGGAGGCATGCCGTATCCTGGATACATGCTACTGGGAGGGGGAAGAGTGCTAGAGGTGCTGGCCCCTCCCTGAGGGAGACCATAGCCCATAGGAGGTTGAGCGTACGGATGGGAAAGGGTGCCAACGATCCCGTCGGCGGAATGAGATGCCCCAGGGGCGTTAGCGCCCGGGCACAGGAGCAGGAAGAACGGTATAAACATAACCAGATTGAGCGTAGATCAGGTCATATTTCAAGGCTATTTGGAGGGCGACTTCTTCGGTTTGAGGAAAATGGGAGGCGACATCTTTGCCGATGGGATTTGGAAGGGTGCGAAGGAACCAGTCCATATAAACCTGATCTTCGAAGGGCGGGGCTCGACATAAGCTCCGTCTTCTTCGCCATTCCTGAACATGGGCGGAAAGGCGGGTTGAAAAGGATTGCTTGAAGGAAGTCAAGAGCTCCGTGCCAGTGTCGTATCGGAGAGGGAGCTGGAAATAAGACAAAAAGGCTTGGGCAAGGGTCGCAAAGGTGGTATGGGAAGAGGTGGCTTGTTCAACATACCATTTAGAAGCTTCGCCGGTAAGCGTGCGTTGGAACAAATGAAGACGGATGGAGTCATCGGTAATGGAATTGGAGGAACACCACATGTGGAAAGATCGGACATGATTGGTTGGATCTTCTCCATTAAGGCCCTCAAACTTAGGGATGTCGGAGGGGAGCTTGGTTGGCATAACAGGCCAATTAGCATTGTGGTGAATGGGGTCATTGATCAACTGATGGAAATCGGGGAGGCTGAGGCCTGCAATGTACGGCAGCACAGGGGTGGCTGGGGTAGTTCCTGTGGCGGTTCCGCTAGTAGTAGGGCCGGCATTAGGGCCGGGAGAACCGCTAGCGTTAGGCCCTGGACCAGACATAGTGAAGGTGACAGGGGGAGAACCAGGAGGAGAAGGAGGACCCGATGAATCAGGGGAGGAGTCAGAGTGCGGACTCGAAGGTGGACTGGCTCGACGACGGCGGTGCGGAGCAGGTCGATCAACCGGAAACTGAGGGTGAAGGCCAAGAAGTCTCCGGGAAAGGCGCCTTGGGGGCGCAATGATGACGGGAAGAAGGAAACCGACAAGGGAAAAAAGGGACAAAATCAAGTGAGGTCAAGGGCAGAAAATGTGCAGTGACAATTGATTTTAGAGTCTTTGCCAGGCGGTGTTAACCAGGTGCTTCTTCACTTAGGGTCAGTGTGTGGTGTGCGTTAATTTTAATTTTTTAAAACCCTTTTCGTTTTGAGAGCAAGAAAAAGTGTGCTGCGTAAATGAAAAGAAATCTGCAAAGAACAGTATATAATGCTGAAATAACAGAACATTTAACAGCTAACCATGCATCAATCTATCCCAAAAAGGCGAGTCTCTCAAAACTACTCTAAAAGAGGGTAAAAATCTAGTCAAAACACACATAAAAAGAGGCCAATAGATCGAGGGTCAAAAGGAATAGGGATCTAAAGGATAAAGCTGCTGAAAAGAGGTGCAGATCACAACCAAGAGACAGAGGCAAGGTGGCTGGAAAAAGGAAGGTAATCAGCAAAAAGTGGAGGGGGAAAGGAGGAGGCCCTAAAATTAGATCCAAACAAATCTTCAGGAGGTGATATGAGAGGTAGAAGAGCTGATTACAATGGATCTGAAAGGGAGGTAACAGATCTGGAAAAAAGGAGGCTGAAGCTCTGAAAAACAGACGGCTGAAACAGCTAAAACTCTTCCACAAAAAGTGGAGGGTACTAAAGCCCTAGGGGGCTAGGTTCCCACTTAGATGAGTAAAAAAAGATCAGAACTTGGTCAAGGCGGGCTGAGATAGAGGCTGGAAGACCCTGACAGAAGCTGCAGTAGAACCCAGAAAAATTGTAGAAAAATCACTGAAAAACTGGCAGGTCACAGTTTCTGACCTGTTTTCAGTGCAGGTCACAGAAAAGGGGTAGAAAAGTGCGACCTGGAGGTCCAGGTCGCAGTTTATGGGCCAAAAAGTGTGACCCCCCGTTCCGGTTGTCTCGACGGCAGATTTTCAGAAAAGTTGTCGTCTCAGTTGCGGCTGGTGTCGCTTACCTGCGCAATAGGGCCAGAAACACACGGAAGTTAGAAATTTTAATGTTTTAGGGTTTTATGTGAAAAAAACAACATAAAAATAGGAAAAATAAATAGTGGAAAAGAAACCCTAGGGTCTGAAGTAGCTGGATATGCAGGAATATGAAAAACGACAGTGGTCGTAATTTAAAACCCGTGTGGAGTCACCATTTGTTAGTATGAATCCTTTGTCAAAGTGTACGAAAAAGGACCACTTTAGCTATGCATAACTAGTAGCCCTAACAACAAAAGTGGCTGCCAATATCTTCAGATCTGCGGTTAGTTGAACATAAAAGAGCTGCAAAAACCAGATCTATGCATGGAAAGACATTAAGCAGAAAAAATAAGGGTTTGCTCCATATACCAATAGACAAGACAAGAACAATTTTTGAAAGAATTTTTGTATTAATCGGGCACCTGGGAGGAAAACAAGAAGGCGTATCCAATTCTCCTCGGTGGGATGGGTTCTTGGAAGTCCTCAGCACTTCAGATCTAAAATATCTCTCTTGTTGGTGTAGAAAACCCACACAAAGAATGGAACTCAAAGGGAGCTCACACAGCAAATGGCAGAAAATGGTGACCAAGTGTATAGATCCAGAGTGATCTAATAGGCAACAAAAGGTGAAGAATGGTAGGAAAAACCCTCCTATTTATAACAAAATATTTGGTCATTCTAGATCTTGGTGCATGATTAAAATAATGTTAACCAAATCTAGATCCACCTTTTATGGAATATTTTATTATATTTGTTGGAGGAAAAAGGTATTTGACTTGGGTCAAATCCCTTAATTTGTCAAAAATAAATAAATAAATGATTTATTTATCTTTTTAAGGAAGCGGTTAGAAGATAATCAAATAAATAATGATTTATTTAATTATTTAAGGAAGTGGTTGAAATATAATTAAATAAATATTGATTTATTTAATTATTTGTGGGTGATTTGGTCATATTTAACAAGGAATATTATCTAAATAAGGTTTAAATAATTATTCCTAGAAAATAATAAGATAAATAAAGGTTTATCTAATTAATTTCTTTGATTTTGGGTTAAACATGACTGGGAATAGTAATTAAATTACGGTTTAATTAATTATTCCATGAGGAAAATCAAACAAATATAGGTTTGTTTAATATTTCCTTTTGGGGTTTCGTATTTTAACATAGTGAAGGCAATTTTACTTAGGGTAAAATTGGTCTTACATGGTGTACTTGGGTCCATCTAATGATAATAGGTTAGATGACCAAAAAATGGTGTAACAAGGAGCTACTCCAAAGGAGCAATATTTTGAGCAAGTGGAAGCCACTATGCCCACCCTCATCGCAACATAATGCCTAGCACGTCTTCAGACTAGCCATGTGCTCAGGGATGAAATTGAGGGGCTCTGCCACAAGAATTAGGTCGTCAACAGCCACTTGAAGCCATGGGCTGATGAAGCTCTCAAGATTTCATAGGATTTAGCTGGGATCGTTAATCAATTGATCCAAAATTTGGAGAGCGCTACTACAGCTACTGAAGGACCAACTTCACAAAATTTGGTTAACATCATGCAGAATGCAGCTGCGTAGAGTGAAGGTTTCCTACCCCATTTTTCCATTTTTGTAACATAACTCTAGGAAAATATGAAGACCCCACTGCCGTTGTGACTTGGGATGAGTCACAAGGTTGTGTTGGGGGCCTGTTAGAGCAGGGTCCCCTAATGGCAATTTTGGAACATTTTTGGAATATTTTGTAATAATCTACTCTAGCACAGGCACTTTGGGGTAGGTCAAAGCCCCCAATTAATTGTAATGGGTCAAAGGTTAGACCAAGAGCCTAAAAACAATGGTTTGCGGAACATAGAGTAGCACATGCTAATATGTTATAAATACTAGATGGATAAATCGAGTCTAGAGGGAGGGTAACTGTTGGATCAAGCTTGGATACAAATTTGAGGATCTTTTGTGTCGATTTTATAGGTAAGGGATCCTGTTGGCTGTGTGCACAGAGGCCCTAATTCCTATTGTTTGTAGACCACACTGGCTATGTGCATGAGATAGTAAGTAGAGTCTGTAGGTTGGATCTGGATATTAATGAATGAGAAGATTGTTTTGTGATAATTTGAGTACTTCTATGTATGGTTATTGGTTGTGCTCTCTGTTATTTATAAAGCTATATATATTTTCTGAATAATGATGATTTATTGATGCGCACATGGATGTGATTTTTAAAAAGGGGATGGATGCATAGATCTCGTTATATTTAATCACTTTGCTTCTATTAGCATGCTATCTGACAATTTATAAGCTTCGTTGAAGATATTCTGCTGATATACTGTTAAAGGTTTCTGTGTTAGGGCTTCTCCAGCGTAGGTATGTTAGACTAAAAGGACCCACTTCAATTAAATTTCTCTCTCTCAGGGTGTGGAAACCTGGTTCTAGCACCCTCCCATACTACTTCTGGTGAGACATTGACCTGCACAAGCAGGCCATTGCCGAAAGGGACAATAGTACAGGGGTTTGTTGGAAAACCTATAATATTCCCAAATTTTCACATGATATTTGGAATATTAGAGTTCTTAATTGCCTTAATGAATTAAGTAAATAAAAGGGTGGAGGGACCCATAATACTCAAGATGAATAAATATCCAATTTTTATGTCTGAATGTGGATTAATTAAGCCTAGATCTACATAATGGGGTAGTGGATGAACTACTAATGTGAATGGATTCGAGATCATGTCTCATTAATTAGATAGATCATGGAGGTTGAAGCAGTCAACTGAGATCATGGAAGGCATATAATGAAAATATCATAGAGCATTCATGATGAAGTGATGAAGGAAGTGGTGCAATTAATGCACACATGATGGAGAGGGTGTACATTGCACCTAGACATGATGGAAGACTTGGAGAGACAGCGCAGTCAAATATGGAGGGTTATGTCCACATGAACAATATAGTTAGAGGTGGACCAAGGCATGGGAAGGCTCATAGAAGGAAAAAATGAAGGCAAGCTATTGATTATAGATGTTGAGGTTTGTTTAGATCTAGAATTTTCATGTGACATTCCATGCTTTATTTGGCTCTTTAGCTAAGATTGCAAGTGTTGTTTAGCACAAGTGTTCTTGGTCAGGAATCCCTCATCTTTCATTGAGTAGCTCTTGGAAGAGGGTTGTAATTCATTCTACATCAGGCATTGGTTCCACATATCTTTTCCATCATCTGCAAAACATCTACCTTCAGGAATTACACAATTTCTGAAGATCATTTTGGAGGTGGAGCTTTTCTTCAGTATTTCAACTGGAGAACTGATGTAGGATTATTCCTATCACCCTGGGATTGAAGATCAATATTCCCAGGGCTTCATTTCAGATCTGACATAAGGCCAAACATTATTGACCTCCTATTAGCAACAGTCCCATCAAGGATTGTATAGTCCATCATTGCAGATCCAAAGGAGGAATGGAGTTACTAGTATTTCATCTAATAATCCTATGAGGGATCATCCCCTCACCTTCCCATCACCATTTCCATCAGCGCCAAGGTTATTTCAGCACATTTCAGTAGGCATAGAGCCTCTCTCACTTGTAGAACACAGTTTCTGTAATAGTTGGATATTCAGTTGCTGCAACTTGAAGGAGAAGAAGAGGAGCTAAGATCTCAAGCTCCTAGCTTATAGATCTGAAGGAGGGATCAACCCTCAAAGCACATATCTATTTATAGAACATATTGCAGCCATCTTTGGATTAGATATAGCTTCATATCTATATAACCTAGCAGCCAAAGGATCAAACTGTAGGAGGGTGATTTTCCAAAGTTGTATATATAGAAAATCCTTTATGGGATATCTTGGCTTCCCATCACATTGGACAGATCTTGAATCTTGGCAGCATCAGAGCTTCTGAGCTTTCTAGATCTACATTTCCTTCTGTAGTAGTTTCATGTATATTAGTAGTAGAAGGGACAACACCGTATTAATTTCTATAAGCTCACCAGTTATGCAGTGTTAATTGTAGCATGTTTGCAGGGTGATTCTAGGCCATCTCTTTAGTGAGATCTACTCATATTTTGTACATTGTGTAACTGAATCATCTCCATATAATAAAATGGCTCAACTTCTCTGTATATTCTGATGTTGTATTTAGATTTATTCTTTACTTTGTTGTAGTTATTATATTATGTTTCAGTATTATTGCATTCTCCCTTTTGGGATATTACAATGGTATCAGAGCATGATCTTTGGCTCAGCTTGTGGACACTTCATCTTTTGCATCAAAAGAAGAAGCAGATAGATGAGATCTATCATGAAGGGGGATGATAGTTTTTCCACTCCTCTCTTTATATCCATGCAATATCTCTCTAAAGAGGCCAATCAAATGAAGAGAGAAAGGCAAAAGGAGGATCCAAGAAGAGGATTTGATAAGGAAGGTCCAAGCACTTCCTATTAGCAGAAAAGAAGACTGGAGAATCATAGATCTCCTCATAGATCTATTATGCCTACATTCTATGAAGAAGGTGAAGAGCATAGAAATGAATAAAGAAGAGAACATGAGACTCATGACACTTTCATTCTATATCTTGAAGAGTACAAAGCACAATCTAGAGCCTTCAAAGAGAGTCTAACTCTCCAATAATTCTTCGAACTCAAAGAAGAAAGAAGATCATATAGCAACAATAGAAGAAAGAGGCACAATATATTTTGTCTGCCTACATTTGATGGATCTTCCTCAAGCATTATGCAGGCTTGGAGGAAAGAGTTAGATACATTTTTCATGATACATCCTATGGCTGAAAAATAGGTTGTCCAAATTGCATCACTTCATCTTGTAGGTGAAGCCAATGATTGGTGGTTTAGTCACAAAGAGCATGAAAAGGTGACTAAATATTCAGATTTCTTTCACAAGTTGAGGAAGAAGTTTGATGTGAAGAAAGCAGAGATGTTCCACAAAGAGACATTTCCTAAGAGGACAAAGGAGGATGTAAATCTTGTCACTCTAGACAAAGAGTCACTACATTCACCACCAGCTGCAGAAGTACTTACATCTAGAGAAGAGACACTTGCAACTTTGCAAGATAGTCTTGAGATCTTAACACATCAAGTCCCATGCATGATTTATGAGATGCATGAGGAAGAGGAGGAATATTCCAGTGCTGGTACATTCGTAGAAGAGAAGCCATCTCTCTTAGCATTATTTGGAGACACCATTGTCCCAGTTGGAGGAAATCTTGTGTTCTGGCAGGACGTTCCAACACATTAGTTGATCCAAGGTATGCATGAAATTTCATCACATATTATTTTAGTAGATATTATTGAAACTTATGAGGACATGCCATCGGGGCCAATGCATAACCAAGTGTTAAAACAAAATTATGATTTGAAGTAGCAATGTATCACAGCGCAAAGGACCCTTGATCTGATCAAGGAGGAGATGAAAAGCTATCCCAATTTTTCATTTATGGACTACATTCAACCCTTTGAGTTGAAGTGTAGAGTTTCAGAAAAATGGATGAGCATAATCCTATGTACAATGACTGGTAATGAGATCAGGATTTTGCATTTCTTTGAGACACCATATATATTACCATGCAGATCTACAACGTTGTCACTTAGTAGCAGTGATAATGGAGCCCCATTATTCTTGGATCATTCTGAAGGTAGCTTCACTCTTGAAGCAATGGAGGATAAGATGATAAATGGTAGACATCTTGAGATGAGAAATATTTTCTCCTTTCTTGATGACACTTTCTCAATGAAAATATGATAGCTCAAAGAGAGACTTCTACCTGCAATAGATCTAGAACCTCATTGGTTTTGGAAGGCCATGGATGAGAATAAGGTCTCATTAAAAGATCTCATTGGAGGTGCACTTAAACATCTCATGTAGTACAAAGTTCTTCATTAGTTTTGGGAGGATGGTATTTTACAAAGGGAGGATACCATGTTTATGTAGTACATCATTCATCATCCACATTGGGATGAGTGGGTGAGAAAGATAAGCAAGGGGTTGCATGACCACTTGAAAATATATGACATGGGCCAGCAAGAAGCTTGGTTACATTGGTTGCTCTAGGGTGAGTTTGGTTACTACCCAAAGGCTGATATTTCTTTGATCCATGCCTTGAAAAACACTCATGTAATGAAGAAAGAGGCATGGTTGCACTGGCTACTCTTGGGTGAGTATGGTTAATCCCCACATGCTCATATTTTCTTGTCTCATGTCTTGTGTATCAATGATAGTATTCAACAAAGAAAGGCATGTTCATTTGGGTTGTCCTTACGAGAGTTTGGCCGTCACATGACATCTCCCATTTTTATGTGTTTTGTATTGTTTGTAATATGGCATAGTACTCTCATTATGTGTGATAATGGAGTTTTCCTATATTGGGTTGGTATGACATTCCATATGTTCTTCAGCATGTTTTTGTTACTCAATGATTCACATGATGATGTGAAGAGGCAACAAGATCTCTTGTTGATTTGGCTAATTTTGGGGGAGTTTGGCTTGTCCATATTACATAGAGGAGATGGAGGATGGCAACAAGAGGCCCTACTCTAGTGGTTTCTATTGGGAGAATATGATTTGACACTTTGGTCTAACCATATGTCTCTATTTATTCTTTTGCATAATGTTGGAATGATGCTTGGAACCAACAAGGCCAATAGGGCTAGAGATGAGGGCATGTCAATGCTCAATGTACTTCATGAAGCATGGGGTGAAGAGATGTATTGTGAGATGGAGCTTTCCCTTTGTGGGAGGAACCACTATATTTTATGTATCTCATGTATTGATAATGATGTTGGACATCATATGGTTGTCAATTGGTACTTCATGGTGGAAGGAGGAAATCTAACCATACAGTTGGAAGTCATTCTATACATTCTTGAGAGACACCATTGGAACCAAACATGCATGACACATTGCAGAAAATGGAGGAGGCCTTCCTTATGTGGATGCCATTTGGAGGGAAATGGATGTATTTGGCATCTAATTTTTCAGTTTCTTGAGGTTAAGAAGCATTTTTCTGGGGAGGGCTGTAATATTCCCAAATTTTCATATGATAATTGGAATATTAGAGTTCTTAATTTTCTTAATGAATTAAGTAAATAAAAGGGTGGAGAGACCCATAATCCTCAATATGAATAAATATCCACTTTTTATATGTGAATGTGGATTAATTAAGCCTAGATATACATAATAGGGTAGTGGAGCAACTACTAATGTGAATGGATTAGAGATCATGTCTCATTAATGAGATAGATCATGGAGGTTGAAGCATTCAACTAAGATCATGGAAGGCATATAATGAAAAGATCATAGAGCATTCATGATGACGTGATGAAGGAAGTGGTGCAATTAATGCACACATGATGGAGAGGGTGTACATTGCACTTAGACATGATGGAAGACTTGGAGAGATAGCGCAGTCAAACATGGAGGTTATGTCCACATGAAAAGTGCAATTAGAGGTGGCCAAGGCATGGAAAGGATCATAAAATATATAAAGGAGATGAAGGTAACAAAGAAGGCAGGCTATTGATTATAGATGTTGGGGTCTGTTTAGATCTAGAATTTTCATGTGACATTCCATGCTTTCTTTGGTTTCTTAGCTAAGATTGCAAGTGTTGTTCAGCATAGGATGTTCCTGGTCGGGAATCCCTCCTCTTTCATTGAGTAGCTCTTAGAAGAGGGTTGTACCTAATTCTACATCAGGAATTGGTGCCACATATCGTTTCCATAATCTGTAGAACATATACCTTCAGGAATTAAGCAATTTCTGAAGATCAGTTTGGAGGTGGAGGTTGTCTTCAGTATTTCAGCTGGAGAACCACTGTAGGATTATTCCTATCACCTTGGGCTTGAATATCAACATTCCTAGGGCTTCATTTCAGATCTGGCATTAGGCCAAACATTATTAACCTCCTATCAGAAGTAGTGCCATCAAGGATTATGCATTCCAACATTTCAGATCCAAAGGAGGAAGGGAGTTACTAGTATTTCAACTAGTAATCCTATGAGGAATCATCCCCTCACCATGCCATCACCATTTCCATTAGCCTGGAGGTTATTGCATCACATTTCAGTAGGAATAGAGCCTCTCTCTCTTGTACATCATGGTTTCTATAGTAGCTACATAATCAGTTGTTCCAACTTGAAGGAGAAGAAGAGGAGGTAAGATCTCAAGCTCCTAGCTTGTAGATCTGAAGGAGGGATCAACCCTCAAAGCTCAGATCTTTTTATAGAACATATTTGCAGCCATATTTGGATCAAATCTAGCTTCAGATCTGTATAACCCAGCAGTCAAAGGATCAAAACCTAGGAGGGTGATTTTCCAAAGTTGTAGATCTGGAAAATCCTTTCTGGGTTATCTTGGGTTCCCATCACATTGGCCAGATTTTGAATCTTGGCATCATCAGAGCTCCTAAGCTCCCTAGATCTACATTTCCTTTTGTAGCAGTTTCATGTATATCAGTAGTAGAAGGGACAACGCAGTATTGCTTCCTGTAAGCTCACCAGCTACGTAGTTCTAATTGTACCATGTTTTCAGGGTGATTCTAGTCATCTCTTTGGCTAGATCTACTCATATTTTGTACATTGTGTAACTGAATCATCTCCATATAATAAAATGGCTCAGCTTCTTTGTATATTCTTGTTACACAGTGATTTTTCACCGTCCCTACAATCCCCCATCCCGCACATTGGAGGGCTTATTCCATGACCTGTGAGCAGTGACATGACCTGAAACCACTTTCATGGCATCCCCCTTGATAAGGACCATCATTCTCCTGAAGACAATTTCTTGTGAAAAGCCCTTAAAATAGCCCTTTTGTCCTTGGTGCGACTAGATAGTTCAGCCCTTGCGCCAATGGGGGAAATCCACCAAAGATGGCGCGCCAACTGGCACTCTATCCCAGTGTATTACCCATGCCGGGCTTAATAAGGATTGTTTTTAAAAAATAAATGGAGAAAGTTTGATTCCAACCAACTCCTGAACGATTCTCTAAAATGAGTTGGGAGGTTTGGCTCCAGATCTCCATGTAGGGGAAGTGCTTTTCCACCTATCATGGAAGCTTCCTTGAGCATAGGGCTAATCCCACCATTGTAGGGATCCCAACTCCCCTTCCACAATCTATATAAGCTTGTCATTTTCCCTTTACAAGCTAGCCTGAATAGAGCCGAATCATTAGTAAGGAGATTATTGTTAGACAACTGAAGAGAGAGCTTTGTCCCATTCCCAACGAGCTTTGCTGAGACGTACTCCACTGTTGACCCACTGATGGAAGATCCAACGTCAGAGCTCAGGTTGTGTCTTTCTTCATTTTGATTAATAATATAAACAACTTTTATTATGGTTCCACTCAGATGTTCATGTTTTATGATTATGAGTTGTATCTTCTCTGACTGATACATAGTTGCATATATTAGGTTTTACGCTTGTGTGTTTGTTGTTTCTTCGTGCACGTGTAGGTGTTCAAATGCATCGAGTGGGAGAATTGTGATCTGCCAAAGCGAGGGACGAAAGTGCCATATTCTCTGCAAGCAACAATAGTGTAGGACTTAAGGTAGGCCTCTTGTCACATCTTGGTTTTTTGCAATTAGGAACTTGCGTCTTAGCGTGACTCAGTTGTTGCTAGACCCGATCTGGGCTAGTAGGGATTGCCTCTATCCATAGAGGGGATTTACCTCTCCAACAAACTGGTGACTCCACTGGGGAGACATTGATTGGAGTTTGTCTTATCTTTTCAGTTGTTTTTTTTATTTTCCTACTTGATCAGCTCTTTTGGTTCGCACTTTTCTAGTGTTAAACTTTTGTTTAGCTTCACCATCCTTGATCTGCTCCCTGATCGCTCTTTTTAATCTTTTACATTAGTAAAATTGACTGGTGCAGATTTTACCCTGATAGTCGCGCTAGCTGGCGCATGTTGCCAATTTATCCCCTGCGCCAATCCTGTTCCGGCGCCAGTTGCAGCCTGACAGTCGCGCCAATCCTGTGAGGAGCTAGGGTTTGCTTCTTTTTGGGCTTTTTGAGCTTGTTCTATGGTTTTGGTGTCATTTTTCCGACTGCTTGAGTGTTCTGGAGCCTTGTTTGACTGAGTGTGACCTTCATCCTCTAGTTGTTTGCCCTCTACTATCAGTTTTACATTCTATCCCTAGGGCATCTAGGTGCTATAGTGTGTCGAGCCTCCCATGGGAGTTTTTGGTCTTTGTTTGATTAGTCAATTTCATTATTGCTTCTCTGCATTCTTTTGGAGGTTTTCCATAGTTTTTTTGTGTTATTTGAGTGATTGGATTCTTCTTCATTTGAATTCCTCTTTGTCTCGTTTTGGGCCTAGATTACACGGTTCATTTGAGTATTTGGGATTCCTTTTGATTTGATGGACTTCTTTATCAGTTTGAGGTCTGATTGTGTGCTTGGCATTGAGCAAAACTTTCTTGTCTTTTCTCTTTTGCTGTCACTTCTCAAATTTTCCTTTTCATTAGTTTTCATTTTGTTTAGTGCACTTTGCTCTTAAACATTGAAAATACAAAAAAAAAAATCTCTTTTGCTTTTGATTAGTTAATGTGAATTAAATATTTTATGTGTTATTAATGATTTATAACTCTGAAATAAAAGATTTTAATTGCATTAGCATGCATTAGAGACACTAGTGGTTGTTTTGTGATCATTTTGTTATTGTGTGAAATCTCTCAACCTTCTCGTAGTTAGCTATTCATCGAACAAAGTGATACATTGTGGCATGTAGTGTGCATTTAGGGGATTTTCAGACATAACATTCGATAGGGCCTGGAAACTGAAACATAATTGAAGATTACCATTAAAATTTATTCAATTTACCTTAAGGCAGCATTGAAAAATTAACGAAATATTTAGAGGTCTAGGCTAGTGATGTGTTCCGGCGTCGTTAAGCCTAGTAGTTGTCGTTCGCCTTTTGGCTTTAGACAGCGCTAGTATGGACTTGTGCTCCCTGTACTGTTGTGTATATAAAGGGAGACCCCACTAGGTTGCTATCCTATATCCGTAGGAAGTCGAGTCTGCTGCCTTTTACCTGTGATATGCTGGACACAGCATTCGGGGAGATTACCTGCATGTACATCAAGTCCTTGGTTGATTTATGTTTCATTTTTTAACCAAGGTGTATATTGTAGTTCATGGATATATGGTAGACCCTTTTTCCTAGAGTTCTAGAGTAGTCATTTTGATCTTTTCTGACTCATTAAATTTGAAAAGATCATCAAGCGCTTGTCCTTTCACGCTTGTTTCCAATCTAAAAGCAGTAGAGTCACCTTTTGTCTGTTTCTCGACTCTTAAAAGATGAAACAATAGAGTTTTGTTTCAATTTTTTAAAAATTAACTACCCATGAAATATTCCTGGTTAAAGTTAGTTTCCTTAGGGTGCTGCCTTGAGTTGTTTCTGATGGCAACTTTTCCGGAGTTCACCAACCAAGGAATCCCCTCCGATGGGAATCCTGGTCCTTTTCCTTCTTTTGGAAATGTTGGTGCTCCTTATATGGCAATGTTGTCCCTTCCTGGGTTAACTGTTGGGTTTCCTGTTTGGTTTTTTTCAACCTCTGTGGTCCCGAATGTCTTGGCTACTGGTCAATCAGTTCTTCCACCTGAACAAAATCATGTTGATTCCAAGGTGGACCTCCCCTTCTTCGCCTGTTTCTGCGTCCTCCTCTTCTACTTCGCCTGGTGAAAGTCTGGATTCGAGTAACTAGGTGGCTAAGAAGAAGAAGAAGATGAAAAAGATGAAGAAGTGTGATAAGAGAGAGGCTAAGGCTGTAGCTACTGCTTCTAAAACATCTCCTCTTTATAAACCTCCCAACCCTCCATGAAAAGTCAAATTACCTTGCATGTTATGCACAGGTGACCATCTTCTTCGAGATTGCCCTGGTATTCCCAAGGTACTCGAAGTATGGTCCAATGGTCATCCGCTGTTGCCTTTGGCTTTTGGGAGTTAGGTTGGGGGCATGTCTTCAGCTAGTGCTGGTAAAACTCTTAAGAAGCAGGGTAAGCTTGCCAATCCCTGTAAGTTGTGTGGGGGGCACCATGCCATTCACCTCTGTCGATATATGGACGAAGCCAAGCAATTTTTAGACAACTTAGCTGTTTCTGCGCCGTGCCTTCTGGCTGGTTACAAAAATCTTTCTTTGAGTCCTCCACCAGCTGATCCTACGATTGGTCAAGGGTCATTCTTGGTCAATCCTGCTCCCTCGGAAATTCAAATTCAGGAATCCTTTCCCGACCAACCATTGGTCGTGGGATCGGTTGAGCTGGCCCCATCTGCGGTGCACCAGGTCTTTTCCGTTGAGAGTGGATCTCACACCCCTCATGTTCTTCTGGTTTCTTCATATTCTTTGGATTTGGAGAAATATTCTCCTGTCCCTATACCTCAAGAAGCTACTCCTTCGCCTCCCGTGATGGAGGGCTCGGAGGATTCCCCTCCCGCCTTCGAGATGGAGGTCATGGAGGATTCTCCTTATTCGATCGTAACACCATGGGAAGACCATCTTAGTTCGATGGTAGCCCCTATGAGTAGTTTGGTCGCTTCCTTTTACTGGAGTTGATTTGCAAGATACTGCCTTCCGTCTTATGTGACTTTTGAGATAACGGTACAAACCTTTGGTCTGGTCATACCTAGCACTATTATAGATGAAAGTGCATCTATTAGTGTTCTCCTCAACTACTTGGCAAGCTCTCGGTTCGCTGCCGCTTGTGCCTGTTACGCAGAATCTATTGGCGTTTAACAGAAGAACTAGTCAACCATTAGGGATCCTTCCAAGGTTACCTGTTACATTGGGAGATAAAACCATCCATATGGACGTGATGGTTGTTCCAGGACCCTTGGATTTCAATATGATTTTGGGGCGCGATTACACCTATGCCATGGGAGTGCTTGTCTCCTCCCTTTTTCATGTGGTTTGTTTTCCACATGAAGGACGGATCGTGACCATTAATCAACTTTCATTCTTTGGTCCTGATGTGGTAACTAGCCCACCATCATCCCTTACTGGTTTTTATCCACCCGTTGTATCTTCTCCACCGCAGGTCAACTATGTGGCTACCTACCCTGTACCTGTACTCAGTGATGATGATGTCGTGCATAGTTTGCTAGGGGCATTGGGTCCTGACTTCCAAGATGTTTTCCTTCCATCGGATGGGAAACTATTGGAAGCTATGACTTCATATTCATTATGATGAGGTCGGTGGGAGCAGAGTTCATTTTATTGTGTCAAGCTCGTTAAAAAATGAAACAAGGTGTCAGAGTAGAGTTCGTTTTCTTGTGTCAAGCTCCTTAAAACATGAAAAAAGGTCATTGGAGCACAGTTCGTTTTCTTGTGTGAAGCTCCTTAAAAAATGAAACAAGCTCTTCGGAGCATATTTCGTCTTCTTGTGTCAAGCTCGTTAAAAAATGAAACAAGGTGTTCTAAGGATAGTTCTTTTAATGTGTCAACCTCGTTAAAACAATGAAACACATTCCCGTTCGATTCAAGTCTTTGATAAGTTCTCATAAAATCCCAGTCAAGTATTTCTATTGATCTCGTAACTTGAACCTTCACTCCATTTTCCATTCATATGGACTGAAGCTTTGGGGGCATGTACCTCGAATTGAGTCACCATGCTAGGTGCATTCTTAATTTTTTAAGCACAGTTTGTTTCCATTTCAAGCTTGTGTAAAAATGAAACCGGTTTCAAGCATAGTTTATCTTTGTTTCAAGCTTGTGTAAAAATGAAACCAACTTCAAGCTAAGTTTTCTGATTTCAAGCTTATGTAAAAATGAAACCATTCCCATTTTACCTCTTGTGATTTCCATTTTATCAGCCTGTTTTTCCAAATGAAACTTGGTTTTCTCATTCCATCATCACTATCTGCTTGGGTGATCATATGCCTTCACTGGGTTGTTTCACCCAATCCTGAGGAACCGCTGCGATGAGTGGTCTTGTTAGCTAGCCTCTTAACCTTTACTTGTTTTGAGCAGTTCCACCATTACCGGAAACAGTTGCTACCCTTTATACCACTTGTTCCTCCAGGAGGAGTCACCTTTCAGCTCTTTTCTGACTCTCTAAACATGAAAAGATTGTCGAGTCACTTGTCATTTTGATCTCATTAAATTGGTTGTGAAACGACATCTACCCAGTATACGTTTAACCATTTTTCGGGCTGGGATAGATTATTTAAGAAAAAGGAATACCCTAGCCTATCGTAACTAGGAGGTTTTCTCAGACATAGTTTTCTACCTTTTCGGATCTGAGGAACTATTTACGAAAAGGGACTTTTGGAGTTTACTTTTCCGCTGTCTTTTCAAACTCTCTAAACATGAAAAGACACCAAGTTATCCCTTTGTCAGACTCGTTAAACCCTGATGACATCAGATTAAGTCGTAATGACGATATTCAAGTTCCTCCTTCCTAGGGCTCGTTAAATGTACTAGGATGGATTCGTCTGAAGGACGAACTTATATTACAAGCATATGCTATCCCCTTCAAGATTGTTTTCAAAAATAACTGGGGTACTCACCAGAAATGGTGGGGAAAAATGGAACCGGTATCATCGTCGTTTCGGCAGTATGTCACTCCTGAACATGGCACTTGTCTGCATTCGTATCAGGTTGGGGACATCTCATCTCATTTTCTAGTTGTCCCCGTGGGTTTGGGTAATCCCTTTTGACCTCTCATATGCTCTTTGCCTCATCATCATAACCCCTGATATTTTGATGTCAAATACTGCCAAATCCACTGTCGTGCCACAAATATGTTCAAGAGAAGTTGACCTCTGCAGTTTCAACCTTCCTCTGATTCTCATTTGATCTTGATTCACAACATTATGTTCCTCTCTCTCATGTCGATGATGTGGGAAACACTATGGCCCACCTTCGATCAAGGTCACTTCCTGTCGACTTCAGGTCATTATCCAGGAAGCTGATCTAGAGACCCCCTTCCAGTACCTTGGAGACTACATGCCTCAATGGCAGGTTCTTTGCATTCGATGCAAGGTTTTCATTATTGACCTTCGATTGGATGATTCTACAGGTGTTCGACGCCAACTCACTATTCACATTCCATGGATTGTACCTATAGTACCTTGAGGGCCATTGTCATCATTGGTGGTACCTCTTGTGTCTGTTAACAACTTTCATCATTGGCTGGTAATCAGACGATGTTCTTGCATGTTCGACTTCAACTCACATATTCACATGCTTGAACTTGTACTCTGTTTGGGTCGAGATGGAGCGCAAGACCTTGGATTTTTTCTGTTGGAATCTAGGCTGCGGATTTTGTGGATTATTATGATTGGTTACATGACTCATTGATAGGATGGCTATGACCATACCTGAGTCTATTTATCAATCCTTACTGGGTGGCTGTGTCCATGCCTTGGATCCTAATTATTGTATACTCTGTTATGGATGGTTGTGCCCATACCACAGATATCATGTATTTGAGGTATCAGTTGTAGTTGTTTACGCAGGTTTTCTGACAGTAGTGTTTTCAGTTGGACACATTCTCATAAAGCATTTCACCCCTCTCTCTCTCTCGTGCCTCATGCTTTAGGGGGCATTTGTTACACAGTAATTTGTCACTGTCAGTGGAATCCCCCGTCCTGCACATTGGAGGGCTTATTCCATGAACTTTGAGCAGTGACATGACCTAAAACCACTTTCATGGCATCGCCCTTGACAAGGACCATCATTCCCCTGAAGACAATTTCCTGTGAAAATCCCTAAAAATAGCCCTTTTTTCCTTGGCATGACTAGACAGTTCAGCCCTCACGCCAATGGGGGAAATCCACCAAAGAGGGCGTGCCAACTGGTGCTCTGTCCCAGTGTATTACCCACGCTAGGCTTAATAAGGATTGTTTTTTAAAAATAAATGGTGGAAGTTTAATTCCAACCAACTCCTGAACGAGTCTCTAAAATGAGTTGGGAGGTTTGGCTCCGGATCTCCATGTAGGGGAAGTGGTTTTCCACCTATCATGGAAGCTTCCTTGAGGATAGGGCCAATCCCACCATTGTAGGGATCCCAACTCCCCTTCCACCATCTATATAAGCTTGTCATTTTCCCTTTGCAAGCTAGCCTGAATAGAGCTCAATCATTATTAAGGAGATTATCGTCAGACAGTCGAAGAGAGAGATTTTTCCCATTCCCGACGAGCTTTGCCGAGACGTACTCTACTGTTGACCCGCTGAAGGAAGATCCAGCATCAGAGCTCAGGTTGTATCTTTCTTCATTTTGATTAATAATATAAATGACTTCGATTATGGTTCCACTCAGATGTTCATGTTTTATGATTATGTGTTGTATCTTCTCTGACTGATACACAGTTCCATATATTAGGTTTTACACTTGTGTGTTTGTTGTTTCTTCGTGCACATGCAGGTGTTTGAATGCACCGAGCGGGAGAATTGTGATCTACCAAAGCGAGGGACGGAAGCGCCATATTCTCTGCAAGCAACAACAGTGTAGGAATTAAGGTAGGCCTCTTGTCGCATCTTGGTCTTTTGCAATTAGGAACTTGCGTCTTAGCATGACTCGGTTGTTGCTAGACCCGATCTGGGCTAGTAGGGATTGCCTCTGTCCACAGAGGGGATTTACCTCTCTAAAAATTCTGATGTTGTCTTTAGATTTATTTTTTACTTAGTTACAGTTCTTATATTTTGTTTTAGTATTATTGCATTCTCCCTTTTGGGATATTATAAAACTGTAAAAACGAACCTGGGTCAGGACCCCTCACGCCAAAACTGCTTAACTCAAGCAATATGAAACCTCTAGTATAACCAATCAAAGAGCAGATCCATCACCCGGGCTTCTTGATTGTGCTTGAAAAAAATCATAAGTGGACCATCTATTATCAACTTGGAATGAAAATCGAATCCATACTCCATAAAAAAACATAAAAATTGTCTTGACTAATGACTAAAACATACTAACCATTGGATCTTGGAAACATGTAAAATCTCCTATTTTTTATGAGTAAAATCATGAGGGTTGAATTCACTCATAATTTATGGCTTCTTTTGTCCTATGTCTTCAATTCCAAGAACATCATTAAATAAAAATGCAAGACTATATTTGTCTTCCATTTCATGTAAAGCAACAAAACCATCCATGCATCCTTGAACATCCTCAAACATGATATCCATATTGTGTCTATCAAAATTAATCTTTTTCTTATCAAAAAAATCAGATCTAACCTTTGGTAGTTTTTTTTGAGGATTGTTTTCTTTATTCTGAACACTAAAAACTTCTATACAAACAATTGTATACATATCATCCATGTCACTTTGATGATCCAAAAATAGAATAGGTAAAAATTGTATATTCATCTCTTTATGTAGCTCTATTTTACCTAAAAATGAACTTTATTCACATGTTACCTCACTATTCAGAATTTTCATGCATGTATTTTAAAAAACTTGATCTTGAGGAGTATCTTCTTAACATAAAATCTCAGAAAAGGAATTGGCTGAAAAACAATTTGAATGATTTGGCTCATACCTTTGACAAAATATAGATTGTGTTAGCCTTCAGCAATTTTTATTATCTGTAGATTAATAAAGTTTGGTTCTAGATTTCTAAAAGCAACATTCTTTGAACATTGTGAGTTTTAGAAATCTCACTGCCTTCATTATCCTTATGGAAAAATTTTCACTATTTCATCAGTTTGCCATTCCATGGTCGCCCTGTCACTCCTAAAAAGACTCCTTATAGGCTTGTGCCACTCATATCTATCCTTTTTCCTTCCTATGTCCTCATTACTATGTTTTCCCTTCCCCATAACTCCATTTTCCATCTAGGGCTACCTATAGCCTAACTCATTCCCATCACCTAGGGCCAGTTTTGCTTCAAACTATGTTTCTGACCAAAAAATGATGAATTTGACAAACATCAGAGAGGTTTTTTTCCATCGTAGGTCCAAGAAGAAAAACCTCCTTCATATTTTACACAGTTGTCATGGTTTTAGAGCAATGTCAAAAATACAGGTGTCATGGGAGAATCGCTGCACTTCTGGAGAGACCTTGGTAAAATCAGGTTTTCTCATAGTTTTAGTGTCCAAATTAATTTTTTGATGAGTCACATGATAACTAGACTAGAAGAGATTTCCAATGAGCTATCATGAGCTCAATTTGGAGTTTACGAAGGCCTCCAAAAGTTATCTTCACGAGAACTTTTCATTTTTGCACCACCATTCAACACTTTTTGACCAGTCTTGGGAGAATCAACTTTTGATAGGTCAAATCAACTTCAATAAAGAAAAAAAATGGTATATTTGAAAATTAGACAGGATAATGTTTCGAACAATCTATCATGGGCCAATTTGGACACTAGGAAGGCCTCCAATTTCCCTCTGCAAAAAGGCGTTGCGCCTTTGGATAGGAAAAGCTTCTAAGCCCTCTAACAACTCAAATCACCTCAAAGGCTTCCAAACTCTTGCTGAGGGTCCTCCAAACATATGTAGGGTTAAGTACAAGTTATCCACCCATCCTTCAAGAATTTTTTCATTATTTAAATGAATGGAATCAAACCCTAAGTATAAAACCCTAAATTTCATGCTTGAAACCACTGTTTGAAACTCAATCTTTCCACCTATGCAGAGTATCAGTAAAAAAAAAGGGTAATTGCACAAGATAGGGTTGTCAATAAGTTTTTTAGCCTCTTATTCAGCCTGATATACCTATGCTCACTCATTCATCTCATTCACAAGTAGATTGACCATTTCATTACCTGCCTTCATATCCATTTGAGATCAGTGCAAGGTGTTTCTAAATAGTTTTTTATTACACAACTGATTTTTCATTAAGTGGTTTGTGCCTGAAAGATGACATCTTGCAGAAATGAAGACAGGAAAATTAGGTTTCTATAATTGGTAGTCTAGCAGAGTGCCAACACAGTGATCAAACGCATAAATAGTATGGAGAAAGGTGTTGAAGTTGCTACTATGATAAATCCTCACAGAGGTGTTTTAATGAGATGTCATAACTGGATAAGCAAAAGAGATAAGTTCACATCCATGCTGCAAGAAAAGGAATGATTAAGAAAGTGAAGCTTCTTTTTTTGTGCAATCATCTTAGAGGTTTCAAAGGAAACATATCAGCCTCCTCGACCAAAAGGAATCAAACTCATCAAAGCAAACCTGTAGAAGGGTTAGTGAGTATCAGTGAGAAAGGAAAGTTCAAGATTTTCAGTCACTTACAAAGAAAAGGTTGAATTGAAATTCACAATGGGAACCATAAGAAAGTGGAGAATTCTAGTCTGTGTAATCATTACAATGTATCAAAGCCAATTTTTTATGCCTCAAGGAACAATGAGAAAACCCCAAATCACCTTTTTCAGCCACTTGCAAACAAAAGGTCAAACATATCAGTAAAAAGGGCTTGTAAAATATTAGGAAATGGGTTAAAAATATAAACCAATGCCATATGACTAAAGGAGGTCTTTCACACTTCATATAAATCATTGTTCACTTCCAGAGTGCTATAATTTCAAAAAAGATGAAAATCTAGATTTTACAAGGAAAATTTTCCTGGCATTGCACATTCAAGGTGGAAATGCATGTTTAGATTCAGGAATTGCACCTTCGGAGAAAAATCCTTTGTAAATTTGATTTGTGTTTCAAATTTAGAGCACGTGCTATGCATTCAAGAGTGTGTTGTGCATTCACCTAGGAAACCCGACAGGCTGGACAACCCACGGCGTTGTGCGTTCAGGCCGCCTGACTGTGCATGTAGGTCGACTTGACACCCCAGGAAGGCACTATGCCTTTGGCCAGCAAGGCCTCCTGAGCCTTCTAAGCATCTAATCGAGTCAAAAAACCCTCCAGATATTTACCAAGGGCCCCTCAAGCCTTCTCAAGGGTAAAAAAACCATCATCTACCCTCATTTTCAAAGAAATTTTAAATGGTCTTTGGAATAGTAAGGGGGCCCTAAAGAGTCAAACCATGAGGTTCAAACTCGAAAATATAGTTTACCATAATTTCATCTGCTAATAAAGACCATTAGTAATAGAAAGAGGGTTCACAGTGTTGAATGTTGTTCAGTCATGTAAGCTTGCCTCTGCATTCACTCCATTCATTCACTTTTCAAAATACCATTCCATTATCCTCTTTCACCTCAAATGCACATATAGCCCTAGGGTTTCAACAAAGTAGAGTTTTTCAAATATCAGTAAGGATGTGGAAAATGGCTCAAAGAACCTTGATGGCAGTGATGAAGACAATGTAGAAACAATGAAGAAGAGGGTAGTGAAGATGATGAGGCAAAGGTCAATAAAAAAGAGTAGTGAATAAGAGGCAGTGAAAGAGAAGGTCAGGTGCAAATGATAAGGCAAAAAGAGAGAGTTTGAAACATAAATGATGGTGATAATGGCTAGTAGCCAAGAAATCAAAAGAAGGAAAATTTGATTGATGAATTAAGCAAATAAAGAGGAAGGTAGTAGGGAGAAAGATTTCAAGGAGGGGGAAAGAAGTGGGAAGAAATAAAAAAATAAGGATATTAGCAAATAGGGACATAATGACAATGATAATCTTGGCAAAGGAAAAAGGCCAAGAAGAAAGCAAGAAGGTCGCAAAAGAAAGTCCTATGAAAATATGATAAAACCAAGGAGGCCAAAGAATAAATAAAACATTAAAAAAAATAGTTGATCCATCCCGTACTAAGATCCTAAACACAATGAGAATCACAACCAAAGTTTGGCAAGTTATCGACATTTTTGGTTTTTTGACTGATAATAAGGGTCGAAAGCGCAGCACCCTTGGTGATATGCTTTTCCTACATGCATCCAATGGAAGTAAATTTTACATTTTTGGATTCATAAGCCTAAGGACATCATTCACACCAAATTTCAGAGCATTTGGAGCAGTTTTGGTCCCTCAAAAGGCCCAAAAACATGCCAATTTTCCCCTTTCTGCCATGTTTTTAGGGTTGGCACTACACCTAGAGCAGCCTTGGGAGATTTAATTTCTGAATAGGTTAGTGAAGCCCAATCAGAAAACCAAATGCATTTCTAGAAACTCGACTCAACAGGCTTTCCAACGAGCCATCACAGAGCCAATTCCAACATCAGGAAGTCCATCAAAACTTGGCTGCAAGTGGACCCGGTTGTGTGTTGTGCCTTCGTATCTTCACTACCGTGCCCTTTTATGAAAAAAGTCAACAAAAGACACTCATTTATGGAAAAAATATATTTTAGTTTTTTTGGGGCAAATCACTCCAAATTTTATAGGTGTTAGGAGTTATTTTTTCATTTATTTCATTAGATGTTTTATGCCTTGGGCCTTGCATGGTCTCTTTGATATAAATGGTATTTATAGTATTTATAGACATTTTTCAGCCCTATTAGTCCCCCTTTCAGATATATATAACTGATAAGGGACTTATTTAAAATAATGTGCACTTGATTATTTGTGAGTAGGTTATTGAGTTTTGAAGATTAGTAGAATTAGTTTTGAAAAATATTATGGCTTGAAGGCTGACATTAAGCATGGCTGTGCAGGATCCCTGAGCATAGTTAATGGTGATATGTTCCTATTTAGTTCATGTTTTCTTCTGTTATAATTATGTTTCATATTTCTATGTTTCAGTAGGACAAAAGTTTTAGACTAAAAAATGTTGTTCAGAGGTACCTTAGCTATGTTTTCCTTACTGCCTCTATGTTTTCCTCTGCTAGGTCAGTTTAGAGAATTCTTAGTTGCCATATAGACCCACTTATGCTTGTTTATCTTATGAATTATTCAATACAGTAAATATCAATATGTTTTATGGTTAGCCCTGCTTGTTTGATGTTACTTAAACATTGTTCTTAAGATCTTTGTTTGAAGTATCACTGATTTGGTTTAGCCAAAGAGGTTTATGTTTTGATCATGCCCTTTGTCCATTCTTGAAAGGTTTCCTTGGAGGTCTTTATAGCTTTGGTCAATGATGTTTAGGAGTTCCCACTTATTTGATCTCTGCTATATGTTTATCTTGCATGTTTTCTTATTTGAAGGCAGATATCTATGGAGTTTATGAGTTCCCTACTCTCTGGGGTTTACTGGATTGTTTCCTTGATGTTTTCTTGCTAGGGTTTGGTCAAAGAAGTCTACAGTGCACCCTATCCTTTGATTCTATCTTATGCATAGTGATCTTATAGGCCCTTATTTTTAAAGTATTTGACAAAGGATTCTTAACTTCCCTTTGCCCTACTTTGTTCACAATTTATTGTTCATTTCATCTCACACAAACCTTGAAGATCCATTTGACCATGTTAGATTTTCCCTGTGATGCACCCTGATCCGTTTTTGAAACGTCCATGACCTTTTATAGACTCCATAGCCAAATGAATTAAATATCTCTCACTCCATCTATTCTACTTGATCATCTACCCAACCCAAACAAAAAAAATCTGAACTTAACAACTATCCTAAAATCAAACCCTAAAAGAAAAAAAGTTCATATCCTTTGCAAAAAATAGAGAGAGCCCTCTCTGAGTCCAAGAAGGCTACATCCTAGGACTCCAAAGACTGGTCTAATGTTAACCCTGTTCATTTTTTCTCACCAATCTAACAAATTACGGGGACCTAACAGATTGTCAAGGCTGAAAATCCTAATAAAATTCATCTAATATGACTTGACTATCAACTTGTTGATATATTTTATCTTCAAGCAAAGAAGACACATCTATTTGTTGGAAAATTTATTGATCACCATGACAACTAGATTGTGAAGAAAATTCATAAAGTGCCTCTAATATCTCCTCATCATCCATACATTCTACATCATCATCAACAATTTTAATATATTGAATTTAACCTTTCCAAATATTACAAAGGTCTTGAAAGAGTGGTGATGAAGGATGAGACTTCCCCTAATGTCCAAAACATATTCTATGGAAATATTTAAGAGAACACAAGATTCGTGATTTTAACCCTTCATACCATACTTTAGATTTATCTTATAGGGTAGCCATAAACATCTTCATGAGACAATATTTAGGAAAATAAAATCTCAATCTACATACATGTATATGGAATTTAACCAAATGTAGACCAACATCTTCTTTCATTTCATCTTTGAACATGGGAAGATGAGTTGACCAGTCAATACAAGGCATAGGATTTAGAAAACCATAGATGTGAGACCTATCCATAGGAACATATATGAGATTTTGTTTTGTAGTAGAAATCATCTTGGAACTTCTTAAAGCTTATGATCTTCAAGCAGTGGAGTCAGCATGAATCTTTTATCTTTCGTATCTTTTGATATTGGAGTTGCCAAGGTAATATCACAACCTTCAAAATAAAACTATGATGTCCTCTTACCCTTAGGAATAAACATGAAGAGACTCAAATAAAATCTGGGAAATGAAGCTTTCTGGCTCCTGATAGATGCACCAAAATGTTATCACTAGGCTGGAACCAGTTGGGTTGTTCAACTATCAACCTAGCACAACTATTTCAAACCACATTGGACTGGAAGTTAGACCTTCCAATTAGAGAGGGCTCTCTCGAAGAAAATAATGAAATACTCAAGATAAGATATATATTGTAGATGGTGAAATATGTTTATGTTTTATGTGGTTTTTTCAAGTGGAAGATTCTATGATGGCTACCATTGGGCATGGAGTTAGCTAAAGTAATTCAATTAATAACAAATTTCATCCATGGAAGTTGAGGCAAATTGACTTAAAACATAAATTTTACAGAAAAATATAGTACATGAAGGAAATTGGAGCATAAAGTTATGAATTCCAAGTAATCATAATATCATGAACCTGATGAAAATACACAAACTGAAGATATAAAACATAAGCCAATAATAATTTGAGTTTTTGAAGGAAATTGATGTAAACTATGTATTATCTTGATAGAGAAAATTTACATAGTATCTTCCTCATAACATTCATCCACAACACAAAGTGAAAAGTTCCACCATATATAGAGTGATTCCTTCATACAATGGTCTACCACCCGTTCCAATCTCGAATTCCTACCACATCACATGGAGACTTTCTAGGGATATTTTCTGTTTGGAAAATTTTGTACACAAAAATGACTCTTCTTTCATTAAATGTCTCAAAAAATGCTTGTAATAACCCCTATCAAATGCAACCAACTTATTTTTTTAATGTGCTAGACTGTTGATGTGTCACCATTCCATGTGGATTTTTACCTTGCTGATTTGGACCTCCACCAAGTCGAAATTCAAATTTTTGCACAAATATTTAAAATTATGTGAAATAGGCCTCAAAGATTAGTGCTTATTTTCTAAACCCTAATGGTTGTGAAAAACTTGACAGAGGATTTTGTAGATAGTATAGTTTTGAAGAAAAACCTCCTTCGCATTTCCAAAATTCCTTTCCATTCGGTTAGAGAGTGAGCTTGAAGTTGACTACTGAAACAATCATTTCCATAAATTCGGTAGCAAACTTTAGCAGCAAATGTCAAAATCAACCCTCTGCATAATTTTTAACTTTTCTAACTATTCCAGGGTATTCCTTAAGGTTAATGGGTTAATCACATGCCTTGATCCTTCTTGTTTTAGAAATTTTGGCTGATGTTTACCTCCATGGAAAACTACAACAATTCCGTAGCAAATTTTTTCTTTCAAGCATGGGAGTTGCTACCAAAGTACCTAGTTTTATGAGATTTTCCACTTTCTTCATTTTATCACCTAAAAAAATATTTTTATCACCTAAAAAAATTTTTAGAAGCCTATACATTCATGTATAATAGCATAAGCCATAATATAGCGAAAAAATGTGTAATCTTACCATGTTTATGGAGCCACATCATCATTTTATACAATCATTTTAGGATTTTTTCAACAATCAAGCCTGTACCATTTCCATATGTGATTCTAAGTCTTTGAACTAACCCTTTTTGACACTATGTATGATTTTCCCTACCGTTAGCAGAAAAATCAACTTTCGTAGCGAAAATGTGTTGGAGAAGACATATTTTCTACGTAAAATGTCGTGAACTTCCATAACAAATATCACCTTTAAAATTAGAGTTAAGCTAAGTGTGTAAAAGCACAAATCTGACCATAATGACAAGATCAACTCATGCACAATGAAATTTTTTATTTTTCTTTGACAATGACTCCTTATAAAACTAATGATGACCTTCAAAATAACTAAAGGAAATATATGCAAGTGATTTAAAAAATCAAATACTTAAAAATCTTATTAAACCATAAGTAACCTAACCATATTGACTAATGACTAAAAACATACCTAATGGTTATCTTGGATAGAACACTTATCAGTGTGGTGATTTGGTTAGCCAAAAAATTCACAAAAGACATTTTTCGAGACATTCAAATATTTTTGTGGGATCGGGAAGAGGTGGGGAAGATGCCAATATGTTTATAAAAATTTTCAGTATTCATTAGGATATGCACCCTATTGGTTGGTAAAAGCATGAAATTTTATGCATCCTGGATATAAGCCTTGCATACGAATTTACACAACTTCGACGATAGGTAAGGATGTAGAAGGACCCACCAGCATGGAGGGAGTACTCAGCCCCATTAATCTCAAGCACTTTGTGGTGTGATGTTCTTCAAAATGGGAATTGGTACACCAAATTTGAGGTCATGTAGGTCGCATTGGGTGCATGTCTCTCAAATTTTCATTCATATCAGTGATCTGGTATTGTAACCCAGTGATAGCAAGATTGTTAGAGACAGATCGTCCTCAATCTTTGTGAGGATATCCTACCATATCCAAGATCCTGGTCACTTTTTCAAATGAATCATGTAGAGTGTCAATATTCTATTGAGTCAGCAACATCCGAGTGAATGATAACAATGAATTGACGAGCAAATCCCATTGGTGATTGGGATCAATGGGGTGATTGGGATCTAGAGACTCCCTTCCGGTACCTTGGAGACTACATGCCTCAATGGCAGGTTCTTTGCATTCGATGCAAGGTTTTCATTATTGACCTTCGATCGGATGATTCTACAGGTGTTCGACGCCAACTCACTATTCACATTCCATGGATTGTACCTATAGTACCTTGAGGGCCATTGTCATCATTGGTGGTACCTCTTGTGTCTGTTAACAACTTTCATCATTGGCTGGAAATCAGACGATGTTCTTGCATGTTCGACTTCAACTCACATATTCACATGCTTGAAATTGTACTCTGTTTGGGTCGAGATGGAGCGCAAGACCTTGGATTTTGTCTGTTGGAATCTAGGATGCGGATTTTGTGGATTATTATGATTGGTTACATGACTCATTGATAGGATGGCTATGACCATACCTGTGTCTATTTATCGATCCTTACTGGGTGGCTGTGTCCATGACTTGGATCCTAATTATTGTATACTCTGTTATGGATGGTTGTGCCCATACCACAGATATCATGTATTTGAGGTATCAGTTGTAGTTGTTTACGCAGGTTTTCTGACAGTAGTGTTTTCAGTTGGACACATTCTCATAAAGCATTTCACCCCTCTCTCTCTCTCGTGCCTCATGCTTTAGGGGGCATTTGTTACACAGTAATTTGTCACTGTCAGTGGAATCCCCCGTCCTGCACATTGGAGGGCTTATTCCATGAACTTTGAGCAGTGACATGACCTAAAACCACTTTCATGGCATCCCCCTTGACAAGGACCATCATTCCCCTGAAGACAATTTCCTGTGAAAATCCCTAAAAATAGCCCTTTTTTCCTTGGCATGACTAGACAGATCAGCCCTCATGCCAATGGGGGAAATCCACCAAAGAGGGCATGCCAACTGGCGCTCTGTCCCAGTGTATTACCCATGCTAGGCTTAATAAGGATTGTTTTTAAAAAATAAATGGTGGAAGTTTAATTCCAACCAACTCCTGAACGAGTCTCTAAAATGAGTTGGGAGGTTTGGCTCCGGATCTCCATGTAGGGGAAGTGGTTTTCCACCTATCATGGAAGCTTCCTTGAGGATAGGGCCAATATCACCATTGTAGGGATCCCAAATCCCCTTCCACCATCTATATAAGCTTTTCATTTTCCCTTTGCAAGCTAGCCTGAATGGAGTTGAATCATTAGTATAGAGACTATCGCTAGACAGCCTCTGAGAGCCAAGCCGAAGAGAGAGAGATTTGTCCCATTCTCGAAGAGCTTTGCGAGACGTACTCTCGCATTGACCTCTCTTCCGGGAAGATACGGCATCGAATTTCCCGGAGTTTGTATCTTTCTTCATTTTGATTAATAATATAAATGACTTCGATTATGGTTCCACTCAGATGTTCATGTTTTATGATTATGTGTTGTATCTTCTCTGACTGATACACAGTTCCATATATTAGGTTTTACACTTGTGTGTTTGTTGTTTCTTCGTGCACATGCAGGTGTTCGAATGCACCGAGCGGGAGAATTGTGATCTACCAAAGCGAGGGACGGAAGCGCCATATTCTCTGCAAGCAACAACAGTGTAGGAATTAAGGTAGGCCTCTTGTCGCATCTTGGTCTTTTGCAATTAGGAACTTGCGTCTTAGCATGACTCGGTTGTTGCTAGACCCGATCTGGGCTAGTAGGGATTGCCTCTGTCCACAGAGGGGATTTACCTCTCTAAAAATTCTGATGTTGTCTTTAGATTTATTTTTTACTTAGTTACAGTTCTTATATTTTGTTTTAGTATTATTTCATTCTCCCTTTTGGGATATTATAAAACTGTAAAAACGAACCTGGGTCAGGACCCCTCACGCCAAAACTGCTTAACTCAAGCAATATGAAACCTCTAGTATAACCAATCAAAGAGCAGATCCATCACCCGGGCTTCTTGATTGTGCTTGAAAAAAATCATAAGTGGACCATCTATTATCAACTTGGAATGAAAATCGAATCCATACTCCATAAAAAAACATAAAAATTGTCTTGACTAATGACTAAAACATACTTACCATTGGATCTTGGAAACATGTAAAATCTCCTATTTTTTATGAGTAAAATCATGAGGGTTGAATTCACTCATAATTTATGGCTTCTTTTGTCCTATGTCTTCAATTCCAAGAACATCATTAAATAAAAATGCAAGACTATATTTGTCTTCCATTTCATGTAAAGCAACAAAACCATCCATGCATCCTTGAACATCCTCAAACATGATATCCATATTGTGTCTATCAAAATTAATCTTTTTCTTATCAAAAAAATCAGATCTAACCTTTGGTAGTTTTTTTTGAGGATTGTTTTCTTTATTCTGAACACTAAAAACTTCTATACAAACAATTGTATACATATCATCCATGTCACTTTGATGATCCAAAAATAGAATAGGTAAAAATTGTATATTCATCTCTTTATGTAGCTCTATTTTACCTAAAAATGAACTTTATTCACATGTTACCTCACTATTCAGAATTTTCATGCATGTATTTTAAAAAACTTGATCTTGAGGAGTATCTTCTTAACATAAAATCTCAGAAAAGGAATTGGCTGAAAAACAATTTGAATGATTTGGCTCATACCTTTGACAAAATATAGATTGTGTTAGCCTTCAGTATTTTTTATTATCTGTAGATTAATAAATTTTGGTTCTAGATTTCTAAAAGCAACATTCTTTGAACATTGTGAGTTTTAGAAATCTCACTGCCTTCATTATCCTTATGGAAAAATTTTCACTATTTCATCAGTTTGCCATTCCATGGTCGCCCTGTCACTCCTAAAAAGACTCCTTATAGGCTTGTGCCACTCATATATATCCTTTTTCCTTCCTATGTCCTCATTACTATGTTTTCCCTTCCCCATAACTCCATTTTCCATCTAGGGTTACCTATAGCCTAACTCATTCCCATCACCTAGGGCCAGTTTTGCTTCAAACTATGTTTCTGACCAAACAATGATGAATTTGACAAACATCAGAGAGGTTTTTTTCCATCGTAGGTCCAAGAAGAAAAACCTCTTCATATTTTACACAGTTGTCATGGTTTTAGAGCAATGTCAAAAATACAGGTGTCACGGGAGAATCACTGCACTTCTGGAGAGACCTTGGTAAAATCAGGTTTTCTCATAGTTTTAGTGTCCAAATTAATTTTTTGATGAGTCACATGATAACTAGACTAGAAGAGATTTCCAATGAGCTATCATGAGCTCAATTTGGAGTTTACGAAGGCCTCCAAAAGTTATCTTCACGAGAACTTTTCATTTTTGCACCACCATTCAACACTTTTTGACCAGTCTTGGGAGAATCAACTTTTGATAGGTCAAATCAACTTCAATAAAGAAAAAAAATGGTATATTTGGAAATTAGACAGGATAATGTTTCGAACAATCTATCATGGGCCAATTTGGACACTGGGAAGGCCTCCAATTTCCCTCTGTAAAAAGGCGTTGCGCCTTTGGATAGGAAAAGCTTCTAAGCCCTCTAACAACTCAAATCACCTCAAAGGCTTCCAAACTCTTGCTGAGGGTCCTCCAAACATATTTAGGGTTAAGTACAAGTTATGCACCCATCCTTCAAGAATTTTTTCATTATTTAAATGAATGGAATCAAACCCTAAGTATAAAACCCTAAATTTCATGCTTGAAACCACTGTTTGAAACTCAATCTTTCCACCTATGCAGAGTATCAGTAAAAAAAAAGGGTAATTGCACAATATAGGGTTGTCAATAAGTTTTTTAGCCTCTTATTCAGCCTGATATACCTATGCTCACTTATTCATCTAATTCACAAGTAGATTGACCATTTCATTACCTGCCTTCATATCCATTTGAGATCAGTGCAAGGTGTTTCTAAATAGTTTTTGATTACACAACTGATTTTTCATTAAGCGGTTTGTGCCTAAAAGATGACATCTTGCAGAAATGAAGACAGGAAAATTAGGTTTCTATAATTGGTAGTCTAGCAGAGTGCCAACACAGTGATCAAATGCATAAATAGTATGAAGAAAGGTGTTGAAGTTGCTACTATGATAAATCCTCACAGAGGTGTTTTAATGAGATGTCATAACTGGATAAGCAAAAGAGATAAGTTCACATCCATGCTGCAAGAAAAGGAATGATTAAGAAAGTGAAGCTTCTTTTTTTGTGCAATCATCTTAGAGGTGTCAAAGGAAACATATCAGCCTCCTCGACCAAAAGGAATCAAACTCATCAAAGCAAACCTGCAGAAGGGTTAGTGAGTATCAGTGAGAAAGGAAAGTTCAAGATTTTCAGTCACTTACAAAGAAAAGGTTGAATTGAAATTCACAATGGGAACCATAAGAAATTGGAGAATTCTAGTCTGTGTAATCATTACAATGTATCAAAGCCAATTTTTTATGCCTCAAGGAACAATGAGAAAACCCCAAATCACCTTTTTCAGCCACTTGCAAACAAAAGGTCAAACATATCAGTAAAAAGGGCTTGTAAAATATTAGGAAATGGGTTAAAAATATAAACCAATGCCATATGACTAAAGGAGGTCTTTCACACTTCATATAAATCATTGTTCACTTCCAGAGTGCTATAATTTCAAAAAAGATGAAAATCTAGATTTTACAAGGAAAACTTTCCTGGCATTGCACATTCAAGGTGGAAATGCATGTTTAGATTCAGGAATTGCACCTTCGGAGAAAAATCCTTTGTAAATTTGATTTGTGTTTCAAATTTAGAGCACGTGCTATGCATTCAAGAGTGTGTTGTGCATTCACCTAGGAAACCCGACAGGCTGGACAACCCACGGCGTTGTGCGTTCAGGCCGCCTGACTGTGCATGTAGGTCGACCTGACACCCCAGGAAGGCACTATGCCTTTGGCCAGCAAGGCCTCCTGAGCCTTCTAAGCATCCAATCGAGTCAAAAAACCCTCCAGATATTTACCAAGGGCCCCTCAAGCCTTCTCAAGGGTAAAAAAACCATCATCTACCCTCATTTTCAAAGAAATTTTAAATGGTCTTTGGAATAGTAAGGGGGCCCTAAAGAGTCAAACCATGAGGTTCAAACTCGAAAATATAGTTTACCATAATTTCATCTGCTAATAAAGACCATTAGTAATAGAAAGAGGGTTCACAGTGTTGAAGGTTGTTCAGTCATGTAAGCTTGCCTCTGCATTCACTCCATTCATTCACTTTTCAAAATACCATTCCATTATCCTCTTTCACCTCAAATGCACATATAGCCCTAGGGTTTCAACAAAGTAGAGTTTTTCAAATATCAGTAAGGATGTGGAAAATGGCTCAAAGAACCTTGATGGCAGTGATGAAGACAATGTAGAAACAATGAAGAAGAGGGTAGTGAAGATGATGAGGCAAAGGTCAATAAAAAAGAGTAGTGAATAAGAGGCAGTGAAAGAGAAGGTCAGGTGCAAATGATAAGGCAAAAAAAAGAGTTTTGAAACATAAATGATGGTGATAATGGCTCAGAAAGCCAAGAAATTAGTAAGGAAAATTTGAATGATGAATTAAGCAATAAAGAGGAAGTTAGTAGGGAGAAATATACCAAAAAGGGGGAAAACAGGGAAGAAATAAAAAAAATAAGGATATTAGCAGTAGGGCTAATGACAATGATAATCTTGGCAAAGTGAAAAAGGCCATGAAGAAAGCAGTAAGGCTGCTAACAAAAAGTCCTATGAAAAATATGATAAAACCAAGGAGGCCAAAGAATAAATAAAACATTAAAAAAAATAGTTGATCCATCCCGTACTAGTATCCTAAACACAATGAGAATCACAAATCCAAAGTTTGGCAAGTTATTGACATTTTTGGTTTTTTGATTGATATTAAGGGCTAAAAGCGCAACACCCTTGGCGCTACACTTTCCTACAGGAATCCAATGGATATAAACTTTACATTTTTGGATTCATTGGCCCAATTACATAATGCACACCAAATTTCAGAACATTTGGATCATTTTTGGTCCCTCAAAAGGCCCAAAAACATGCCAATTTTCACCTTTCTGCCATGTTTTCAGGGTTGGCACTGCACCTTAAGCAGCCTTGGGAGGTTTGATTTTTGAATATGTTAATGGAGTTCAATCAGAAAAACAAGGGCATTTTTGGAAATTATATTGAACAGGCTTTCTAACGAGCCATCACGGAGCCAATTCGGACATCGGGAAGGCCTTCAAAACTTGGCTGCAAGAGGACCCGGTTTTATTGTGCAAGCGTTGTGCCTTCAGACCTCACTACTGTGCCCTTTTATGAAAAAGTCAACAAAAGACACTCATTTATGGAAAAAATATATTTTAGTTTTTTTTGGGGCAAATCACTCCAAATTTAGGTGTTAGGAGTTATTTTTTCATTTATTTCATTAGATGTTTTATGCCTTGGGCCTTGCATGGTCTCTTGGATATAAATGGTATTTATGGGTATTTATGACATTTTCAAACCCTATTTAGGGTTTTTTTCCCTCCTTTTCTAGATATATATATCACGAGGGACTTATTTTAAAAGGTTGGCATTTGATTATTCTTGTGAGTAATACATAGTTTTGGAGATTGAAGAGAAATTAGTTTTTGGTGTTTGTGGATGGCTTGGCTTGCTTGACATTGGAGAAGGCTTGCTTGTAGGATCCCTGAGCATAGTTAATGGTGATATGTTCCTATTTAGTTCATGTTTTCTTCTGTTATAATTATGTTTCATATTTCTATGTTTCAGTAGGACAAAAGTTTTAGACTAAAAAATGTTGTTCAGAGGTACCTTAGCTCTGTTTTCCTTACCGCCTCTATGTTTTCTTCTGCTAGGTCAGTTTAGAGAATTCTTAGTTGCCCTATAGACCCACTTATGCTTGTTTATCTTATGAATTATTCAATACAGTAAATATCAATATGTTTTATGGTTAGCCCTGCTTGTTTGATGTTACTTAAACATTTTTCTTAAGATCTTTGTTTGAAGTATCACTGATTTGGTTTAGCCAAAGAGGTTTATGTTTTGATCATGCCCTTTGTCCATTCTTGAAAGGTTTCCTTGGAGGTCTTTATAGCTTTGGTCAATGATGTTTAGGAGTTCCCACTTCTTTGATCTCTGCTATATTTTTATCTTGCATGTTTTCTTATTTGAAGGCAGATATCTATGGAGTTTATGAGTTCCCTACTCTCTGGGGTTTACTGGATTGTTTCCTTGATGTTTTCTTGCTAGGGTTTGGTCAAAGAAGTCTACAGTGCACCCTGTCCTTTGATTCTCTCTTATGCATAGTCATCTTATAGGCCCTTATTTTTAAAGTATTTGACAAAGGATTCTTAACTTCCCTTTGCCCTACTTTGTTCACAATTTATTGTTCATTTCATCTCACACAAACCTTGAAGATCCATTTGACCATGTTAGATTTTCCCTGTGATGCACCCTGATCCGTTTTTGAAACGTCCATGACCTTTTATAGACTCCATAGCCAAATGAATTAAATATCTCTCACTCCATCTATTCTACTTGATCATCTACCCAACCCAAACAAAAAAACTCTGAACTTAACAACTATCCTAAAATCAGACCCTAAAAGAAAAAAAGTTCATATCCTTTGCAAAAAATAGAGAGAGCCCTCTCTGAGTCCAAGAAGGCTACATCCTAGGACTCCAAAGACTGGTCTAATGTTAACCCTGTTCATTTTTTCTCACCAATCTAACAAATTACGGGGACCTAACAGATTGTCAAGGCTGAAAATCCTAATAAAATTCATCTAATATGACTTGACTATCAACTTGTTGATATATTTTATCTTCAAGCAAAGAAGACACATCTATTTGTTGGAAAATTTATTGATCACCATGACAACTAGATTGTGAAGAAAATTCATAAAGTGCCTCTAATATCTCCTCATCATCCATACATTCTACATCATCATCAACAATTTTAATATATTGAATTTAACCTTTCCAAATATTACAAAGGTCTTGAAAGAGTGGTGATGAAGGATGAGACTTCCCCTAATGTCCAAAACATATTCTATGGAAATATTTAAGAGAACACAAGATTCGTGATTTTAACCCTTCATACCATACTTTAGATTTATCTTATAGGGTAGCCATAAACATCTTCATGAGACAATATTTAGGAAAATAAAATCTCAATCTACATACATGTATATGGAATTTAACCAAATGTAGACCAACATCTTCTTTCATTTCATCTTTGAACATGGGAAGATGAGTTGACCAATCAATACAAGGCATAGGATTTAGAAAACCATAGATGTGAGACCTATCCATAGGAACATATATGAGATTTTTTTTTGTAGTAGAAATCATCTTGGAACTTCTTAAAGCTTATGATCTTCAAGCAGTGGAGTCAGCATGAATCTTTTATCTTTCGTATCTTTTGATATTGGAGTTGCCAAGGTAATATCACAACCTTCAAAATAAAACTATGATGTCCTCTTACCCTTAGGAATAAACATGAAGAGACTCAAATAAAATCTGGGAAATGGAGCTTTCTGGCTCCTGATAGATGCACCAAAATGTTATCACTAGGCTGGAACCAGTTGGGTTGTTCAACTATCAACCTAGCACAACTATTTCAAACCACATTGGACTGGAAGTTAGCCCTTCCAATTAGAGAGGGCTCTCTCGAAGAAAATAATGAAATACTCAAGATAAGATATATATTGCAGATGGTGAAATATGTTTATGTTTTATGTGGTTTTTTCAAGTGGAAGATTCTATGATGGCTACCATTGGGCATGGAGTTAGCTAAAGTAATTCAATTAATAGCAAATTTCATCCATGGAAGTTGAGGCAAATTGACTTAAAACATAAATTTTACAGAAAAATATAGTACATGAAGGAAATTGGAGCATAAAGTTATGAATTCCAAGTAATCATAATATCATGAACCTGATGAAAATATACAAACTGAAGATATAAAACATAAGCCAATAATAATTTGAGGTTTTGAAGGAAATTGATGTAAACTGTGTATTATCTTGATAGAGAAAATTTACATAGTATCTTCCTCATAACATTCATCCACAACACAAAGTGAAAAGTTCCACCATATATAGAGTGATTCCTTCATACAATGGTCTACCACCCGTTCCAATCTCGAATTCCTACCACATCACATGGAGACTTTCTAGGGATATTTTCTGTTTGGAAAATTTTGTACACAAAAATGACTCTTCTTTCATTAAATGTCTCAAAAAATGCTTGTAATAACCCCTATCAAATGCAACCAACTTATTTTTTTAATGTGCTAGACTGTTGATGTGTCACCATTCCATGTGGATTTTTACCTTGCTGATTTGGACCTCCACCAAGTCGAAATTCAAATTTTTGCACAAAGATTTAAAATTATGTAAAATAGGCCTCAAAGATTAGTGCTTATTTTCTAAACCCTAATGGTTGTGAAAAACTTGAAAGAGGATTTTTTAGATAGTATAGTTTTGAAGAAAAACCTCCTTCGCATTTCCAAAATTCCTTTCCATTTGGTTAGAGAGTGAGCTTGAAGTTGACTACTGAAACAATCATTTCCATAAATTCGGTAGCAAACTTTAGCAGAAAATGTCAAAATCAACCCTCTGCATAATTTTTAACTTTTCTAACTATTCCAGTGTATTCCTTAAGGTTAATGGGTTAATCACATGCCTTGATCCTTCTTGTTTTAGAAATTTTGGCTGATGTTTACCTCCATGGAAAACTACAACAATTCCGTAGCAAATTTTTTCTTTCAAGCATGGGAGTTGCTACCAAAGTACCTAGTTTTCTGAGATTTTCCACTTTCTTCATTTTATCACCTAAAAAAATATTTTTATCACCTAAAAAAATTTTTAGAAGCCTATACATTCATGTATAATAGCATAAGCCATAATATAGCGAAAAAATGTGTAATCTTACCATGTTTATGGAGCCACATCATCATTTTATACAATCATTTTAGGATTTTTTCAACAATCAAGCCTGTACCATTTCCATATGTGATTCTAAGTCTTTGAACTAACCCTTTTTGACACTATGTATGATTTTCCCTACCGTTAGCAGAAAAATCAACTTTCGTAGCGAAAAATGTGTTGGAGAAGACATATTTTCTACAGAAATGTCAGGAACTTCCATAACAAATATTGACCTTTTAAACTAGAGTTGCTGCGGAAGTGTGTAAAAGTGTCAAATTCACCATAATGACAAGATCAACTCATGCACAATGAAATTTTTTATTTTTCTTTGACAATGACTCCTATAAAAACTAATGATGACCTTTCAAAATAACTAAAGGAAATATATGCAAGTGATTTAAAAAAAAAATCAAATACTTAAAAATCTTATTAAACCATAAGTAACCTAACCATATTGACTAATGACTAAAAACATACCTAATGGTTATCTTGGATAGAACACTTATCAGTGTGGTGATTTGGTTAGCCAAAAAATTCACAAAAGACATTTTTCGAGACATTCAAATATTTTTGTGGGATCGGGAAGAGGTGGGGAAGATGCCAATATGTTTATAAAATTTTTCAGTATTCATTAGGATATGCACCCTATTGGTTGGTAAAAGCATGAAATTTTATGCATCCTGGATATAAGCCTTGCATACGAATTTACACAACTTCGACGATAGGTAAGCATGTGGAAGGACCCACCAGCATGGAGGGAGTACTCAGCCCCATTAATCTCAAGCACTTTGTGGTGTGATGTTCTTCAAAATGGGAATTGGTACACCAAATTTGAGGTCATGTAGGTCGCATTGGGTGCATGTCTCTCAAATTTTCATTCATATCAGTGATCTGGTATTGTAACCCAGTGATAGCAAGATTGTTAGAGACAGATCATCCTCAATCTTTGTGAGGATATCCTACCATATCCAAGATCCTGGTCACTTTTTCAAATGAATCATGTAGAGTGTCAATATTCTATTGAGTCAGCAACATCTGAGTGAATGATAACAATGAATTGACGAGCAAATCCCATTGGTGATTGGGATCAATGGGGTAACTTAGCTCGCCAATGGAATCTTTAAATTGTTGCATCATATCCTGCATTTTTTTCCCTTCTTGCTTCTTCATATCCCATAGTTTGGACAACCCATACTAATATTTTGTGGATGTTTGAATTCTTGGACAAATCCCCGTTGAACTTCATCTATTGTGGGATTGTAATGCAAAGAATCCCACTAGATGAACTATCTATGGTATCTCTCTTGGAGAGTGATATGAAAATTAATGAATTTGGTGGCATTTAGAGTTGGACAAGATCTCAAAATAGTTTCACACAAGTAACAATGTTGATCGACATCCTCGTTCCCCTGTCTAGAGTACTCTATATACTGAGTGAAAGAACCTACCATGTTTCCATCCATTTGTGGTTGAACATGCGATACAAGTATGAACCCCTAAGAACTCGGTTGCAAATATCCTAGGGAACCTGAGTAACAGCTACTACCTCTACCACCATAAGTACCAACCTTATAGGTACTATATACTTGGTGAACCTTTGTGATTTTATCTAACTTTGAGAGAAATTGAATAGGGTTTTGATAAAGTACGAGGGGGAGCTCAAGGGAAGTGCTACCTAAAATTTTGGGCAATGAGTTTATATTCTCAGGTGACACATCATCATCAGAAAACAACCTCCTAATCATGAAATAATGTCTTCACCAGGGCCTGTATCTCAATCTGTAGGCCCTGATCCATCTGGTGTCACCATCTCTCTAGGCGGGTGGAGGTGTCTTATACTTATTTCTATATTTTTAGCAGTAATGGGTCTAGTCCCTCATATTGGGCCAAGACTTTCCCTACCAATTTTCCCCTCAATTCTCAACTTCATCTGGCTTTTTCCTCCTTCTCATGCTTCTGTAATAATCAACACTACTCTTGCTTGGTGCAACTACCTCTATCGCCTATGGATTTCCTACAAAGTCTTATCCTCCCATTCCACAACTATTTGCACCCTATTCTATGCCCTCAGGTCCCTGTCCTTCTGCAAGTCATTTACGTTAATATATTCGACATTTTCATCACTTGCAACCAAATAAAATTTCTCCCCCTATACCCCACCCCTAGTACTTGGAATTTATGGAACCATTGATTAGCCCTAAAACAGGAGTAGGTTTTCTTCCACCATTAATATCTTAACCCATAGTGAAATATCAATAGGAAATATTCCCCGCAACCCTGACTTAAACATGGCCTTAGCTTTGGAAAAGGACAAATTCCCTTCTTCATCAAACCTGATGATGTAGCTTTCTAAAGTAGTTTGTACCTAGAAATCAACGGTCTGAGTCAGGTCCTTATCAAGCCGATGTAACTCAACTAATTTAGCAATAGTCCAGGTATAAGAGGATCTACACTGACTGAGAGTCCCTCCTTTTGTCTACAACCTTTGCTGCATCTAAATTTTCAAGGAGTTGTTTCTCCATGATCGCATATCCAATCAGATCACGAGAAAGAGGAAAACAAGACCAATAAAGCAATGACGAGATCCAGATCCTGAATGATCAATCATGCAGCAAGAAACTGGTTCTATGCTATAGAGAAATGAGATCACACATGGCCTCCACAGAGGTTGGGGAATTTTTTTGATTTTGATGCAGATTCCACGCTACACACGAATGATACAGGACGTTCACAATAGAAAAATATCCATACACACAATCACAACCGAGAAGATATGATATTTGATCTTCCTCGGAATTTTTTTATATAAAAAGAAGTAAAATAGACCATAAGATATTATAAATACACATTCATATAAGGGAATGAACATGAATTTCCATTGATAATAAAATAAATTACAATTCTTATACCTTCACCTCCACGCTTCCTCTCCACAATCTGGTATATTTACCCCACTATATCCAAGAAATGAGCATGAAGAGCAACACATATATGGAGAATACCTCACAAGCTCTATCTAGCAGAAAAACAGAAGAATAGGATCAATCTATTAGCTCTCTCAAATATTTTCTCCCTCCAAAACTAGCCTAACCCTCTCAAATGGTCCAGTATAAATAGGCAGAAGAGAGCTCCCAGGAGGATGTATGTGGATGCTCAGCATGAGGAGAAGTTACTGAACCTTCTAACTGATGTGTCATAGCCATATTTAATAGATGATACATTGAAATGATATCCTAGGGACCAAGGCAATCTACAACCTTTCCTTGGACACATGCATATAAATCATTGAAAAGGTCCATGGACACAACCATAAGGAGGATTGATAGCATCTATAGGGCTCTAGATGTAGGCACAAGACTAAATACCTGTGTCTAAGTCTGAAACTAGCCAAATGAAGATCCTCATGTATGAAAAAATTCAAACATTCATGAGGGCTAAGGGTCATTGATCCAGTGGGAGAAACATTGGGTGATAAAAAATGCTCCCTAACGTATGAGGTCAGAATGAGAAGTTGATGGCCGAAATACATTATGATAAATCACAAAGTTAAAAATGATAGTGGGGTGTTATAGGTAAATTTGGGCATCATTTGTAAGAACCTGGTAAAACTGGAAATCATCCCCAGGACCAATGAAATAGGGTCTACCATCCCCTATCATTTCAGTTTCTACATCCCCTAAGACAAGAAAAAACCATCCAGGACTTCTATTGCAAGGTTTCCAAGGTTTGAAGTATATGTGATATCACTTATGAGCCCACCAATGCAACCTCACAAGGGACTAAATTCTTTGCATATGAAACTCCCTCCATTCAAGGGTGCTCAGCAAAGCACTTCCTGACATTCAAGAGTGTGTTGGTCAAATGCGAGCGAAATTCTCATTGTTCTGGAATATCCACATGGCCAGTGCCTTCTAGAAGAGTCCATATGTTTCAAAATTTGAATCCATGTGTTCATATAACACCTCTGAGCTTGGGAACATGTCTTTCCTATTATTAGAAAGTCATTTATTGAGAAACAGCCTTCATTTCCCTATAAATTGAGCACAGATCCTAGTGCTAGGGAAGGAAGAAATTTGGTAAAAAAATGTTGTTGGATTCTCAATTGAGAGAGTGATATGAGTGATATGCCACTGGTGAGATGTTGATTGTGATGAGGTTGGATTGATGCTGGACATGGCGACATCAAATAAATCATTGGTTGTAACCTCACTCTTCTACTCATTAATAAAGATTGTTATTGATTTTCCCATATATGTATCTTTTTATGTTTCTATTTCTCATATGATGGATTCTGAACTGATATATATGTTTCATGTTTAATCAATTTAACTGATTAAGATAAATAGGCATTTGTATATTGAAATATCTTTTTTGTTTAGTGTTTATACTTGCAGGAACTAGTCTGGAAATCTAAGTTGGATTGGAAGCTACAACAAAAGCGACAGAAGGAGAATAGGAAGCGCTTGGATCACAAGTAGGTTCCTTTATATGTTTGTGTGTCTATTTACTCTTAGAGAAAGTGTCTAAAAATTCTTTGATCTGTTGTTCTAAATTCATAGCACCACATTTAGGGAGTTTGATTTATCTGTAATTCATAATTCCGGATAACAAAATTGATGACTCCACTGAAGAGTTTCCTTATCATTGCTGGTGTTTTGGCCTTTGCTTATTGCAATATTTCCAAATAGGGAAGAAGCAATATATGAACACAATAATGGAAAGAAAAATGAATAAATCAACACACCATGATATGATACAAATGTACAACCATCTTACTAAACATATTTGCAAATAATAGGCACAATATCTTGAGGATCAAGTCACTCAAGCAATGGGAAACAGCCTCCAATAAGAAAATATGTTAATACATGAGAAATCCTGCTATACAAGTGGCATGAGCCATGAAAACATATTTTTTGGGCATTAAAATACTAAAAAAAGATAAAACAAGGTGCATATGTTGTTATATAGCTAAAGCAATGTTGGGAGTGAAGATCTAGGCTCCTAAACACATTTCCAAGACAACCCGGGAAGGGTTTCTAGAAATACCCAAAAATGCAGAAATACAAATATGGCCCTAGGGCTGAATAATATTTGAAAATGGATAGATGATGGGAGGTTGTTGATATGATCTAGAAATATATGAAAATATCCTCCTATATATTCCCTAAATAAGAGGTTGATCCCCTCACTGAAGATATATCTCTCCCAACCAGGGCTCCAAACCCTCTATTGCAACTGCACCCACAAATAATGTAGTTACTTCATAAGAATGCACTATAACTGATAAAAAAACCTTAGCCTGATGCTGGATGATGAAATAAAGCTTAGGGGTTCACCTTGGTAGTCTCCCAATGGAAGGAAACCTTCCTCCAACTGAAATCAAGCAAGGAAGTGACCCAAATCAACTCTCCACTGCTGCACCCTACAACACAACACAATACCCTATAGAAACTACATTGTAAAACAAATATGTAGCTTGGCCTGATGCAGGATAGTGGAAAAGGTATTGAAATACTCTCCCAAGAGGCTTCTCAAGGAAAGAGGTGGGATTCCCGCCCAGGAACACCCAGTGCTAAACAACACTACAATCCTAGCTAAGCAGCTGAAGAGAGAAACAAGTCTAACAGACCATATCAAAATAATAATCTAAAACATAACCCCATATGGCTGCCATCCTCTTCCTTATATAAGTTATGATCTTCCTCACCTTTGGCCCCACTCAATTAGGTCATCACCTCCATGCAATCAATCTCCCTCCAAAACTGCGCCGTCCCACCATAAATTCCACTCCTCCATAACAACGCTATTTTATTTGGTCAAAGTTGACCCAATCTTCATGCTCTCGTCCTTTTCACACCTAAGGGTCTTAAATCCAGATTTTAGATGACCTCCATTCACACTAGGAGTGTATTTTATTCCTACTAAGGTTATTTATGGGTCTCCAAACCCTCTTATTCTGCTATCTAAGAGAAAAATAAAAAATTAATATTCCAATTAGCTATGTGCTAATTTAGGTATATTACAGTCCTCCCCTCCCAAATGTTTCTTGTCCTTAAGAAACTACAAGGATAGAACTAAAGAGCCTATCCTCTTCCTCCTGTAGCATCCTCATATGATAGATTCCTCCAATAAACAAGATTTTGTCTCATCAATAAGTCTCCAAGTTGCTCCTCCGAAGTGTATAAGTATGCCTTTGGTGAAAAATCCAAATGGATGTCATCATGAAAAAGTGGAATATCCATGCAAGAAAATATATGTGGTCTAGAGGCCTTCTTGAGGCATGGAATCTGAAGTATATTTGGAACTGTCATTCCCATGTGAAGTCTCCATCCCCAAGCTATCATCCATACAAAATGAGTCACCCTCCAACATGGCAACTCATAGAAGATATTATACACCTTAAGCTCCTACAAAGTAGGTGGGATACATAGTTGAACATGATGGATAAATTTGTCCATCCAAATTTATCTCTCTCTCCACTTATGATAAGTGTAGAGCCGCTGCTGAATTTGGGATGCAATAATGTTTCCTTCATGAAGAAAAAATGAAATTGAATCCTCAAAGACCCACTCTTTGGTTCTTGCCTAGATCATCCCATATAAAATGAATATGACATTATCATCATATGGAATCCAAATGAGAAAAGTACTGAAGGCTTCATGTAGTGCTAGAAGGTACCAACAATTTCCCAAGTCGTCATAGTGCAATTTTTCTAACTGCTATTTCAAAACATAATATGGCAAGTTGTCTCCAAACAATTTTCTAGTTGTGCATGTCATCTCACCTACTAGTAAATAGTAAATGACATTGTATATCAACTGAGCATATAGGAAATAGTGCAACACTTGCCCAAATCCATACAAGAAATGGCTATCTCCAGCATAGATGTTGGCCCCAAAATGACCATGAAGCCTAAATAGAGGCTTGCCCTCTTGTGGAGCAATGCACTGTATAGAGATGGTAAGAGAATGAAAATACCGTGTTAGATGATGAATAAGTGAAAAAAGACAATTATTTCATTGTAATGAGAGGAAGTTGATAATAATATCCATGAAAGAGCCCTCCATAGTGGTATGACATAGCTCCATGAAAAGGAATGAACCATGTGCTTTATGCAAAACCTTCTTCCAAGTCAAGAAGTTCATATCATAAATGTCTCCATCCACCACTCCATCACTCTCATCTCCTACTTGTCCATCAAGTGCATCATATGTGAAGTGATCCTAGGAAAAATCCATCAACAAACCCAAGATCCCAAGGGACAACGCTCTTAAGCTTTGTGATAAGGCTAATGTCATCTCATAGCTCCATTATTTGACATGCCAAATGTCAAAGTCATCTACCATAATGCTGCTATATATGGGAGATTCCTTCTAAAGTGGATGTACCTCCTAATCCTCCAAGGCTAAGGAGTAGCCCCTTTGCACCCTAATAGTACCATCACCTACTCCTACAACATCATGAAAAGTATTGGAGAAAATTAGTCCAAATTCTCCCAAGAGTAGCCAAAGAAACAAGAGCTCTTGCTGCCTCCTCACACCTCCATCATACAAATCATGAGGTGAAAACATGATGATTGACATGAAGAATGTCATATCAACACAATTCACCCAAACTCCCTGCTGTCATATGATGCAAGTGCCATGACAAATCCCAACCACCCACATAGTCTTTGAAAGAGAATTTGGAACATGATGGAAAAAATCTTTCAAGAGTAGCCAACACAACCTTGCCTCCTATTGCCCTGTGTCATAAATCTGCAAGTGGCTTTCTAACCTCCTGCTCATCAACATCACCAATCCAGCCAATGGTGAGTATCTATCATCATGCTCAAAATTGGTCTTCCTCTAATGAAGAATACCATCCTCCCAAATCAGATTTCGATCTTTGCATTTAATGGGATGTTGAAATGAAATCTCTTGGAGATCTCCAAGTGAAAAACACTCATTAATGACCATGTTGAACCCATAAGGACCCAAGTATGTTGAAGGAAAATATTTCTCATTGAGCTGTGCAATGCTCATCAAGAAAGATCCATCACAATAGTGAAAGATAAGATGTCTCTCATCAATCATCTGCCCATCTAATGTCACACACGTATAATGGTCATCAGAATTCTCTAATAATAGTTGGGCCCCCAACTCATCACTATTGCTCAATGACAACGATGTTTATCTCCATAATGGTGCATTTTTTGTCTCATTCTCATGCCCAATGCTGAACCTATAGTTCTGAACTGGATAGTTTAGGACAATACTCATCCTATCCTCCAAAATTTTACACTCCAACCTGAAGAGTTGTGTTCAGCTCAAAAATGAATAACTAGGATGACTGTATATCTCCTCTTTGAACAAATCAAGGGTCCTCAGCGCAGTGATAGTTTGCTACTCCAAATCAACAATGTCCTTTGAACCTAGGCCATGCATTTTCCCTAACAACATGTTTCCATTCCATATGATGTTCTGAAATAACAGGAAATGGAAATATGTGCATACCTTGGTAAAGCTTGGGAACATCTTGTACTGCTACAAGGGTTCCTCCTTCCGGTATGATGGCTTTCCAAACTACTAATGATGATAGCTGCTCTTCTAGGGCTGAATCAATGCTGGTACAAGTCTCCTCCTCCTCATGCATCTCCAAAATAGTGTATGGGACTCTAAATGTTAAGATATTAATACCACATTGCATGGGTGCAAGTGTTCTTTCTCCTAATGCAAGTGATCCTGCAACAAGTGGTGGTGAAGGCCTCTTCTCCTCTGATTTCTTCTTGTCAAACTTCTTTATCAACCCTTGAGTGAAATCTGCATATGCAGTCACTCTTGCATGACTCAAATGGCTGAACCACCAAATTTTTGCTTCACCCTCAAGGTGCAACACTGCAATCTCAACAACTTCTCTTTCCACTACTGGATGTAGCAAGAAGAATGCATCCAACTTCATTCCTCAAGATATTTTTGTGCATGTGTATGACCCATCAACTGTAGGCAAGATAAATCTATTGTTGCAAGGTCTTCTTTCTTCTTTGAGCTCAATGAACTGTGGGAGAGTTAGATTTTCCTTGAAATATTTTAGTTGAGACTTATATTATGCAAGATACTCACTTAGAATCTCATGATCTAAGTTTCCTCTATCTCCACACCTCTTGTCTTCTCCTTCAAAATAAAAGGCCATATCATATTTCTTTGGATCTCTATGCAATATCGGATCTTTATTTTTCTGATAGGAAGTACATGGACCTTCCTCATCTTGAAACCCTAATGTGGTTTCATTGTCTTTCTCCATTCTTATTTGCTTGACCTCCTTGGTGAGGTCCCTATTAGATCTGAAAATATATGAGATAAACATCATTATCTCCATAATTATGATCACTTTCTCCTTATTCTTAATCTCCTGATAGAATAATGGATGAGATCCACAGGCTGAGCCAAGACTATGCTCTGATACCATTGTAATATTCCCAAATGGGGAAGAAAAAATATATGAACACAATAATGGAAATAATAGTGAATAAATCAACACACCATGATATGAGACAAATGTAAAACCATCTTATTAAACATATCAACAAATAATAAGCACAATATCTTGTGGATAAAGTCACTCAAGCAATGGGAAACAAGCCTCCAATAAGAAAATATGCTAATACATGAGAAATATTGCTGTACAAGTGCCATGAGCCATGATAGTGTAATTTTTGGGCATAAAATACTACAAAAATATATAACAAGGTGGATCTATTTCTCTATAGATCAAACAATGTTGGGAGTGAAGATCTAGGCTCCCAAACACATTTCCAAGACAACTCGGGAAGGGTTTCAGGAAATACCCAAAAATGAAGAAATAAAAATATGGCCCTAGGGCTGAATAATCTCTGCAAATGGATAGATGATGGGAAATTTTTCATATGATATGGAAATATATGAAAATATCCTCATATAGATTCCCCAAATAAGAGGTTGATCCCCTCACTGAAGATCTATCTCCCCCAACTAGGGCTCCAAACCCTCTACGACAAATGCACCCATAAATAGCATAGTTCCTTTAGAAAAATATGTTGTAACTGATAGAAGCACCTTAGCTTGATGTTGGATGATGAAATAAAGCTTATTCATTCACCTTGCTAGTCTCCCAATGGAAGGAAACCTTCCTCCAACTGAAATCAAGCAAGGAAGTGACCCAAATCAACTCTCCACTGCTACACCTTGCAACACAACACAATACCCTATAGAAACTATGATGTACAACAAAGATGTAGCTTGGACTGATTCCGGATAGTGGACAAGGTAGTGAAATACTCTCCCAAGAGGATTCTCAAGGAAATAGGTGGGATTCTTGCATGGGAACACCTGGTGCTAAATAGCACTGCAGTCTTAGCTAAGTAGTTGAAGAGAGCAACAAGTCTAAACAGACCATATCAAAATAATAATCTAAAACATAACCCCATATGGCTATCATCCTCTTCCTTATATAAATTATGAGCTTCCTTACCTTTTTCCCCACTCAATTAGGTCACCACTTCCATGCAATCAATCTCCCTCCAAAACTGCTATGTCCCACCATAAATGCCACTCCTCCATAACAACGTTGTTTTATTTGGTCAAAGTTGACCCAGTCTTCATGCTCTAGCCCTTTTCACCCCTGAGGGTATTCAATCCAACTTTTATATGACCTCCATTCACACTAGGAGTGTCTTTTATTCCTACTAAGGAGATTTATGGGTCTCCATACCCTCTTATTCATCTATCTAAGAGAAAAATCAAAATTTAATATTCCAATTAGTTGTGTGCTAATTTAGGAATATTACACTTATCCACCCAATGACATCTACTGTCAATTATTATACTTTTGAATCAAATAATTGCATTAGAAGTGTGTTTTGTAGCTTGAATTTTGAATATCTGATGCACCCAACGCACTGTTGTTCAAGACACAGTGCTTTGCATAGCATTGTCTCCCACTCAGGGGTGCATTAAGGGGACTGAAAAGAAAAACCTGCATTTTCATGTAGTGAATTGTGTGTTTTACATAGCAAAAAGTTAGGAAAGTTGCATATTAGTTTGTGCTCTTTGTTTTTTTCTCTCAAAAATTATTTCTCTTTCCATTTAGTAGCTAATATTTTCATTGAAGAAGATAAAATTGAAAATTTTTCTTATCATTTTAGTTTTCATTTTAAGAATTTCCATCGCATCATTGTGGTGAACCTTGAAAGGAAAATTGATAAACAAGATCAACTTAAAATTTATATCAATTTACCTAAAAAATCATTGGAACCATAATGATAACATTTATAAGGTCTAGGCTAGGGAGGTATTCTGGCGTCATAAAACATAGTAGCTGTCATTAATTTTTTGCGATACATTCCTATTGTGATACCTCACTTCATGTACGTAAGTATACCATAGATCGTCCATGTACCTTCGGGTATATCGGGCGATGTTATAGTACGAAAAGTATAAAGGGGTGCTCTCACTGTGCAGTTTCCCATTAGACAATGCTAGTACATACTTCAGCCTCCACGTACCTTCGGGTATATTTGGGAAGACAACTTTAGGTTGCTATCCATCCATAGTGAACCAAGTCAGTCACCTTGTAAATTGTGATACACGGAACACAACATTCGAGGAGATTGCCTGCCCATACTTCTTGGTTCGCCAGGAGGTATTCTGTAGTTCACGGTTTCTTGGTAAACCTTTTTCCTAGCATTAACCTTTTATTTTGTTTATTTGTTTTTGGACATAAAATAAATCAGTAATCATGGAATAATAACATCCCTTAACCCGTTTTTCACATAGACTTGCTTTGAAACCACCTTTACCACTGAAAGTCACTTCTAGTCGGCGAAGGCGACATCGATCTACTGAAACTAGTACCATCAGTACCCTGATGAAGCATCATCTTCACATATAATAGAGTCGGCACAAGTTGTTTCTACAAATCCTGGTTCATCTAATGTTTTCGAGATAGATTCCTCACAGCTACCTGTGGTCACGATCCATCCAATCAGTGAGACCATACCTCTCGAACCTGACATTTTTCAACTGGAAGTTGATCCAGATCCTGTCTCTTTTTTCCAGAACATCTATATACCGAAGTTGAATGACTGGATGTTGTTCCTATATCCATTTCCCCACAATATATTGTAGCCATTGAGTCTCCCATATCGCACAATCAACCTCCTAAAATATAATTTGGGCTCGACGGAAAAATCCTTCCACCTCGTTTAATTTCGATTGAAGAAATACCACAAGATGAAACACCTTTAAATCTAACTCATTTTAGGACAAATATTTACCTATATGATTATTTTCCTCAATCACCTGCCTCTGCTTTTGTTGATCCCACACCTATTCAATTTCCCCTTGATCCAATAGGGTATAAATTTGGTCAAGTAACCATGCCTGAACCAATATCTTCAGCTAGACCATTTGTTCCAATTGCGTCAACACCTATTCTCCCTACCCCTTCGATGTTCACAACTTCACCATAGTCATATTTACATGGTGGCCATATGGTCCCATTTGGATATAAATATTTATCTGGAATTTTCTCTGGTGCATCTTCAAATCCATTGACTTCACCAATTTCATCGTCTGGTATTCTAACTGGTAAAACTATAGTGAGTATTGAATGGCTTGTTCCTTTATATCCATCATCAGGGAAATATCAAGCTGGTCCATCTGGGTATATTCCATCCAATACAATTTCAACTCGACTCCCTGTATTTGGAGAATATTATTTTCCGTCTTATTATACTCCTCATGCTAGGGGGAAACCTATGGTAACCCACTTTGATATTACTCCATTGTTATTTGGTCAACCTAATGTCTAAATGAATGTTTGTTAATGGTAGCCTAATCTGCCTATTTAACCACAAACGGTTGTACACTTGTATCAACTGGTTCAACCTATTGCACCCACATAAACTCCACTTGTTAATACATATTTACCCCTGTTATAGACTCAAATTGTTGTACCTCAACCATCTCAGGTGGGTCCTTCAACTCAATACTATCAAGTATTGGGCCCTCGAACTCCAACTTCTTCAGCTGGTTTACAACAACCACCTATATCCGGAATCATTTATTCACAAGTTGGATTACCATATTATGGGATGTCACAGCTACAACCAGATTATACCTATCCTCAGCCGAATCCAAGTTATCCTAATTTGGGTTATAAATTTTGTGGACAAACCCCTTGGTAGCCACAAGCACAAATTCCATAACCTTCATTTCAACAAGTATCATACCCAGGTTTTGGTCAACAGAATCCTCAAGCGTTTTCTTATCAAAATAACCCCTATCTAGGTTACTAGAAATAGATTCCTTATGTTGGTGCTCAAAGGATTGTTTCCCAAGAAATTACATTAGACCCTCGTTATTCTCAACCTGACCTCAATTGAAAGTTTCCCTTTGTTGCAACTTTAGAGCTAACCGATTTAAACCGACTCACCAATGACCCAATCAACTATCCTCCTTGGTGGTTAGTGATACCTCAAAAATTACCCTTGGATATTCCTAAGTTCAATGGAAACCCTGGGGAAGATCCTTCGACTCATGTTATGACTTATCATTTATGGTGTTCATGTAACTCCCTGAATGATGAATATGTTCAACTACATCTTTTCCAGCGTATGCTCACTGGTCCAGCCATAAAATGGTACATTGAGTTACCTAGAGATTCTTTTGACAATTTCACTGCCCTAGCTACTATATTTTTGACCCACTTCCAGTTACCCATACAATATGAAACTGGAAAAAAACTCTTGACTAATTTTAAGTAGACTAATGTTACTCACATTTCTGATCATATTCATGAGTGGCGTCGTCATCGTATAATCGTTAAGACATTTGTTCCTGATCAACTACTTGTTGAGTGGTTCATTAAGTCCCCATTACCATCTATAACTGAGGATGTGGCTAAGGGTGGTGTCATAAATAAATATTAGGTCATTGCTCGTGCCCAATATTTAGGCTTGATTTATACTTAGTCCAGCACGCTCTATGAGAAAATTCTTTACGCGTCACGATCTAATTTCACTTTTCCTCCTCCATCAAAGGACTCTCATGTCAGAGACAGTATGATCGGTACTGCAAGAACACATCACACTACTGCATATAATCCTGCGCCTTCTTCTGAAATACATGATGTGTCATCTGACAAGGGCAAGAGTGGAAAGCAGCCTGGAACTAAGAAAAAAGGGAAATCAAAGAAAAAGGAATCTTCTACCCTGCAGGAAAGATCATCTAATCAATTGTCTAGAAATCAGAAACCTCGTTACCCTTGCATAATTTGTAATGAGGAACACTTTGTTCAATATTTTCCTCACTACGCTGAAGTCTCAACAGTTATTGAGACCTCACATGCGTCAGCTGAGTTGACAGATTTGTTTTTGAATCCGGACACAAATTTGGTTGCTATAGATCCAACTTCTAGTTCCCAAGTGGTTATGTTATCTGTTACGAAGCCATTAATAGATTTTTTGGTGTCAATGCGTAATAAATATTACGGTCGTCAAGATACTGATAAACCTAATACCTCGACCATGAATCTGTTCACAGAATCAATACCGCCACCTGCTATTCCTAAATTGACAATCAAGCCACCGTAGGGATTCATTCATAAATCGACATTTAATCCTCGAGCCAGAGCTACTCAAAATTATAATATAGTTGAATAGTTGGCTCAATCCCCTTTAGCTATGTTAGTGCTTGACGAGCTAGAAAAATTTCCCTCCCAGAAATAGGCTTTTTTGTCGACAATTGGTGGAATTGATCCGAATGATTCCAATCTTGTAGTCTTTAATCATATGGGCTATGTGCCATAATTACCAGCAAAATTGGCATTCTCCATCCAAGTAAATGTTCTCAATCACCTTGTTCATTGTACTATTATTGATGAGGGAGCATCTATGTGTATTATGTCTCTAAAATATTGGAAGTCACTTGGCTCGCCGCGCCTATCTCAATCACCAACGACATTGAAAACTTTCAACAGACATACATATAAGCCTTGTGGTATTATCAATAACCTGCATGTTGAACTAGGGGGAAAAACAATGAATGTTGAAGTTGAGGTTGTTGACGGACCCCTTGACTACATATTTTACTTCGAAGGCCATGGGTATATGCTATGACTGCTATCATTTCTACATATTTTATAATGATCTCCTTTCCACATAAAGGTGTTATTATAGTCATCAATCAACTATCCTTCTTTGCCTCCAGTTCCCAGGTAACTAGAATTTTTCCATTAGTTCACGCACTCCAACTTGCACTTCATAACATTGGTGTAGGACTCTTAAAGGATTCCACTCTCATGGGAATATTCGCATTACCGCCGCCTGCAACGTCGGAAAAAATTGCAAGAATAGAGACCTACTACATGATCTCTTCCACTCCATCTGGCTTGAGGAAGAGTATGGATGATTCTGAAATATTTATGTTGGATGAGTTTCTGTCGCCCAACCCTATTGAGCTAGCATAGCAATCAATCTATTTGGCTTGGGCGGAAAATATGAAATCATCTGTAGAAATAATACAATATGCATGTATATTACTGGATTCTCCTGATATAAAAATTTAATCCTTTTGTTAAATACATAATCCTTCTATTTAATTATTTGTGGAAATTAAATCGCCGATTGCAAACAAATCAAGAAAAATCAGTCACACATAAGAAGATGTTTTACCGAGAAAGCTTAAAGCTAAAAACCCCAACTATCATATATTATGTATATCAATGGATCATGAAACAATCTCATATATCTCATACAATTCTAAGCTCATTAAGCTCTTAGTACAATATACAATCGTCTCACACTGTCTTGCAGAAATTTTCAACTCCATGCACCAATTTCTTGCCTCCTAACAGCCTGCCTCCACTACGCAATCCAGCTGAAGAAGAACCTTGAATGAATTCAACCTTACCTTGCCTTGACTGCACAATACTCATAAGCATCTCCAATGTGTGTGTGGATGCATTTAATGCTCCACTATAGTCACAACTGATAGTCAAACACATCCTTTCACCTATCTCTCCACTGGGTCTCCACTGGATCTGACATGCAAGTAGTTAACTGATGTATTTATTTAGTTGCAAGTAAGACACTACTTGTGAATTAATTAACTAATTAATTCACTCATCTATGACTAGTGTATGTTCAGTTACAACTAGCACAACTGAGCTTAACTCACTGAACTGAGTTAAACTAAATAGCAAGTCACATAACTACTCTTCCAACTCTGTTACAACTTGCCACAATCAGTTATAATGAAGTCCTCCATGCATGAGCCATCAACCACCCTAGGAATTGCATGATTCCTTCAGCCCACTGATGTGACACATATGTTCACTAAAATCAAGTGCTCCAAGAGAATAAGTTACTATTTATTGTTTGATTATTATTAAGGGCTAATAATAATCGACATGCATTCTATTTTTAGATTTGCGATCTATAAATAGACTTCACCCATCTTCTAAAAATAGAAACTCATCTAAAGATAGAATTTTCTCAACCATCTAGAATCAACCTCCTACTAATTTTAGAATATGCTCACCATTCTAAAAATAGACATGCACCTAAAAATAGCCTGTGTGGGCCCCACCTAGTTTAGGTGCTTATTTTTCATTAGGATCAAGGATGATGTTTCAGGATACCACTTTCATTGTTTCTTGTTTCAAAATTCAACATCATCGTCACCGGTCATTTGGGTTGATCATTCATTAGATTTTTCTACTCCATCTGATCCTTTTTCCTCAAATTTCTTGATAGATGAGAATATTATAGAAACGATGACATCGAAAGGAGAACCATGGGAATATTATCATCATCATTCCCATATTACTGATTATGAAGAAGATAATCTTAGTGAAATATATCAACCATCGACAAAAATTTATTTTCGAATTATTTTCCTATTAATGCTATCGATTCCAAGAAAAAATTTCTATCGATTTGTCAACCAAACCTAACATTGTAGAAAAAATTCATGTGAGCGTGTCTTGTTCTTCATCATAACTCGAAATGTATCGCTCTGTCTTTCATGAATTTCGTGTTGTATTTTCTTGGTCTTAAGAGGAAATGCCAGGCATAGATACTAGTATCATTGAACACCTGATTAATATGTACCCTGATGTCAAGTCGGTACATCAACGCCTTCGTCCTATACATCCGAAGAAGGCCATTGCCATTAAAGCATAAGTTGAAAATATTTTGCGTGTTGGTTTCATTTACCCTATTACGATAACTGAGTGGGTTTCCAACATCGTTCCTATTATGAAAAAACAAGGAACCATCATAGTGTGCGCTGATTATAGGTATGCCAATCTTGCTTGTCCAAAATACAACTATCCTACTCCCTTTATCGACCACACTATTGACGATTGTGCTGGATGTGAAATATTTTCGTTCATGGATGGATTTTCTGGCTACAATCAAATCAATATCTACCCAGAGGACCAATATAAGACAACATTCATCTGTCCCTAGGTCACATTCGCTTATAGGAAACTACCGTTTGGTTTAAAGAATGTTGGGGAAAATTTTCAAAGAGAAACGGATTATGCTTTCAATGACATCAAGAACATTGTTCAACCCTATGTAGAATATTTACTCACGCATTCACGAAATCAGACTGATCACCCGATGGATTTGAGAGTTATCTTTTTATGCTTTTGACACTACAAAATATGGCTCAATCCACATTAATGTGTGTTTTGTGTTGGTTATGGTCGTTTGATAGGATTTGTCGTCTCAAAAGAAGGAATTTGAATAGACCCATTGAAGGTCCAGGCCATTCTTGATTTGCCTATGCCATCAAATTTTCTTTAGTTACAGAGAATTCAGGGAAAGGCTAACCTCCTAAAGAGGTTCATACCCAACTACACCAAAATGGCTAAAGGATTTACTCGGCTCTTGAAAAAGGGGATTCCCTTCCATTGGGACCAAGTTGCACAAGCTTCTTTTGATGTTTTCAAGGATACTCTTGTCTAGGTGTCATTAATGTATCCCCCCAATTATTAGACTAATTATTTCTTATATACAGTTGTGGCTAAGACGACCTTGATATGGTATTGTTCCAAGTACAAGATGGGATAGAAAATACAATATATTATTTGAGTCATAATCTCAATGACACAAAATTAAAGTATTCGTACATAGAAAATATTTCCTTGGTGATCGTTCAAGCTATCCAAATATTTCACCACTATATCCAGTTCCGGAAGACCATTGGAATTTTGGATTGGAACCCCATGACTTACATCTTATCATGTCAATTTCTATGGGTAAAGTTTTAAAAATGGATTGTCATTTTTTAGGTGGAATTTATCAAATCCAAGTCAAAGAAGTATTTAGTTTTGGCTGAGATTCTCTGTGACCTTCCCTCTGATAGTAATTCTATTACGTCGGAACCATCTATTCCTGACGAGTCTTTGTTTCCGATCGGGTCATCTGATCCTTGGTATGGGGATTTTATCATTTATCTCCAGACCTATAATTTTCATCCTAATACCTTTTTGAGCAAGAAAATCCCCTCTACAGACATATGTGATCCCTCTAGCCCTAGGGTGGGTCTAGAAACAAGGGACCAAGCTATACTTTTAGACTCCTAGCTTATAAATGGAAAACGAGTTGGGATAGATGACCTACCTTGGTCCAATGCTCTTGTCATAGCTTGTAGCATCAATATCCTGATATTTTTCTTCACACGTCACAATCCTTCAATGATAATGTCTGTGTACCTACACAAAGATTAAGTGAATGATGACAGCATACGAAAACATACTTTCATTTACAACTATTCAATTGGTCAAGGAGAATCAAAAAAATTTCATATGATAAAACATAAAATTGGAACCAAAAACCATTCATGTATTAATGATAGAGAAAATAGGTTTACAACCTTAATTCCTTGACGTTGCAGCCTCCTTCGACGGGTTCAGTCCGGCGCATCTCAAGCATTCATTTGGGATCGAACTCGATGAGGAAATAGGCCTAAAATCTCTCTTGACAATGTATTCATATATACCTTATTCTTCACACCAGCTATAGTAATGATTGCTAGGCCACTTGCAACAATGTGAGAAGGAAGTATTTATAGGAGATGATGCAACAATGCTAAAAGGTCTGCCAACGGAGAGCTGGTCCACGGTGACGTGGATCTGTCTTATTTTTTCTTTTTATCCACGTGGTCTAATTATTTTTATTAATTATCAAATTCGAAGAATTTGATAAATAATACTATCTGCAATATTTAACTTTATATTATATCCCCGAACCTTGATTAGGCCTTTTGAAACTTTATATTAGTCTTTGAAACTTATTTTAATACTCCATGCATATAAATCAAACTTTACAATGGGACTCTCACTCCGGGCCCACCTCTATGTCCAACAGCCAATCAAAAGTATGCCCGTACCTTAGGTTAATTCCCCTGCATCTTCGTTTCTCAACCACTGTCCGATGATCCCGCACCAGATCGACGGCCCTCGTCGATATCGCTCGGTGTCTTCGTACTAGATTTAATGTGCGATGAGAATACGGAAAGGTGGTTTTGTTCTTCCGTCTGGTGCCGCGCATTGAAGGCTTTGTGGAATCGCTCTGATTCAGAAAATACCGCCCTTTCACCAAAAGTGGTGTGATATGGGAAACCCACTTTTCAAAACCACTCGCGGTTTTGATACAGTGATTGACCAAGGTTAATGCAGGGTTACGCTATTCATTTTTTTATTCTCTAGTTGGTAACTAAGGTTCCAAACCAGTTAGGAATTCCAATTGACAATGAGCAGATGTGATTTTCTTTATTACGCGGGCTTCTATCACCATGAAACAGAGTTCTACGACTAGGGTTCTCTACACAGGCCTTGCCTGCGGTTATGGTGAGTTCGCAGGTTGTTCAACAGATTACGAGAATTCAAGAATAGAGAATGGAATTATCATTGCACAATAACCTCACAGTTAAACAATTCATCACAATTATAAATACAGGAAGTTTGGAAATCAATAGGACTTGCGTTTTATTCAACCAGAAGCAATTTCTCAATACATAGAGTTTATTGCAGAAAACTCCCTCTTCTCTTCCTACCCCCATCTATACATCCAAGGGATTACATCTATATACATCAACATATTTCCTTTCGTTTCCTCTGTGAGGACCATTATGGTAACTCAAGAGCCTACTTAAAAATAATTCAACTAACTGGGGTATGACAGCTAGACTAACTGAGCTATCCGGCTTCTACGACTCTAACTGATCTAATAATACAATCAGCTAAGGTATTGACACCTAGCTGTAAAAATTCGACTGTTTTCAAACCCTCCTAGCCATAACATGTGGACAAAACTCCTACATTGCTGGCTAGTGTCTAATGCCTCTGCATCAGACTCCCGAGGGCAATCTTCTTCATGGGCTCCTATCCATGAGCTCTCCCACTGATCTGCCTATCTTCCGCAACATTTCTTCAGTCATCGAAGTGGCATCTTCCTCCGGATTATCCTTCCATTTGATCAAGTACTGAAATTACTCTCATCCTCTCGTCCTTCTGAATGGTCTTTTATCCAATATTTTCTCTGGTTGCAATGGCTGTGTTGGAGGTAGTTGTTCCCTCCACTCAATCTGTTCCTTGTCTGCCGCTCTTTCTACTGCACCATCACCTTCATACTTTTACAAATATGCAACATTAAAAATGGGAGATATTCAAACATCAGGAGGTAATTCAATCTCATAAGAATTTACAGAAAACTTCCTAAGTATCTTGCATGGCCCAATTTTTTTGAACTTCAATTTATTGTACTGCTTCTTTGGGAATCTCTCCTTTCTCAATGGTGCCAAAACCTGATCTCCTACTTCAAAATGAACTTCCTTTCTTCTCAAGTCTGATATATTTTTATATTTGATGCTGGTGCCTTGTAGTTGTTGTTTCACTTATTCATGTATGGCCTGGACCTCTGAAGAAAATTCCTCACCATCTGCACTTCTCAGTTCTGCCTATCCCAGATTTCTCAACTCTGATATTCCTCTAGGGTGCATTCCATAAACAATATGAAATGGACTCTGCCCTGTGCTCCTATTTGGTGAGTCATTATATGCATATTTTTCCTAAGGCAAAATATGATCCCATTTCTTGGGATGTTCTCCTGCAAGACATCTCAACAAATTTCCCAGACTCCTATTCACTACCTCAGTTTGTCCATCAGTCTGAGGATGATAAGCTGAGCTGAAACTTAGTTTGGTACCAAGTTTCTTCCACAGTGTCCTCCAAAATTTCCCCACAAATCTGGTGTCTCTGTCTGAAACAATACTCCTGGGCAGCCCATGCAATCTAACAACTTCCTTGAAGAACAAGTTAGCAACATGGGTGGCATCACTAGTTTTATAACATGGAATAAAATGTGCCATTTTGGAGAATCTGTCCACCACAACAAAGACTGCATCATTCCCTCTCTGAGTCTTGGGCAATCATAGAAAAAAATCCATACTCACCATGTCCCAAGGCCTGTTTGGAATAGCTAAGGGAGTGTACAATCCTACATTCTAGCTCCTTCCTTTGGCATACTGACAAATCTCGCAATTCTTCACAAACTTATCCACTTCTGATCTCATCTTGGGCCAGTAATAAAAGTGACTCAGCTGCTCATAAGTCTTATCAGTACCAAAGTGTCCAGCAAGTCCACCACTATGCTTCTCCTTGATCAATTTTTCTCTCATGGAACATTTTGGTACACATAGTTGGCTTATTCTGAATAGTAAGTCCTCCTGCAAGAAATAATCCAGCCATGAGCTTCTATCTGTTAAAACAGGGCTAATACATACCTCAAATGCTTCCTTAAAATCATGATATGTTTTGTACAATTCCTTGAGAAAATCAAATCTTGCAACTTCAAAATTAGTTTCTTGAACAAGCATGTGCCTCCTACTCAAAGCATCAGCTACTTTATTGGCTTAGCCACTTATATGTTTCAAAACAAAATTAAAACTTTGGAGATACTCAACCCATTTAGCATGCTTATGTTTCAACTTGGGCTGCTGTACAATATACTGCAAAGCATGATTGTCAGAGTATAATACAAATTCCCTGGACATCAAATAATGTCTCCACTTCTTCAGTGCCTGAACAATTACATAGAATTCCTTCTCATAAGAGGAATAATTTCTTCTAGTGTCATTCATCTTCTCACTGAAATATGCCACAGGCCTATCATCCTGACTCAACACAGCTCCAATGGCCTCTCCACTGGCATCACATTTTACTTGAAATGGTTTTGTAAAATCAAGCAGAATCAAAACAAGCTTCTCAGTTATCTTTTTCTTCAAAACTTTAAATTTCATTTTTGCTTCAGCAGTCCACTTAAATGGTTGTTTTCTCTTCTTTATTGTCTCAATTATGGGTGCATTAATCTTACTGAAGTTTCTTATAAACTTCCTGTAAAAACTAGCAAGTCCATGGAAACTTCTTACCTCAAAGACATTCTTGGGTGAAGGCCACTCCACAATTGCCTTAACCTTTTTTGGGTCCATCTTCAATCCTTCTGCAGAAACAACAAACCCCAAATACACCAACTCTTCCTTCATGAATGAGCATTTCTTCAGATTTATCAGCAGTTTCTCCTGGTGCAGCTTCTTCAAAACATGATTAAGATGCCTTAAATGTTCTTCTCTAGTTCTGCTGAAAACTAATATATCATCCAGATATACTATCACAAATTTACCAATGAATTCTTTCAATACTTCATTCATAAGTCTCATAAAATTACTAGGTGCATTTGACAACCCAAAAGGCATTACCATCCATTCATACAGTCCTTCATTTGTTTTAAAGGCAGTTTTCCACTCATCACCCTCTCTTATTCTAATCTGATGGTATCCACTTTTCAAATCTATCTTTGAGAAATATTTAGCACCACTCAAACAGTCCATTAAATCCTCAATTATGGGCAAAGGGAATCTGTACCTGATTTTGATTTTATTGATTGCTCTGGAATCAGTACACATCCTCCAGCCTCCATCTTTCTTTGGGCTCAATACTGCTGGTACTGCACATGGACTCAGAATTTCTCTGATCAGCCCCTTGTCCACCAACTCCTATACTTGTCTCCTGATTTCCTCATTTTCCTTGGGAGTCATTCTGTAGGCTACCTTATTCGGCAGATTTGAACCAGGGATAAAATCTATCTGATGGCTGATCTTTCTCACAGGTGGCAGCTCATCAGGTAAATCATCCACAACAATGTCACAGTAATCATCTAACATCTCTTGGATTTCTACTGGTAAATCAGAAATATTTGTAGAAGTAAGAACTACTTTAGGCTTGCAAACTAAAGCAAAGCTTACCTCTTCCTCTTCTATCTATTGCAGATATTTTTTCCCGCTCAACAACAAGGTCTTTGGATCAATCACTCTGCTGGATGGCTCCCCTTCTTCCATGGGAATCAACGTATGATGTACCCCATCTTTGAAGAACTTGTAAGTGTTCTTCTTGCCATCATGCACTATTGCTCTATCAAACTGCCAAGGTCTACCCATCAGTATATGACACACATTCATGGGCATTACATCACATAGGACCTTGTCTTTATATTTTCCCATTTGCAGCTCTATCTCACATTTTTCTTTCACAACCAGCTGATGTCCTTTATGCAGCCAGGACACCCTGTAGGGAGTTGGATGCTCCCTTGTCTTCAAATTCAACTTCTCTATTACCTCATTGGAAACCAGATTGTATGTGCTGCCACTATCAATGACTAGCTGACAACATTTCCCTTGGACTTTGCATATGCTCCTAAACAAAGTCATCCTTTGTGCAGGCTCAGTGACCTCTTTGGCTTGTTTCAACAGGACCTTATTCACCACCAAGGATTCTCCCCTTTCTGGAAGAATTTCTTCTTCGATCTCTGCTTCTTCTCCAGCCTGGGAAACAACAGCATTCCTTGGACCAACACCCACATTCTCTAGACATTCATAGTGCTTGTGTCCCACTTTCTAGCATCTATAACACCTCAATTCTCTACCCCTGCCTTTGTCTCTGCCTCCTCTTCCTTTTCCTCCGTAAGAACCCTTTCTTCCCCTTGCATCATCCTCTGTAGATGCATTCTGAGGTGAGCTACTGTTAGCTCCATCCCTGGGTGTAGCATGCTTTTCTCTACCACCGTGACTTCCCTTCCCTCGGAAAGTACCTCTCTTATTGGCAGATTGTTTCCTCATGAGTTTCTCCTCTACTTTCAAGGCCATCTGGTAGGCCTCTTCCACTATCTTAGGAGAAAGGAGACCAATCTCATCCTGGATCTCCAGCTTGAGACCATTCACATATTTTGCAGTCTTCTCAGGTGTGTCTTGGAATTGCCCAGCCCTTATGCTTACTCTGTAGAATTCCTATGTGTACTCTTTTACTGTCAGCAACCTCTATCTCAGGTTCTGCATTTGTTTATACAATGTCAGCTGGTAATCACTAGACAAGAATTTAACTTTCAATTTGGCCATCATTTTGGTCCAACTTTTAATAGGTTGCTTGCCAACTCTCCTCCTCTCTACCTGCACTCCATCCCACCAAAGTGCAGCATGCCCTTTCATCTTTGTTACTGCAAACTTGACCTTCTTATCTTCACTTATTTCTTCATAATTGAAGCACTTGTTCAATTCATTTATCCAGTCTACTAGTTATTCTAGATTCAATCCCCCTACATAACTCGATACTTCAATCCTGGGCTTAACTGCAGACCCCATAACAGTTCTAAGGAGCCTCATGTCAGGAGGAATCTCAACATTTTCTTCTGCTTCTTCTGTCTCAGGTTCGCTGATGTCATCAGGATCTCTGGGCTGTCTTCACTCCATGGCATCTATTCTAGCCTCAACCCTCTGCAACATCCCCAACACCTCTGCATTGGCAACGGGCCTCCTTCTGCCAGCACCTCTACCAACTCGGATCGCCATGTCAGCAAAACAACTTCAGAAAACAACTTTGATACCACAAATGACGCAACAATGTTGAAAGGTCTGCCAACGGAGAGCTGGTTCACGGTGACGTGGCTCCCTCTTATTTTTCCTTTTTCTCCAAGTGGTCTAATTATTTTTATTAATTATCAAATTTTCAGAATTTGATAAATAATACTATCTACAATATTTAACTTTATATTATATCCCCAAACATTGATTAGGCCTTTCAAAACTTTATATTAGTCTTCGAAACTTATTTTAATACTCCACGCATATAAATAAAACTTTACAATGGGACTCTTGCTCCGGGCCCACCTCTATGTCCAACAACCAATAAAAAGTACGCTCGTACCTTAGGTTAATTCCCCTGCATCTTTGTTGCTCCACCATCGTCCGATGATCCTGCACCAAATCAACGGCCCTCATCGATATCGCTCGGCGTCTTCGTACTAGCTTTAACGTGCGATGAGAATACAGAAAGGTGGTTTTGTTCTTCCATCTAGTGCCACGCGTCGAAGGCTTTGTGGAATCGCTCTGATTCAGAAAATACCGCCCTTTCACCAAAAGTGGTGCGATATGGGCAACCCACTTTTCAAAACCACTCACGGTTTTGCTACAGTGATTGACCAAGGTTAATGCGGGGTTACGCTATTCCTTTTTTTATTCTCTGGTTGGTAACTAAGGTTCCAAACCAGTTAGGAATTCCAATTGACAACGAGCAAACATGAGTTTCTTTATTACGCGGGCTTCTATCACCATGAAACAAAGTTCTATGACCAGGGTTCTCTACACAGGCCTCACCTGCGGTTATGGTGAGTTCGCAGGTTTTTCAACAGATTACGGGAATTCAAGAACAGAGAACAGAATTATCATTGCACAATCACCTCACAGTTAAACAATTCATCACAATTATAAATACAGGTAGTTTGGAAATCAACAGGACTTGCGTTTTATTCAACCAGAAGAAATTGCTCAATACACAGAGTTTATTGCAGAAAACTCCCTCTTCTCTTCCTGCCCCCCTCTATACATCCAAGGGATTACATCTATATACATCAACATATGTCCTTTCGTTTCCTATGTGAGGACCGTTATGGTAACTCAAGAGCCCACTTAAAAATAATTCAACTAATTGGGGTATGACAGCTAGACTAACTTAGATATCCGACTTCTACGACTCTGACTGATCTAATAATACAATCAGCTAAGGTATTGACACCTAGCTGTAACAATTCGACTATTTTCAAACCCTCCTAGCCACAACATGTGGACAAAACTCCTACATTGTTGGCTAGTGTCTAATGCCCCTGCATCAAGAGAGGAGAGGGTGGTTTGGGATCCCTCATAAGGTGGAAGAGAGGTTTAATCCCTTTGGGGAGTTGCACAATTGTAGGAAACAAGAAGCCAAAGGGAGGAACTTGACGTTATCCAGGCGAACAAACCATGATGACTCTGCTCATGAGGTTGTTAGGCATGAAAAATTCGTTTCTATTTAAAAAAAATTCCAAAAAATCTCGGCATGGGTGCCCCACTCAGACAGAGTGCCAATGGGTGCGGGGCCCAGTGTTAATTTCTCTATGGGTGCGAAGCCATAACTGCCTACTAGCACTGACCCAAAATCATATGTTTTTCAGAGTCTTCTTGAGGAATGATCAACAGAGGAAATGTTCTTGACATGCCAAAGGATGAAATGACACTTTTAGCAAGGTATGACAATACACAAACTTCAATGAAATGGTCCTCTAATGTTCGAGATGGGGATTGCAAGGATGGTGAAAAAATACTGTGTAACAGATGCCCCCTAAAGCATGAGGTCCTAGAGAGAGGGAGGGGTGAAATGATTTATGAGAACATGCCCAAACCAAAATGTCGTCATCAAAGACCTGCAAGGAAAAGTACAACTGATATCTTTGATACATGAATATGTGGTATGGGTGAAACCATCCATAATAGAGTACATACAATAATAGGATCCGAGGTATGGATACACCCATCCAGCAAGAAGGATCATCAAATAGACTCAGGTATGGTCACAGCCGTCCAATCAGAAGAGTCATCCATCTAGTCATGATAAACCAAATCGTCTCGCAGATTGGATTTCATCATAAAAAAGCCAGAGTCGTGCACTCCATCTCGACCTGAAAAAGTACAAGTTCAAGCATGCGAATGAGTGAGTTGAAGTCGAACATGCAAGAAATTCACCTTATTATCTGCCAATGATGAAAGCTTTTAACAGGTGCGAGATACACCACCAATAATGAAAATGGCTCTCAAGGTACAACTAGTACAATCCGCAGAATGTGAATAGTGAGCTGGAGTCAAAAACCCATGAAATCACACGATCGAAGGCCAATGATGAGGACCTATCATCGAATGTGAAGAAATTTCCATTAAGGCATGCAAGCTCCAAGGTATTGAAAGGGAGTCTCTAGATCAACTTCGTGGATAATGAGTTGAAGTCAACGGGAAGTGACCAGTCAAAGGAGGGCCATAATGTTTCCCACATCATCAACAAGAGATAAAGGAACAATATGATAGTGAATCAAGACCAAATAGAGCATCAAAGGTTGAAAAATGTAGAAGGAAACTTCTCTTGAACATATTGGCGACACAACTCCAGAATTTCGCAGTTTTTGACATCAAGGGATCTGAGGTCATGATGATGTGGAAAAGTGTATATGAGAGGCCAAAACAGATAACCCAAACCCATGGAGGAAGAAAATGACGAAATGGGATGTCCCCAACCCGACACGAATTGCAGACAAGTGTCATGTTCAAGAGCAACATATTGCCGACACGACTAAGAGCTAGTTCCATTTCCCCCCAGCATCTCTTGCGAGAACCCTAATTATTTTTGGAAACAAGATTGAATGGGGTAGCATATGGTTGTAATATAATTTCATCCTTCAGAAAAATCCATCCTAGTACATTTTACGAGCCCTAGGAAGGAGGAACTCGATTATGTCATGTTGACGATTTCTGATGTCATTTAGGTTTTAACAAGTTTGAAAAAGGAATAAATTGACATATTTTCATGTCTAGAGAGTTTGAAAAGAAGCATAAAACAAAAATCCAACAGGTCCCTTTTCATAGGTAGTCTCACAGATCTGAAAAGGTAGAAAACAATATCTGGGAGAACCTCTTAGGCGCAATAATCTAAGGTATTCCTTTTTCATAAATAATTCATCCCGACCTGAAAAATGGGTAAATTTATACTGGGAATATGAAATTCACAGCCTTTAACAAGTTCAAAACGACAAGATCTCGAATATCTTTTCATGTTTTGAGAGTCAGAAAAGAGATGAAAGTTGACTCCTCCTAGAGGAATGAGTGGTATTAAGGGTAGAAACTAGTTCCGGTGATGGTGGAACTTATCAAAACAAGTAAAGGTCAAGAGGCTCGCTAAAAAGACCACTCATTGTAGCTATTCCTCAGGAATGGGTAAAACAGTCAAGTGAGGTCATATGATCCGCTGAGCAGATGGTAACGATGGAATGAGAAAACCAAGGCTTATCTGGAAAAACAGGCTGATAAAATGACAATCACAAGAGGTAAAATAAGAATGGTTTCATTTTTACACAAGCTTGAAATCATGAAACTCTGCTTGAAGCTGGTTTCATTTTTACACAAGCTTGAAACTTTTTAGAAAAGTATGCTTGAAACCGGTTTCATTTTTACACAAGCTTGAAATGGAAACAAACTATGCTTGAAATTGGTTTCATTTTTACATAAGCTTGAAAACATGGAAAAATATGCTTGAAATAAGTTTTCATGCACCTAGAATGGTGACTAAATATAAGGTACATTCCCCCCAGCTTTAGTCCATTCTCTGGAGTAGACTGGTAGTTACTAACAGTTGGATGGAATGAAGGTTCAATCAAGAGATTAGGTGAAAGACTTGACTTGGATTTTACGAGATCTAATTAAAGATTCAAATTGAAAATGGAACATGTTTCATTTTTTAACGAGGTTGACATAATGAAAGAAAATATCCTTGTAAGAGTTTGTTTCATTTTTTAAGGAGCTTGACAAAAGAAAATGAACTATGCTCCATAGAGCTTATTTCATTTTTTAAGGAGCTTGACATAAGAAAACGAACTATGCTCTGACAATCTGATCATGAAAAATAAGAAGTCATGGCTTCCAAGAGTTTCTCATCTGATGGGAGAATAGCATCTCGGAAATAAGGACCCAATGCCCCCAGTACATTATGTACTACCTCACTGACTGAATTATCAATGGACGTGGACATGGAACATGTGGCCACATAATTGACCTGTGGCGGGGAAGATATCACCAACAGGTAAGGACTAGGAAGGGATGGTAGTAGACTAGATGGCACATTAGGAACAAAGAATTAAATTTGATCAATTGTCACAATCCCATCTTCATGTGGAAAACAGATCACACGGAAAAGGGAAGAGACAAATGCGCCCATTGCATAAGCATAGTCTTGCCCCAGGAGTAAATTAAAATCCAAGGGGCCTTGGACCACCATCACATCTATATAGACAGTTTTCCCTCCCAAAGTAATAGGAAACTTCGGAAGGATCCCTAATGGTTTACTTGTTCCTGTGTTAAAAGCCAACAGATTCTGAGTAATAGGCACAAGCAGCGGAAAACCCAAAATTTTCCACGTAGTTGAGGATAGAATACTAAGCGAGGTCCCTTCATCTATAATTGTGCATGGTAAGACCATATTTCAGGCATGTACAGTGATCTCAAAAGGCACATAAGAAGGAAGATGGTATCCCTTGAATCGAATCCAATCAAAGGATGCAACCAAACTACATTGATGGGGTGGCATAGGAATAAGAGGATTATCCCCCTGCGTTATAGGAGTAGGAAGACCCTCCTCCTGAACTTCGGGAATGAGAGAAGGAGGATCACTTTCTGGAAATATGGCGACAAGAGTCGAAGGATCATTCTCTTGGATCATGGAAATGGGACGATCAACTTCCAATCCTAGGGAATCAAAGGAAACAAAAAGAACCTGACTAGGATGAGACCCACTCTCAACGGAAAAGACCTGATGGACCGTAGGTGGAATCAGGTCGACCTTTTTCTCAACCAATTATTGGTTAGAAATGGACTCAGGAGACTGACTTCCAGAGAGAGTGGAATTGACTGGAGATTAATCTTGATCAATGGGTTGAACAACTATTAGAGGACTCAAAAAAAACTTCCAGTAACTGATGGGAATACAAGGTTTATAATCCAAAAGGGTATCCAATACTTTAGAAGCTTCATCCATATAAGGACAAAGGTGAATGGGATGTTTCCCTTGACAAAACCTATAGGGAAATTTGATCTTACCATGTTTCTTATGAGTCTCATTATCTTTAGCTGAAGTCTCATCATCAACATGATGCCCAGAGGTTGATGATGAATGATGAATTGGGCCAACAGACCACACTTCTAGCACCTTGGGAATACCAGGGAAATCATGAAGAAGGTGGTCACCCTCACATATCTTGCAAGGGAATTTAACTTTGTGAGATGGAGTGTGAGGTTTCTCGATATTAGCTGCATGGGTAGAAATAATTGTTGATTCCCCCCTAACTTATTTTCCTTCTTCTTCTTCAACTTCTTCTTCTTCTTCTTAGCCACCTTGTTAGTATAATCCAAAATTTCAGCAGGAAAAGGGGAAGAAGGAGGTGAAGAAATAGGCAAAGAAGGTGAGGGGTAAACCTTAGAATCAACATGGGTTTTACATGGTTGAGGCAAAGGAAAAATCAGTTGAGAGGTAGCTGGTATATTCGACATCACAGGGGTTTAAAATAACCAAACCGGAAGACTGATGGTTAATCCCAGGAGGGACAACATTGCCATATACGAGGCACCAACATCTTCAAATGATGGAAAAGGACCAGGATTCCCATCTGAGGGGATTCCTTGGTTAGTGAAATTCGGAAATGTTGCCATTGGAATCAACCCTAAAGAAACACTAAGGGATGTAACTTTAATCAGGAATATTTCATGGGAAGTCAATTTTAAGACACTGAAACAAAAATTTTCCTTTTCATATTTTAAGATTCAAGAAAAGGGCAAAAGGTGACTCTAGTCACTTTCAGGTTGGACAAAAAGAAAAGTGCTCAATGATATTTTCAAGTTTAGGGAGTCACAGAAATATCAAAGTGACTACTCAGGAAATCCAAGCAAGAGGGTGTACCAAGATCTCATGAACTACAATATACACCTTGGTGATCAAATTAAAGAGAAATGACCAAGGACTTAACATACGTGTAGGTAGTATCCCTGAATGCTGTGTTCGGTGTATCACAGTTACAAGGCGGTAGAATCAGTTTCCTATGGATAAAGGATTGCAACCTATGAGGGTCTCTCTTTATATACTCGATGGTATGGGGATCACAAGTCTGTGCTAGTGATGCCTAATGCCAGATGTCGAACGACAACTACTAGGTTTAACGACGTCGAAAGATGTCACTAGCCTAGACCTCTAAATATGAGCGTTAAGTTTCAATGCTTCCTTAGGTTGATTGAGTTCATTTTATAGTTGATATTGAATTAATGTTGCAGTTTCAAGACCTTACCGCATGTAATCTCGAATCCCTAATGCACAACTATATGCGAAATAAAATCATTCCAATTCGATGAATAGCTGGTTAAGAGAGGGATAGCAATTCATAATGAAGCAACAATCAATCGAATACAAGAATAACTTTTCCTAATGCATCTAACACAACCAAAGTAGAAAAAAAAAAGATATTTCCTTATTCACTAAAGGATACTAATTCAAAATAATGTTTTTCATTTTCAAATGAAGAGAAAGAATGAAAATTTTGTTCTTTCAGATGAATGAGAAGAAAAATGCATTGTTACACTAAAAGATCAAATGAGTACTAGTTTTGAGTCACTTGAACGAAATGATCAAAAACAAAGAGACCAATCCAAAGTGAATGTAAAAAACACTAAAAAAAGAGACCAATTCCTTCAAGAAAAAAGAGGACTTTTAAATCAATTCAGTGAGAAATTTGATCTATGCTCAATGTGACAGATGGAAGGTCGAACACACACCAAAATGACAGTTAAATGACCTAAAAACACGTGGAATAAAAACAAAATATCAAACAATCAGTCACCAAGTTGAAAAGATAAAATACTAGAATAACTTGGACTCAAATTAGAAGGCTTAGGGAAGAGGTGGACAAATAAAAACACAAGACACCTAGAAACCCTAGGATGACAACCCACACTGATCAGATGAGGTGAAAACAACTGAGAAGAACAAGACAGGAGATTTAAGGCAATTCAAATGGACTAATTGGAAAAGGAAAAACCAACCCAGAGGTAAGACACATTGAAAAAACTCAGGGAAGAGGCCAAAATCCTAACCTACAGGATTCAGTGCATTTGTTCAGTTGTAATATGCGATGAATAGGGGAAAGCACATCTGTAAAATGGACAACAAGCACCAATTGGTGTGATTGTTAAGGAAACGACAACGCCGAGCTAGAAAACCAAGGAAAGGATAAAAATCCACTAATAAAAGGCTAGAATTAACACTATGAGACTAAGTATGATGGCTAGAAATAGTCAGACAGGCAAAAGAAAGCAGAAAAGTGGCAATACGACCAAAGTCAGATAGTCAAGAAAAACACTAGACAAACAATGACAGATGACAAGCTCACTGATCCCCAGTATGGTTGCCAACTTGTTGAGCAGGAAAATCCCCTCTACAGAAAGAGGCAATACCTCTAGCCCTAAGGTGGGTCTAACAATAAGGGAACATGCTGGAAATATAGACTCCTAGCTTATAAATGGAAAACGAGTTGGGATAGCTGACCTACCTTGGTCTAACACTCTTCTCATACCTTGCAACAACGATGTCCTGATATTTTTCTTCACATGTTGCAATCCTTCTGTGATAATGTTTGTGTACCTGTACAAAGACCAAGTGAATGATGACAACATATGAAAAAATAATTTCATTTAAAACTATTCGATTGGTCAAGGAGAATCAAACATTTTACATATGATCAAACATAAAATTGGAAACAAAAACCAGTCATGTATTAATGATAGAGAAAACAAGTTTACAACCTTATTGCCTTGATGTTGCAGCCTCCTTTGACGGGTTCAGTTGGGCACGTCTCAAGAATTCATTCGGGATCACAATCGATGAGGCAACAGGCCTAAATTCCCTCTCAACAATGGATTCCTTTCTACCTTATTCTTCACACTAGCTATAGTAATTATTGTTCAGCCCGCTGCAACAATGTGAGACAGAATTATTTATAGGAGAGGAGAGGGTAGTTTGGGATCCCTCATAAGGTGGAAGAGAGGTCTTATCCCTATGGGGAGTTTAGAAATTGTAGGAAACAAGAAGCCAAAGGGAGGACCTCAACATTATTCAGTTGAACAAACCATGATGACTCTTCTCATGAGGTTGTTAGGCATGGAAACTTCATTTCTATTTAAAAAGAATTCCAAAAAAAGCTCGGCGTAGGTGCCCCACTGAGACAGAGTGCCAATGGGCATGGGGCACAATGTTAATTTCTCTATGGGCATGAGGCCATAATTGCCTACTAGCACCAACCCAAAATCATATGTTTTTCAGAGTTTGCTTGAGGAATGATCAACAGAGGAAATGTTCTTGACATATCAAAGGATGCAATGACACTTTTAGCAGGGTATGACAATACACAGAAGTCACTGAAATGGTCCTCCAATGTTTGGGATGGGGATTGTAGGGACGGTGAAAAATATTGTGTAACATATCTCTCGCTCTGACCAGCGACGTATTTGATACCAACCCAAATATTATCTAATCATCGGCAATACACTTTATCGTCATGGTGTGGATACAATTTTAAGAAGGTACCTCACTCATGAGGAGGCCGAACAGGTTTTAAATGATTGTCATGTTGGGGCTTCTAGTGGACACTTGTTTGGATACACTACTGCGCAGAAGATACTTCACATTGATTACTTTTTGCCTACCATATTTCACGACATCATCCTCGTGGTCAAAATTTGTCATGTGTGCTAGATATTTGATCGTAAAATACAAAAAATGCCAGTGCCAATGCATCTTGTTGTCTCTGTGGGACCATTTTCAAAATGGGGCATTGACTTCATGTCTTGTAACCCTCGTTCGTCTGGGAGGCATGGTTATATTATTGTCGCAGTAGAATACTTTACCAAGTGGGCTGAAGCGATGCCTACATTCAACAACACAAGGCAAACAACTACATTTTTTTTCTTTAATCATGTCGTTGCATGATTTGGGGTCCCACAGACTATAGTCACAGATCATGGTAAGCATTTTCACAATCACATGATGACTGAATTGAATGCCAAGTTAGGACTGTCTAATGATAGTTCTACTCCTTATTATCCACAATCAAATAGAAAAATGAGGCCATTAACAAGATTCTTAAATGAATGCTTCAATGAATGATAGGAGTTCATAAACGAAACAGGCATTTGATCCTATACTCGGCATTGTGGGCATACCAAACCTCAGTGAGAAACACAACCGGATTTACCCTCTTTCAATTGGTGTATGGTCTAGAAGCTATCTTGCCAATCCAATGTGAAATACCGTCATTAAAACTCACAATCAAATTCTTACCTGAAACCTAAGATGAAGAAGCACGTATTTTTAACCTCATCCATCTTGATGAAACACGTCATGAAGCCCAATTGGCCAACGAAACGCATAAGAGGCGTATAAAGGTGTAATATGACAAACATGTCTAGCCTCACATTTTTCAAAGGGTAACTTGGTCCTTCTTTACGATTAGGAAGTTGATGTAATAGGTACAGGTAAATTTGAGCCATTATGGCATGGCCCCTATATTGTCAAAAGAGTTCTTGCTAAGGGTGCCTACGATTTGGTAGATTATGATGGAATTCCATTAGTGCGGCCCACAAATGGGTTGTATCTAAAACGTTACTATGCTTAATCATGAGTGTAGTAATTTTTTGTATTATATTGTATATATATGTTCTTGATTTTCATTCACTGTCTTAGTTTTTGTTTTAAAGTTTTATTTATGTTAGTAATCTGCTTTAAATTTCATCACAGATGTCTGAATCTTTGGAACCATTTTTTGGGTATGCTGATGGCGCTAGTCATAGTACGCAAAATCTATCCTCTGCAGCGTGGACCATTTTCACTCTGAATGGAAAGTTCATGTGTTTTCAAGGTATTTGTATCGGTAGATAGACAAACAATATCTCTTAGTATACCACGCTGATTGAACTTCTCTCTGACGCCATTTTCATTTGGTGTTAACCACATCATCATAACGTTAGACTCACAACTTGTGGTATTACAACTTACTAGTGTTTATATTGTTAGAAATCCAACACTACATCATATGTTCCTAAGAGTTCGAATTTTGGAAATACACTTTGATTTTATTCAATATCAACACATTTCCAGAAACTTGAACACATTGACTGATTATTTAGAAAATTATGTTATAAACAGACATTTTCAACATATGTAAAGATACATTCACATAATTGAATATGATTGCGCAATAAAAATAGGAAAAAACTAAAATAAAATAGATATATAGTTATAGGTTTTTACAAAAAATTGTGCCCAAGACACATTGGTCATCTGACCTCAAAATGTATGAACATGTCAAAAGTAAACTAGTGATGCTCATGGTAACATGCTATCGATCTAGCTACCCTATGCAGTAACCACATCCAACGGTTAGGAATGCCAATAGTATGGCGCTGTAGTCACATTGGTAACTCTTTGATTCGGAAATCCATAATCTCGAAGGTCAACTCCTCTATGTGTTCCCAAAGCTCAACAAGAGTCTCAGCCATGTCTAAATCCTGAAGGATTTCTCTCCCGATTTCCCTCTCTGCTGGCTCATCTGCTCCATGCTCTTGTTGCTGCACTGGTTGAACTTGAACCACATCTACATTACATTAAACTTTATTTTGGTCTTGGGAAAACATCAAAATACAAAAACATGTATAAACCTTAGAAAAATAAAAAAAAACATGGTCAAAACATTCTTACCGATTCCACCCCACTGAGTGCCTTCTGGTAAAGCTAAGTCTGGATCTTCTTGGAAATTGATGCCTGCATATGCATACTCATCGATGGTGATAATTTGTCACCTGAACCAAGCGAAGAATGCAGTCGAGAACACGATGGATGATTGGCCTGCATGTCTAGCCATCAGTTCTACCCATCTCTACATCCTTGGATCTCTAGGGTTAGATATACCCAGTGTCACATGTTGAGGTTGCATTAATGGAATCTGCTCTAAGGCTAGAGAAATGAGGATCAAACCATAAAAGAAGTTTTTCTTCCTTCCTCCCTTTGCCTTTCTCAGTTGTTATTTCATTTGAGAGAGTACAGCTTTAGCCTAGTTGAAAACTGTTGGTTCCATGCACTCTAGCACATACTGCATATAATATTTGTTCGCTGCATTTAGTGTAACAATACCATCAAGCATTTTGATCTTGAATAGGATGGTTAGCAAAGGAAAATAACAAATGTCACAGATGTTTATTTTCCCATCCTTGTTAGGCTCTCATTAGGGGAATTTTTAGGTTTAAAGTGAACCTCCTAAGAAATATGTACAACAAAAATAAACTTTATAAGATCCTATAGGATTCAAGATGATGATGTCAACCATGGGGGGTGATTCACCATTTTTAAGTAAAAGGGTAAAAAGATTAAAAAATAATAAAATAATAAAACTACCTTTTCAACTCATATTTTTAACTTATCTCTCAAAGTGTTTACTCAAATTTTGAGTGGGAGCACTCGTTGGATGAAAAAATTAATTCCTCATCCGAGTACCCATGTTGCATACATTCTATAAACCCCACTACATGAAAAATGAGAAATACATGAAAAAATGTGATTTCAATCACATTTTTCATGTAGCAAGATCCATTTAAAGTATGAAACATGGGTACTCCTTGGATGCAGAATTAAATTTTGCATCCAAGGAGTACTCACGTTCAAAATTTGAGTAAAAACATTCGGAGATAAGTTGAAAATATGAGTTGAAAAAATAGTTTTTTCTTTTTCCCCTCTAAAATTTGATGATGTAATCAAATCTTATTTTATTATTTCCACTATTATTTTATAATTTCCTTAGGAGGCCCATTTTACACCTCAAAATTCCCCTAACGGCCCCTGGATAGCAATACTGCAAAATATAGTCTCTCACCGTCTCTCCTCCAAAAGCAGAACCTGAGAGAGAAATGGGTAAGCCTCTCCTCGATAAGCCTGTAAGAAAATATATGTCCTCCACTATAATAGGAACCACTTTTTTCCTAATGTGAAATGCCTCCATTTTCGGATCCCATGCACGAACAAGGAACTCCAAAAGTTCTATTTTTTTCCTCATACCTGATAAGTGGAAGTACTTTAATAACCCACAATATCTTAGGGCTCTTACAATACCCGGATCATTAAGGGCAATCATAGTTTGTTCTTCATGCTCTCTTTCTCTCCAAGTAATCGTTATTCTAGTCCAATGAATCCCTGAAACGTAACCATAAGACTCATTAGACTCCTTTTCATGCAAAAAATTAGGCAAAATTTGGGTACAATGCAAGATTCAAAGATGTGAATTGCACCCAATGCAATATTGGTCAATAAATAGTGCCTTTCATATGCACCTAGGCTTCATTTTGAGTGCATTCCAATGCATTATTTGATGCCCAAGGGTGCGTTGCCCTCTTTTGAAAAATAATTTACCCTAAGGGGCCCAAATCCCTAAAAATTTGAAATGAAATGACTACTGAAAGAAAGAGGGGGTTTATGGCACCAACCTGGATCAAATGACGATGAAAATTTTCCACAGAATTGATCGCAATCAACAGTTGAAGTTCGAGGGCAAAAACAAGTTCAGAGCTCCAAAATGAAAATGGTAACTTTCAAATGGTAAAAGTGAATATTAAAACTCTTTTAATTATTCATTTGATTATTTGAAAATAATATTTATTGTTGTTACTATGGTTTTCTTTAATTTTTATCATGAAACAGGTATTTTTAATCCATTTGATGTTGTTCTGAATAGGTTTGCAACTGATGAGCATTTTAGTCGTGCACATTTATTTCAAGAATGATTTGACCACAAAGCATACTTTTATCCTTATTTTTTGAGCTTTCATAAAAACTAAAAAGGGCTTGAAGCACACTTTAATCTCTTTTTAAAGCTTCAATAACAGTGAAAAAGGAACCCCTGGAGTCTTCTTTTAGCTCTTTTCAGAATCCGATAATGTGAAAATATTGCCGAGCACTTGTCTTTTTGAGCTCGTAAAATTAAATGAATTGATGTCTATTTAGTATAAGTTTAACCCTTTTCTGGACTGAGATAGATTATTTACGAAAAATGAATGCCTTAGTAAAACATGGCTAGGAGGTTCTCTTAGATATTATCTTACACTTTTTTGGATCTGAGCGACAACTTTACGAGAAAGTACCTATGGAGTTTTCTTTTGTCCTCTTTTTCAAACTCTATAAATATGAAAAAGGACTGGGTTGTCACTGTCATTAGGTTCGTTAAAACATAAAATAGCGATGACCTTGTTGAACATGGCAAGAATAGAGTTTCATTCATCACTAGAATCATTAAATTATTAAATAGCGATACATTATTCCCCCGAAGGGTTGAATTATAGATCAATAATATGTTATCCTCCTTAAGCCTGTTAAAAAATAAAGAGGTACTGGTCGACAGATGACTGAGGAAAATTTGGGAAAGTGAATAGAACTTTACGGTAGTAGGTTGCTCTTGAACATGACACTTCACTCCATCATCGTGACTATTTGGGTTGGGTAATATTCTTGACGATTCATTCATACCTATGGTTCATCACAGCTTCACTTTGGTTTTGGGTCAATGCTGCCAACTCATCTCAATATCGTCGATATGTTCAAGAGATGTCATCCAGTTAATACTCATCCTTCTAAAATACTCGTAAACCTTCATTCTCATGAAAATTCATCCCTAAACATTTCTATATCATGTCACATTTTGTCTCCAAAATCAATAACTCGCATTTTGCAATAAAGTGGCTTCCTGTCGATCTCAAATTATCATCCAGGAAGTTTGCTTAGAAATGTCATATTCCAGTACCATGAGGCTTGTTACAGCATCGACAAGATGCTCGCTTCCGAACCTTTGACCGAAATATTTTTTTTGGTGTTCGACATCAAATAATATATTCACGCCTTATGAAATGTACTGCAATACCTTTAAATCCATTAAAATCAATGGTGGTTCTCTCGCATTTGTTAACAACTCACATCATTGGCTGTTAATCAAATGATGTCTTAGCATGTTCGACTACAAATCATATATTCACATGGCTAGACTTGTATCCAAACTATCAAGTGAACGAGATAAGAATACCCCAGATCTAGTTTCAGCCATCCAAGCTGTGATTTCAGGATTGTTGTACACATCATTTGTATGCTGACCTTACATACAGATCGTCATCCGAACATGGGTCTATATCTATAGGCATGTCTGTATTGGGAAACATTCAAATGTAGATGAATTTCTGCACTATGTACATGTTATTAAATATTTTATGTGTTGAGCATGGGAATGCCTCCCTCAGAAATTGATGATCAAGAGGATATATCATGATGTAATGTATTTTAAGATTGATGCAGGTTGCCACTCCGCTTTAGTACCATCTCATCATGTCGTAAAGCATCTCATTCAAAGAAATATTTTTATTATTCTGACTTCATGCTTTAGGGGGAAATTGTTATAGGTCAATTTTGGCATCATTCCCAATAACTTGGTCAAACTAGAGATCTTCCCCAGGACCAATGACATAGGGTCTATCATCCCCTATCATTTTAGTTGCTACATGCCCTAAGAAAAGAACAAACCATTCATGACTTCTATTGTAAGGTTTCCAAGGTTTGAAGTATATTTTATATCACTTGTGAGCTCACCAACGCAGCCTCTCAAGGGACTAACTAATTTTCATATGCAACTCCCTCCATTTAAGGGTGCTTTTCAAAGCATTTCCCGACATTCAAGAGTGTGTTGGTCAAATGGGAGCTAAATTCTCATTGTTCCAGAATCTCCACATGGCCAGTGCCTTCTAGAAGAGTCCATATGTGTCAAAATTCAAATCCATGTGTCCATCTAACACCTATAAGCTTGGGAACATGTCTTGCCTATTATTAGAAAGTCAATGATTGAGAAACTACTTTCAGTTTCCCTATAAATTGAGCACAGATCCTAGTGCTAGGGAAGGAAGAAATTTGGTAAAGAAATGTTTTTGGAATCTTAATTGAGAGAGTGATAGGAGTGATATGCTGCTAGTGAGATGTTGATTGTGATGAGGCTGGGATGATGCTTGAGCTGTTGACATCAAATCGATCATTGGTTGTAACCTCCCCCTTCTACTCATTAATAAAGATTTTTGTTCATTTTCCTATATATGTATTTGTTTATGTTTCTATTTCTCAGATGATGGATTCTTAACTGATATATATGTTTCATGTTCAATCTATTTAACCGATTAAGATAAATAGGCATCTGTATATTGAAATCTCTTTGTTGTTTAGTTTTTATACTTGCAATAACTAGTCTGGAGATCTAAGTTGGATTAGAAGCTACAAAAAAAGCGACTGAAGGAGAATAGGAAGTTCTTGGATCAAAAGTAGGTTCCTTTATATTTTTGTGTGTCTAGTTACTCATAGAGAAAGTGTTTGCAAAGTCTTTGATCTATTGTTCTAAATGTATAGCACGACATTTAGGGAATTTGATTTATCCGTAATTCATAATTCCTCGTAACATGGGGAAATAAATCCAAATATTTGGATTAGAAGACTTTGAAGCTGAAGTCTCATCTGTGCTGATAACATCCCCAAGGCGGGCATACCCATGCTCGGTCATAAGATAATATTGATCATGCCCACCAAAACATACACTACGAATCCATGACATAAAGTGCTTGAACATGGAAACGACAAAAATACACAATGGATCCATGTGAATCAATGAATATGTTAAAATTTTCAAAAGAAATGGTGAAATTGGCATGCATAAATGAAATTCAGAAAATGGCACCTAGAAATGGTACCATATGAGGCATCTGATTTATTTTTCCCTTAATTAAATTGGAAGAGAAATTATAATTTCATCTCATGATAACTTATATTAGTTAACTGAGTCAGGAATACTTAGTTATCTTAGGAAATTATAGTTAGAGGTCAAAGAGGAGGCATGTAGAGTATTTTACTATTTTTAGGGGGTCTAGTTACAGTTATTTGTGATTTGTAATTAGTTAACTCAATAAATCGAGTTAAAATCATTTTAACTAGTTCTAACTGAGAGATGAGCTAGTGAAAGGTCCAGTGAATTAAAAGTATGATTTAATTCACAATGAGTGATCAATTAGTTAACTGATAATTCACTATAAATAGTTGTTTCATGTCAGTTATAAGGAAGGTCCAATTGTGACTTAGGTTAAAGGTGTTGAGGAGGTAAATCCCCTCTGTGGATAGAGGCGATCCCACTAGCCCAGATCGGGTCTAGCAACAATCAAGTCACACAATGACATTGGTTCCTAGTTACAAAAAGACAAAGATCACAATGAGTAGCCTACCTCAAAATCCCACGCAGTTTTCATTGGATAAAAGATGATGTTTCCTGTCCCTCGCTTGACAAATCAAAATCCTTCTGTTCGACACATTCGAACACCTATACACATGCAAGGAAACAATGACATACAACGTAAAATCTAAAATGTGTAACTATATATCAGTCAGAGAGGATATAATTGATTGCGTTACGTAAAGGAATAAACACATGAATGGATCCAAAATCAGAGTCGCCTATATTATAAATGAAAAAAGGAAGATTACAACCAAATGCTCTGATGCTATGATGTTCCTTCGGTGGGGCTTGCAGCAGAGCATATCTCAACAAAGCCTGTCGGGAATCTGGACGAAGCTCTCTCTCTTACGGGATTCTCTTCGGCTTAGCTGTCAATAGTTACCCAGCTATAGTTTCCTTCCTACAAGTTCAGCTAGCTTGCTAATGGAGAGGGGAAGATTTTATAGATGGAGGAAAGGAAGTTGGGATCCCTATAATCATGGGATAGGCCCTATCTCTTAGGAAGGTTCCATGATAGGTGGAAAACCACTTCCTATACATGGAGATCCGAAGCCAAACCACTCAACTCCTTTTGATGATTCATTCAGGAGTTTGTTAGAATCAAAATTCCACCATTTATTTTTAAAAAACATACCTTAATAAGCTTGGCGCGAGTGAAACACAGGGATAGAGCACTAGTTGGCATGCCCTCTAGTGTAGATTTCCCCCATTGGTGCGAGGGATGAACTGGCTAGTTGCGCCAAGGCTAAAACATCTATTTTTAGGGTTTTTCAGAGGGAATTCTCTTTAGGAGAATGTTTTTCCTTATGCAAGAGGATGCCATGAAGGTGGTTTTAGGACATTTTACTGTTCACAGGTCACGGGAATAGTACTCCAATGTACGGGATGAGGGATTTCAAGGACGGTGACGAAATGCTGTGTAACAGATGCCCCCTAAAGCATGAGGTCTGAGAGAGAGGGAGGGGTGAAATGCTTTATGAGAATGCACCCAACTGAAAACACTATCATCAAAAGACCTACAAATAAAAATACAAATAATATATCTGATACATGGTACGTGGTATGGGCGCAGCCATCCATAATATAGTGTACAATAACCGGGATCCAAGGTATGGATGCATCCATCCAGCAAAGAAGGATCAACAAGTAGACTCAGGTATGGTCGCAACCATCCAATAAAATGAGTCACGTAACTAATCATGATAATCCAAAAAGAATCTGCAGCTTAGATTTCATCAGACAAAATCTAGGGTCTAGCGCTCCATCTCGACCCGAACAGAGTACAAGTTTTAGCATGTGAATAAGTGAGTTGAATTCGAACATGCAAGAACATCGTCTGATTACTAGCCAATAATGAAAGTTGTTAACAGACGTGAGAGGAACCACCAATAATGAGGATGGATCTAAAGGTACTATAGGTACAATCCATAGAATGTGAATAATGAGCTGGCATCGAACACCTGCAGAATCATCTGATTGAAGGCCAATAATGAAAACCTTGCGTCGAATGCGAAGAACCTGCCATTGAGGCATGCAGGCTCCAAAGTATTTGAAGGGAGTCTCTAGATCAGCTTCCTGGATAATGAGTTGAAGTGGACAGGAAATGACCTTGATCGAAGATGGGCCATAGTGTTTCCCACATCATCAACACGAGACAAAGGAATAAGATGTTTGTGAATCGATATCAGTAGAGAATCAGAGGGCAGTTGAAAACTGCAGAGGCCAAATTCTCTCGAACATATTGGCAACATGACACTGGATTTGGTAGTATTTGACATCAAAGGATCTGAGGTCATGATGATGTGGAAAAGAGAAGATGAGCGGTCAAGAGTGATTACCCAAACCCATGGAGGCAAGCAGCGAACGAGATGAGATGTCCCCAACCCGACACGAATGCAGACAAGTGCCATGTTCAAGAGCGACATACTGCCGACACGACGATGATACTAGTTCCATTTTACCCCAACATTTCTAGTGAGTACCCCAATTATTTTTGGAAACAAGCTTGAAGGGTGTTAGTTCCCAAATCCACCTCAGGCTGAAATAAAGCAGAAAAAGGACAACACCAAACCACGCTCAGCCTCGTAGCTAGCCCTACAAGGATAGGAGAGGGCTCTCTCCGAGTCAATCTCAAGGAAAATATTAAAAGGGGCTTGAGATGACTAAAACAAAAACTGATCTTAGGCTAGATAAATAAATAGGATGGTTTGATTTTGATTTTTAGGGGTTTTTGTTGGAAAAAGGGAAAAACAATTTTTGGGCTTGGGGATGAGGCCAAATTCTTACAGAGTTCAATTTGGGGCGAGGTAGGCAGCGGATTTGATGTCTTAGATCAAATGAATGGATTGAAAATACTTCTGAGAAGATGAATAGGGAAAGAGAGTGCAAGGATCCTCTTCAAACTAACAAAAAACATGTAAAACTAAACAAAAGTTTAAGGCAGAGCACCAGCACACTAATGAATTCTACCTTAGTTACTCATTTGTTTAATTCAGAAGCATAGAGAAAGGAAATGGCATACATATGACATTAATGAAACTTATAAGAACATGGAGAAAAACATCATCAAAACTCAGAAGCCACAAGGATCCCAACAAGTGCTGCAAAACTCTGGTCTTTCCTTTGCCAAAAATCTGAAATGAATGTACAATGAGGTGCCAAACTTTTCCCAAGTATCTCAAACTGGCCTTTATCTCAGAAATGATTGAGAAGACAACACAGCGTTGACTATCCCAACTTTCCCATGCCTCTAGGGGTCGAGCTCATCCTTCTAGGAGCTGTTTCAACCAATTCTAAACATGGAACTAAAATCTAGGCAGCCAAACAACTTACCTCTATATGCTAGGAAACTGATCCATTCACATAATTTTCACTTTTTAGTGAATGAATCCTCTAGAACCAGTAAAAAAATTCCAAATTTACATCATAGCCACAAATTTACATCTAGATAGATCAAAAATTACATCCAAAAGTGAAACTAGTCAAAACTGGGCGAATTTCTGAGCTGAAGAGTCAAAATGAGGCCAAATTTCTCTAGGCATCGCGCTCAAAAACTCAATGCATCGTGCCACTTTGAGCCTATTTCTGAGGCACTTCCTGACGTCCAAATTGAGCTCATGATAGCTTTTTGGAAAGCCCTGGATGTCTACGATCCAACCCAAGTGGAATTTTTCAATTGGGATGTCATTTGCCCCTCCAAAACTTTAATCTCCCAATGCTAGTTCCTACTGGTGCAAAAAGTGGCAGAAAGGCCATTTTCAAGGTGTTTTTGGCCCTTTAGGCAGCCCAAAATTTGCTGAAATGCTTCAGCCATTCCTGAACATAAATAATATATCATGAAAAACCCAAAAATGCAAATTTTTCCTCCAGAAGATGTCCCAATCATAAGCGCGCGTCGGGTGGCGTGACGTGTCAGGTGGAAAAACCTGTTTTGCAATCAAAATTTTCAAAAATGACAAAATTTTCTCCAAACTCCTTGAAATTTGGACTGAAGGTACATAATCAAGTGTCATCCTCAACCTACAAAGCTTCGGCCAAGATTTGAAACCTGTCATGTCTTTTACGCCGCCTCAGTGCCCTCCTGGTGCATGCAGTTCAATGGTGACTGTCTTGTTCAAATGATGTGTCGGTGTCCGTCATGGTGTTGAAAGTCTATGCCAATGATATGTTTATCTTGTTGAAAATGAGAAATGAAGATTTTATGTCTTGGTCTCAAAGTGCCACAATATTGCCAAGTAGAAAGGGATTGTGTTAAATATAGGCAACGGGTGTAGTGAACTGTGGGAGAAATAGGACAATGGGAAGCATGGGATTTCAATCAATTAGTAATTTGTCCTTTGAAGATTTAATAAACTTAGGGACGAGGGACAACCACTGCCCTTTTTGGAAGCTTAGGGTTTGGGGATTTTCAAAAAGTGAGATGGAAAAGGGGGAATGGAGGTGAAATGAAATGACTTTGGATGGAGAAAGGAGGTGAAATGAAATGACATGAGTGTTTTGAAGTATAAGAGAATAGAGGATTGACAGTGATGATTTTACAATGATGGGGAAGAGACCATAGGTAGGAAATAGAGATTTGGAACCAAAATTGTTTTTGAAACACCAATTCAAACCTCAAGGAGTAGTTTAAACAAGCTAATAGGGTTTACATTTTGACATTACAAATCCTCCTATTCCTTCTCTCAAACAACACCAAACATGAGTCATGGACAAAAGGAGAATGATTTTAACTTACTCAAGCATGGAACAATCAAGCAAATCGAATTTCGGAGCAAACTGAAAGAAGTTTTAAATTTCAGGCCTGTGCACCGCGCCCCAGCCCAACGTTCCGCGTAGGCTGGATGTGCCGCGCCAGTGTAATTTACACTGTGAAAAATTGTTCTATGCGTCGCGCACCTTCAGTGCGCCGCGCTCCTACCCAATGTGCCGTGCCATAAATAGTTCATTTTGCAGGAGGCGTTTGGAGGCCTTCCCGGTGTCCAAATTGGGTACATAATAGCTCGTTGGAAATATATTTGAGTCTAATTTCCAACCCAAGTGGAATTTTTCAATTTGGAGTTCATTTTCCTTGTCAGAAATCAAATCTCCCAAAACTTGTCAAAATGAGCAGAATGAGGCTGCCTCAAGGCAGAGTGCTGTTGCAGTAAAATTTTGAAGGTCTTCCTCAACTCCAAATTGAGCTCATGATAGCTCATGGGAAAGCTATTTGTGTTTAGTTATCATTTGATGCATCAAGTAAGTCATTTGGCCAACCAAGCTAGGATAAATTTTGATTTTCCCAAGGTCACTTCAGAGGTGCATTCAATTCTCCTGAGGCAATGGTAGTTTTGGCATTTCTCTAAAACCATGACACCTGTGTAAAACTTTAAGGAGGGTTTTCTTTTTTGGCATGTTTTGGACAAAAACCTCTCTCAGTTTTCCCAAATTCATATTGTATTCCTCCGAAACATCATTTTAGTGAAACCTATCCCGATGTGTGGAACCAGGGATTTGTCGAAATGAAGCGAAATGAAGGGGATAAGGGGCTTATAAATTCTTAATAAAATTTTTTGAAGTATGGAGGGATGTTAGGAAGTAGGGGAAAGTGGAATTTTAGGGCTTGAGTGAGGGGAAGGGGTCCAAAAGGGCAAAGCACAGGCCTAGCCTAGAAAATTGCCAAGTTGTAGCAAGAAACTAGGGTTTGTGCAAAAATGAGGAATTTGGGGGATCTTAGTGATGGGAAGTGTTTAATAAGGTACATTAAGGATAGGGGAAGGTGTATGAATATCAGGATACAAGTTTGGATGATGATTTCACTATCCAAGAGAAATTACCTCCAAAACCCTAGGAGAGGGAAATGGACCTTACCTAGGCACAACTGAAGCATGAACAAGATGTAAAATGACCCATTGGAACTTGAAATGATGATGAAAACCCTCTGAATGATGGTACACTCAGCTAAATGGTGACATGGACTGACATTTGGACAACTTTGATAAGAGTAAAAGCAAACCCTAGACCTAATACCTAGTGACCAAATTTTACTTGAAGGCTCACTGAAATGACAAAATTTGACCTCGACACCTTAAAATCACTCTGTAAGAGCATGTTTGATCACTGGAGGAAGGCTGCAAATACTAACACTAACATTGGCTCCAATGGGGATGGTAGCTCCTTGGAGGTGCCAAGAACTACAGATCTTTGGAAAGCAGACAATGCCTTCATCCATTGGGCAATGGAGTCAAAAACTCAAACTGAAATGAATGACTGAAAATTGATGACTTGACGACACAAATTGACTCTCACTCAACTAAAAACTGACTCGATACTTAAACACAACTGACAAACTGAAAAATATGCTCAAAGTAGAGCTTATTCAATACAACCTACTCTAACAATTTCATTCATCACCTGATCAAGTGAAATGAAACAACCAATGCAACCATGTAAGTATTGCAGCTGTTGTTTGGATTCTCCGTAAGTGCTCATTTATGAACAACAAGAGAGAACTACTGAAAGGAAAATCCCATGAAAACTTGTGAACAAGTCAACTGTTGATAAACTTGCAAAGCATGAATTGACTAGAGGTCTTCAAGAATACTGCAAAAGGATCTTCATAAACATAGCTATTGATTTCCATTAACACATCACTGCTTTGATCCTGGTAATATTCATAGCTGGAAATTAATATTTTCCTCACATCTGCGATGTCTTTCTTTGGTGATTGCAGCAAGCTATCAAAAGGATCCTGAATTTCGTGAACAACCAAACTCTGGATCTGATTCCAAATAGAACAAAAGTCTCCTTTATCAATCTCCTCATATGACTGCAAATCTTGATATAGGATTTGTAATGAAAAATCTGTTAGACAAGACAATGAAGGCGAATTTTGAATAAGATTATTATCAACATTATTTTCTGGCACATGGTTAGCTAATGGAGAAGAACTATTACAGCAAACACCATCCAACACACGAGCAATAGGATCATCAAAAACTTGAGAAGACTGCTGCAATGTGTCCATTGAAACTGTATGACATCCTACCAGTTGTTCATGTTTTTCTTTAGAGATACTACGAAAATTCTGCTTTATAAACTGAAATGATTTGAAACAAAAGGGTACAGAATCCTCTTGTATCATTAAATCATGTATTTCAACTTCCACGCCTTCATCTGTAATTTGAACTTCCATTGCGTTTGGTGGCTGCAAATATGATGCTACAGGCTGCTCATTTGAAGATTTACTATGCAATTTTTCTCTCAAAAACTGAAATGATTCAAAACAAAATGGTACGGAGTCACCTTGTATCATTTGATCATATGTGCCAGTTTCCATGTCCTCATCTGCAACTTGACAATCAATGGCACTCGAGGGTTGCAAATCTGAATATGAAAAATCTTGAACAAGGTTTTCATTGCGCTCAAGATGGTCCAGATCAAGACTTGTTGACAGCTGATTTCTGATTGTATGGAAGTTATCTCTGATGAACTGAAATGAATAAAAAAAAAGAGGCAAACATCCTTCACTTACTTCAAAATTTGCTACACTTTCCTCATCATTGTCATAGCTGATATGCATCGGTTGATCACTGTACTCGAGCCGCTGAAAGTGAACTTCCTCCTTCCACAAACTAGCTGCTGATTTGTCTGCAAGATTAGCTTCTGTTTGGAGAACATAATCATCATCATACTGGTAAAACTGAGGTAAATCATCAAGCATACATATCATATCAACAACTCTCTCTTTGTCACAATGATCTATAAAACAATCACTATGACAACCGGAATAAGAAACAAAATGTTTTGGACCAACAACTTGTTCTTCTTCAATCAGCGAGCCATGAGCTTGAAAATTATACTCATTCTTTGTGGTTTTCTTTTGCATCATCCCTTCTACTTCACTTACCAACATGTCCAGCTTTACCTCTAGAGATGTTGATTTCTCTGGATCTATGTTTTTCATCTCTTCTTCCTTAAACCTTGCCCTTCGGATCAGCAAATGAGCCTCTACATTTACTGCAGTGTTCTGCATCTCATGAAGTGTTGCAATATTCCTTTCTCTCAACTGAAAATCCATTTCCGGATCAAAGGCACCCGGGTAGTGCAAGAGAGCATATCTAGGAGAAGGTCTTATATCAGCTGGCATTGAAAAATTTACTTGGTTAAATCTGGCAGAAAACTGTTGTACTGTCTCCCCTGGCAGTCTTTTTAGTTGGTTGTACTCTTCTATAATCAAGAAAAGGTTATGTCTGATAATCCACCTATCATGGAAAACTTCGACGAACTGCTGGAAATCTGAGATGCTCACATCAGGCAGGGCTTTGAACCAACTCTTCACTTTGCCTTGCAAAGAAAGAGAAAAAAGCCTAATACTAACATCTTCATCATCAACTTCAAAAGATCTAGAAAAGTCTCAACATTCTGCACATGTTGCTCAGCGTTGACATTGTTACATTCACCGTCAAATCTTGGTAGATATAGGTCATAATTTTTAGGGAAAGCATGAAGAACAGAAGGTAAAACAAGAGGTTTATACCGATCTGGGATTATAAAAGGTGTAGGAGTATATACAAGAGCTACGGGATCAGCTTGATTTTCTGGCTCATCACTCTGAAGAGAGTCATCATAAGATGTGGGAAAAGTAAGGAGACCAGGATCAAAGGGAAACTCGGCATTTACACTCTTTGAATAGGTCGAGTGAAGATTTTGATCACCTTTCTCATAAAACAAATTCTGAAAAATTTTTAGGACAGCTTCAAGAACAGCAAAGAAATAGTTTACAAGAAAGCAGACTAGAACCTGAATACCATTCCACTTTGGATACCTGAACTTTGTGTAAGATCCTTCCATCTTCTCAGAGAAAGAGTTAGTCCTCCAGTGGAGTCTGTACATTGATTTGGAGTCACCAGTGAAATATTTCAGCCTTCTTATGTCTGATCGTTGTCCACCATCAACCATCAAATCTGATCTTGATACATGTACTGGGGCAAGAAAATCCACAAGTCAAGTGTCACGTTCACAAGCTCGACCGGAGATCGACTGAAGCAGCGTTTATCTACTATGCACTCGCAGAGCAAGAGCAGTTTGAAGGCTACCTGGCATAACTTTAGGCTTCGTCTATAGCTTATGAAACAAATAGCACCAATAAGCAAACCATTTTCTTCCCCAGTATGGTCGCCACTATGTTAGTTCCCAAATCCACCTCAGGCTGAAATAAGGCAGAAAAAGGACAACACCAAACCACGCTCAGCCTCGTAGCTAGCCCTACAAGGACAGCAGAGGGCTCTCTCCAGGTCAATCTCAAGGAAAATATTCAAAGGGGCTTGAGATGACTAAAAAAACAACTGATCTTAGGCTAGATAAACAAATAGGAGGGTTTGATTTTCATTTTTAGGGGTTTTTGTTGGAAAAAGGGAAAAACAATTTTTAGGCTTGGGGATGAGGCCAAATTCTTGCAGAGTTCAAGTTGGGGCAAGGTAGGCAGCGGCTTTGATGTCTTAAATCGAATGAATGGATAGAAAATACTGCTAAGGAGCTGAAGACGGCAAGAGAGTGCAAGGATCCTCTTCAAACTGACGAAAAACATGTAAAACTAAACAAAATTTTAAGGCAGAGCACCAGCACACTAATGAATTCTACCTTAGTTACTCATTTGTTTAATTCAGAAGCATAGAGAAAGGATATGGCATACATATGACATTAATGAAACTTAAAAGAACATGGAGAAAAACATCATCAAAACTCAGAAGCCACAAGGATCCCAACAAGTGCTGCAAAACTCTAGTCTTTCCTTTGCCAAAAATCTGAAATGAATGTACAATGAGGTGCCAAACTTTTCCCAAGTATCCAACCAGTCCAACCTCTGAAAATGATTGAGAAAATACATCATATAGACCATCCTAACCCCTTCCCATGCCTCTAGGGGTCGAGCTCATCCTTCTAGGAGCTGTTTCAACCAATTCTAAACACGGAACTAAAATCTAGGCAGCCAAACAACTTACCTCTATATGCTAGGAAACTGATCCATTCACTTAATTTTCACTTTTTAGTGAATGAATCCTCTAGAACCAGTAAAAACATGCCAAATTTACATCATAGCCACAAATTTACATCAATATAGATCAAAAATTACATCCAAAAGTGAAACTAGTCAAAACTGAGCGAATTTCTGAGCTGAAGAGTCAAAATGAGGCAAAATTTCTCTATGCGCCGCGCTCAAAAACTCAATGCGTTGCACCACTTTGAGCCTGTTTTTAGGCACTTCCTGAAGGAAAAATTGAGCTCATAATAGCTCGTTGGAAATCCCTGGATGTCTACTATCCAACCCAAGTGGAATTTTTCAATTTGGATGTCATTTTCCTCTCCAAAACTGCAATTTCCCAAGACTGGTTCCTGCTGGTGAAAAAAGTGGCAGGAAGGCCATTTTCAAGGTGTTTTTGGCCCTTTAGGCAGCCCAAAATTTGCTGAAATGCTTCGGCCATTCCTGAACATAAATAATATATCATGAAAAACCAAAAAATGCAAATTTTTCCTCCAGAATATGTCCCAATCATAAGCGCGCGTCGGGTGGCGCGATGCGTCGGGCGGAAAAACCTGTTTTGCAATCAAAATTTTCAAAAATGACAAAATTTTCTCCAAACTTCTTGAAATTTGGACTGAAGGTACATAATCAAGTTTCATTCTCAACCTTGTTGAGAATGCAGCAAGATGATGGAGCTTAGTGAAATGAAGTCGCCTTCACTAAGTGGGCCCGCAGGCAAATTCTGGCGCAAAGTCTATTTTTAGACTATGTCTATTTTTAGACATACCGTGTTAATACACCTAATCTCAAATAGAGATTATTACAAGGAAGCATGCCTGTAGAAACAGATGACCCTTATTTTTAGGACCCAGCTGGCTTTAGACCCAGATTTAAAATATGGAAGTCAAATATTATTTACCCTTAATAATATTTTGACCATAAACAGCAGTTTACTCTCTTGGCGCACTTCAGTTTGAGTCATGGAGGTGGCTCATGCAACTGACACAAGGAATCACGTGGTTCCTAGGGTTTTATGGCATCTTGCATGGTTGGCTTCAGTTAGACTTCAGTGGCAGGAGTTTTGGAGGAGTTAACGGGACAGATAGTGGAGTTGTGTTCTGTTTGTTTTAGTTGAACCAGTTGGGATTAGTTAACTAACTAATCAACTAGATATGAGTGGAGTAAATTAAATAATATTTAATTTACTAAATATTAACTCATTAGTCAACTCAAGAACACTTCAGTTCACTACAGTGCATGATCAGTTCAGTGGAGACCAGTCGAAGAGGTAGATGAAAGGGTGAGTAAAGCTATCAGTTGGTAGATTTGTTTTGCATGAGATTTGCATTACACTTGGAGGAATTGTCCATGACAATTACGCAATCAAGGGAAGGGGATTCGAACCTTGAACCTCTTCATATACAAGCCATGATTGCGCAATAGAGGCAAGGCAATTGGCGGGGAGTTTTGAACCTCAGACTTGTTCAAAACTGAGTCAGATTGTGAGTAACTTCATGAGAGAGTACTGAGTACTTGTGAGGAGTATTGTACTTGTTTGGTTACTTGATTTCTCCATTATAATATACACAATAGCTGCGGGGTTTTCAGCTATAGGCTTTCCCCACACATACTGAGTTAATGTGTGATTGATTTGATGTGCGATTGCTTCTATATTATTTCCGCATGTGACAATTAATTGTGGAAGAAGGTTATGTGTTATGCATGCAATTCGAAATTGATGTATGATCGGGTTAATATTCAGTGAATAAGTGATTTATTCAGCTAATTTCTACATGGTATCGGAGCAATATTAATTTTCGAGATCTATTATGGTGATTGCAAACTTATTTCCTCGGACAGAGTCTGCATACGGGCCAGGAAGCCTCCGGATTCATCTTTCTTCGGAAAGTGAAAGGTCTGGTAAAATCCCCTTGCAGTCAATCTCTGATTTGGAAATAATTTGTTTTCAAGTGTAGATCGGAAGCGATAGAGCTTGGAGTTTGGAATTTAATCAGCATTTTGAAAGCTTTCTTGTTTTTATGAAACAAGTGTCTTTCAACGGTTTAAGTACCTCAATATGCCTTTAGTCAAGGCTTCTGAATTATGCCGTGCTGGAAGGATCAGATGGTAGCTGAAGCATAGAAGAAGACATCAGTCCAAGGAGTTCGTGGATGCGAATGTCCAAAGGCCCACTGATCCTGCTGAAGTCAAAGCATGGCAAAAGAAGATGCATAAATGCTCAAATTCGAAGGACTCCGTTGGAGGGCGTGAAGGATTGCAGATGTATCCTGCCCACAGTGTCATCCATATTTAATGGAAAAGTTTAGCCTGATCTATTCCTTTAAGAGTACTGCAGAGTCAAGGTCAGTATGTTTAGAATAATCAAGGGGATGAGACACACAAAGATCGCCAAATACCTCACGAAGTTCACTCAGTGCAGAGATGAGCTGGGAAGTGTGGGGGTGACTGTCGAAGATGAGGACATGGTCGACCTGGCTCTCCTTGGTCTTCTGAAGGCTTGACACTCATATCAAGATAGTGTCAATGGTCGGGAGAAGCTGCCGGGATGGGAGCGCCTTTGGGCGGATCTCATGCAGGAGGAGATAAGGAGGACTACTCAGGATGGATCTTCATCAAAGGGAGCTGATGAAGAAAATTGCGCTTTGGTTGCCAAAGAAAAGAAGGGGAAGGGTAAGAAAACTTCTCATTCTGGTGCAAAGGGCAAGAAGCAGGATATGGCGAAAGTGAAGTGTTTTCACTGCCATGATCACGGACATTATGCTACCAATTGTCCAAAGAAGAAGAAGAACAACCAAGCGGGAAGATCTGCAGATGGAGAAGCTTTGGCTTCACAGTTCGAGCTTGAATTTTCACTGATTGCATGCTTGGTTTCAAGTGTGATGGGATCGGTATGGTTCTTGGACAGCGGTGTGTCATTTCATATGACGGGAGATCGGGAGTTGTTCTCAGATCTGGAGGACAAAGATTTGGGTGTGCACATTGAGATGGGCGATGATGGTAGATACAGTGCGACTGGTATCGGTACCATATCCTTTCAGAGGGAGTCTGATAAACCCTTTGTATTGAAGGATGTCATGCATGTACCGGGATTGAAGAAGAACTCATTTAGGCGATGTTGGAGGATACACAGACGTGGTTCTGTCGATGAAAAGCTCACAGCAAGGACCGATATAACTTGAAGATAAATTCAACTCAACCTTACTTCCGTGTAGATGACCAGCGCTATGGCATGCAAGGCGGGAGATGTGGTGAGCCGGGATGATGAGGGCGAACTATGGCACAAGAGATTGGGCCATCTTCACCATGGAGCTTTGAAGATTCTGCAGCAGATTTCTACTGGACTTCCTAAGGGCACTCTTGCGCAGTCAGATCAGTGCAAGGGGTGTACTTTAGGGAAGTATGTGAAAGCCATCTTTCACGAGAAGGATAGTCGCGCCACGACGATCCTTGAGAGAGTTCACACAGACGTGTGTGGTCCTTTCTCAGTTGCTTCGACAGCAAAGCACAGGTAGTAGGTGATCTTTGTTGATGATTTCTCTCGAAAGTGCTGGATCTTCTTCATGCAGAAGAAGAGCGATACATTCGCGAAGTTCTGTGAGTTTAAAGCACCGGTCGAGAAGGAGTCGGGGAAGAAGGTGATTGCTCTAAGGAGTGATAACGGTGGTGAATTCATCTCGGCTGAATTCAAGGAGTTCTGCAGCGCAGAAGGGATTCGGAAGGAGTTCTGCAGTGCAGAAGGGATTCGGAGAGAGCTCATCGCACCCCATAACCCACAGCAGAACGGGGTGGGTGAGCGGAAGAACAGAACGATCGTGGGTGCTGCACGGGCGATGTTGCATGATCAGGGCCTACCCCTTCACTTGTGGGCTGAGGCATGCAATACAGCAGTGTATGTGCAGAACCGTTGTCCTCACAAAGTTCTTGGCATGAGTACACCAGAGGAGGCTTATTCTGGCAAGAGGCCTGATATTTCCCATTTGCGGATTTTCGGATCTCCTGTCTACATGCATGTGACGAAGGATGCAAGAAGGAAGCTGGATCCAACTGCTGAAGTTGGAATATTTGTGGGGTACACTGATACACCTCACAACTATCGGGTGTATGTGCCGGACAGTCGCAAGACTGTTGTGCGACGGGATATAAAATTCCAGGAGGAGAAAGCCATGCAGTGTTCGCTTGAGAGGGAGCTACACTTGCATGCAGATGAGGAGCTGTTAGTTCCTAAGGAGGAGCTTCCGGATGTGGATCAGCCACAAGAGGAGGTTCGGGAGGTGGAAGAAACCACCCAGGCAGCGCCAACCATCAGAGGGTGCATGCGCACTACAGAAGCTGAGCGACTGGCTTGAGATGCAGAGAAGGTTGTAGGACCACCTACAGCACAGCGCAGACAGAGACAGTCACCAGATCAGTACACTGGATACATGGCTCTTGTGAGTCAATGTGTTGTGACGGAGCCATCCTCTTTTGAGGAAGCTGTGGAGGAACCCGCATGGGTTGATGCCATGATCGAAGAATATGATTCGATCATCAGGAACGGTGCATGGGAGATTGTCCCAAGACCGGTTGGGAAATCAGTTGTAGGTTCGCGATGGATCTACAAGGTGAAGCAGGCGGCTGACGGGAGTGTGGAGAAGTACAAGGCGAGATTTGTCGCCCGTGGCTTCTCACGGATCGAGGGGATTGACTATGAGGAGACTTTTGCACCTGTCGCAAGGTACTCTTCCATACGGACGATCCTTGCTCTCTCAGCGCAGATGGGGTGGCACATTCATCAGATGGATGTGAAGGCTGCGTTCCTCAATGGAGTTATTGAGGAAGAGGTGTACATAGAGCAGCCTGAAGGTTTTGAGATCTTCAGCAGTGAGTCGCATGTGTGCCGACTCAAGAGAGCACTGTATGGGCTGAAGCAAGCACCTCGTGCTTGGTACACTCGGATAGACAACTACTTCACCGGGCTTGGATTCTCCAAGAGTGAGGCGGATCAAAACCTGTACCAGATTGTGGTGGAGGGGAAGCTGTTGATCATCGTACTGTATGTAGATGATATGATTTTGACTGGCGATGAGCAGTTGATACTTTCATGCAAGGAGGATCTTGCACGAGAGTTTGAGATGAAGGACTTGGGCATCCTTCATTATTTTCTGGGATTGGAGATTTGGCAGCGCAGTGGAGGACTGTTTGTTTCTCAGGGCAAGTATGCCCGGGAGATTCTGGAGAGGTTCAACATGCAAGGCTGCAAGCCTGTTGATACCCCTCTTCCTAGTGGATGGAGGAAGGGAGATGCTACTTCGGAGGAGGTAGTGGATGCCACTGTCTATCGACAGTTGGTGGGGTCGTTGATGTATCTGGTCAATACTCGACCTGATATATGCTATGCAGTTAACCAGCTTTCGCAAGCTATGGTTAAGCCTACCAAGCTCTTTTGGAAGGCGGGAAAGCATGTATTGCGCTATATCATAGGCACATCGGGATATGGTCTATGGTACAGACAGGAGGATGGAGCGAAGCTTTCTGGCTTCACTGATGCAGATTGGGCAGGGAGTCCAACGGACCGAAAGAGCACTTCTGGAGGAGTTTTCAACATTGGGTCGACAGCAGTTTCCTGGTACAGCAGGAAGCAGAGATCCGTGGCACTCAGTTCAGCAGAGGCCGAGTACATGGCAGCAAGTTTGGCTGCATGCGAGGCTATTTGGATGAGGAAGATCCTCGCAGGTTTGTTCAGGTTGCATTTGGAGCCTACAGTGATCTACTGTGATAACCAGAGCTGCATCGAGCTCTCGGCTAATCCAGTATTTCATGATAGGTCCAAACATATCGACATTAGGTACCATCACATCAGAGATTGTGTTCAGCGGAGGATCATGATGCTTTCATATGTTCCCACGGAGGATCGGGATGCCGACATCCTGACGAAGGCGCTCACCAGGAGCAAGTTCGAATTCCACAGAGGCAGGATAGGGGTTGCAGATAATCCATATCTTGCTGAGAGGGAGTGTTGAGAATGCGGCAAGATGATGGAGCTTAGTGAAATGAAGTCGCCTTCACTAAGTGGGCCCGCAGGCAAATTCTGGCGCAAAGTCTATTTTTAGACTATGTCTATTTTTAGACATACGGAGCATAATTTGGGAATTCTACTTGGAGATTCTTGATGGATGCGACATGTCGGTAAAAATAGATGAGACCATATTTTTTAGGACCCAGGCTATTTTTAGACTGATCTCCTAAAAATATGGAAGTCAAATATTATTTACCCTTAATAATATTTTGACTATAAACAGCAGTTTACTCTCTTGGCGCACTTCGGTTTGAGTCATGGAGGTGGCTCATGCAACTGACACAAGGAATCACGTGGTTCCTAGGGTTTGATGGCATCTTGCATGGTTGGCTTCAGTTAGACTTCAGTGGCAGAAGTTTTGGAGGAGTTAACGGGACAGATAGTGGAGTTGTGTTCTATTTGTTTTAGTTGAACTAGTTGGGATTAGTTAACTAGCTAATCAACTAGATATGAGTGGAGTGAATTAAATAATATTTAATTCACTAATTATTAACTCATTAGTCAACTCAAGAACACTTCAGTTCACTACAGTGCATGATCAGTTCAGTGGAGACCAATGGAAGAGGTAGATGAAAGGGTGAGTAAAGCTATCAGTTGGAGGATCAGTTTTGCATGGGATTTGCATTACACTTGGAGGAATTGTCCATGACAATTGCACAGTCAAGCCAAGGGGATTCGAACCTTGGATCTCTTCATATACAGGCCATGATTGCGCAATAGAGGCAAGGCAATTGGCGGGGAGTTTTGAACCTGAGACTTGTTCAAAACTAAGCTAGATTGTGTGTGACTTTATGAGAAAGTACTGAGCACTTGTGAGGAGTATTGTACTTGTTTAGTTACATGATTTCTCCATTATAATATACACAATAGCTGCGGGGTTTTCAGCTATAGTCTTTCCCCATACATTCTGAGTTAATGTGTGATTGATTTGATGTGAGATTGCTTCTGTTATTTCCGCATGTGACAATTAATTGTAGAAGAAGGTTATGTGTTATGCATGCAATTCGAAATTGATGTATGATCGGGTTAATATTCAGTGAATAAGTGATTTATTCAGCTAATTTCTACAAACCTATGAAGCTTTGGCCAAGATTTGAAACCTGTCATGTCTTTTACGCCGCCTCAGTGCCCTCTTGGTGCATGCAGTTCAGTGGTGACTGTCTTGTTTAGATGATGTGTCGGTGTCCGTCATGGTGTTGAAAGTCTATGCCAATGATATGTTTATCTTGTTGAAAATGAGAAATGAAGATTTTATGTCTTGGTCTCAAAGTGCCACAATATTGCCAAGTAGAAAGGGATTGTGTTAAATATAGGCAGCGGGTGTAGTGAACTGTGGGAGAAATAGGACAATGGGAAGCATGGGATTTCAATCAATTAGTAATTTTTCCTTTGAAGATTTAATAAACTTAGGGACAAGGGACAACCACTGCCATTTTTGGAAGCTTATGGTTTGGGGATTTTCAAAAAGTGAGATGGAAAAGGGGGAATGGAGGTGAAATGAAATGACTTTGGACGAAGAAAGGAGGTGAAATGAAATGACATGAGTGTTTTGAAGTATAAGAGAATAGAGGATTGACAGTGATGATTTTACAATGATGGGGAAGAGACCATAGGTAGGAAATAGAGATTTGGCACCAAAATTGTTTTTAAAACACCAATTCAAACCTCAAGGAGTAGTTTAAACAAGCTAATAGGGTTTACATTTTGACATTACAAATCCTCCTATTCCTTCTCTCAAACAACACCAAACATGAGTCATGGACAAAAGGAGAATGATTTTAACTTACTCAAGCATGGAACAATCAAGAAAATCAAATTTCGGAGAAAACTGGAAGAAGTTTTAAGTTTCGGGCCTGTGTGCCGCACCCTAGCCCAACACGCTGCGCAGGCTGGATGCACCACGCCAGTGTAATTTTACACTGTGAAAAATTGTTCTATGCGTCGCGCACCTTCAGTGCGCCGCGCTCCTACCCAATGCATCGCGCCATAAATAGTGCATTTTGTAGGAGGCTATTGGAGGCCTTCTCGGTGTCCAAATTGGGTGCATGATATCTCGTTGGAAAGCTATTTGAGTCTACTTTCCAACCCAAGTGGAATTTTTAAATTTGGAGTTAAGTGTTCTTGTCAGAAATCAAATCTCCCAAAACTTGTCAAAATGAGCAGAATGAGGCTGCCTCAAGGCAGAGTGCTGTTGCAGTCAACTTTTTAAGGTCTTCCTCAACTCCACATTGAGCTAATGATAGATCATTGGAAAGATATTTGTGTTTAGTTATCATTTGACTCATCAAGAAAGTCATTTGGCCAACCAAGCTAGGAGAAATTTTTATTTTCCCAAGGTCACTTCAGAGGTGCATTCAATTCTCCTGAGGCAACAATATTTTTGGAATTTCTATAAAACCATGACACCTATGTAAAACGTGAAGGAGGTGTTTCTTATTTGGCATGTTTTGGACAAAAAACTCTATCATTTTTGCCAAATTCATCTTTTATTGCTCAGAAACATCATTTGAGTGAAACCTATCCCGATGTGTGGAACCAGGGATTTGTCGAAATGAACCGAAATGAAGGGGATAAGGGGCTTCTAAATTCTTGAGAAAATTTTGGGAAGTATGGAGGGATGTTAGGAAGTAGGGGAAAGTGGAATTTCAGGGATTGAGTGAGGGGAAGGGGTCCAAAAGGGCAAAACACAGGCCTAGCCTAGAAAATTGCCAAGTTGTAGCAAGAAACTAGGGTTTGTGCAAAAATGAGGAATTTGGGGGATCTTAGTGATGGTAAGTGTTTAATAAGGTACATTAAGGATAGGGGAAGTTTTATGAATATCAGGATACAATTTTTTCTGATGATTTGACTATCCAAGAGAAATTACCTCCAAAACCCTAGGAGAGGGAAATGGACCTTACCTAGGCACAACTGAAGCATGAACAAGATGTAAAATGACCCATTGGAACTTGACATGATGATGAAAACCCTCTGAATGATGGTACACTCAGCTGAATGGTGACATGGACCTACATTTGGACAACTTTGACAAGAGTAAAAGCAAACCTTAGACCTAATACCTAGTGACCAAATTTTACTTGAAGGCTCACTGAAATGACAAAATTTGACCTCGACACCTTAAAATCACTCTGTAAGAGCATGTTTGATCACTGGAGGAAGGCTGCAAATACTGACACTAACAAAGGGGATAACATATTCTTGCGATATAAGTTTGTCCTTCGGACAAATCCAACCTAGTACATTTAATGAGCCCTAGGAAGGAGGAACTCGAGTATCGTCATTACGATGGAGTCCGATGTCATCAATTTTTAACAATTATGACAAAGGAAGAACTCAGCGTTTTTTCAGGTTTAGAGAGTTTGAAAAGACAACAGAAAAGAAAACTCCAACAGTCCATTTTTGTAGATAGTCTCGCAGATCTAAAAAGGTAGAAAACTATGTCTGAGAGAACCTCCTAGTCGCGATAGGCTAGGGTATTCATTTTTCGTAAATAATCTATCCTAGCCTGAAAAAGGGGTAAACATATACTGGGTAGATGTCGTTACGCAGCCAGTTTAACGAGCTCAAAATGACAAGCTACTTGGCAATATTTTCAGTTTTAGAGAGTCAGAAAAGAGTTGAAACATGACTCCAGTAGTGAATTTTTCATGTTTTTACCGATTCTGAAAAAGTATAAATTGCAACTCGTCTCGTCGTCCTAGTCGCGTGAAAACCTATCGCTGCACAAAAAGCAAGTGTAAAACCCATTTTTCGACAAAAATATGATAAGATATTAGAAAAATAAGCTCCAAAACCTATTTTTGATTTCTAAAAGCTATAAACATGACCAATAGTAAAAATATATTTACTTTTTACTTTTTACCTCATGTGCAGAGCGATAGTGAGTTATTTCCCTGCGATCTTGCAGTGATGATTGTGGACGATCCAGTGCACCATTCCAGATCTCATGTTTTCTAGGTAAGAGCCACTTCCATTAGCTATGTTTTAAGAAATAATTGATAGATTTCCATTGTGATTTTACATCCCTGAAGGGAGGATTTGAAAATTTAGGGCTTCCGGGGTTGGCGCGGGTATGAGGCACGGGCTTGCGCCAATCGAGTTCTTTTTGCAGAGGGGTCATGCCATGTTAGGTCCCTATATCACTAGTATAGTCCCTTATTATTGTTAGTGTAAACCCCTTATTGTTATTATTGTACCCTTGTAACCCCCATTTTGTTATTATTGTGCCCTTAAATTTTTATTGTTAGGTCGGCTAGGATTACATTGTGGCCCACTAGGATTACATTATGGCCCCATGGACTCCTATATATAGAAAGGAGGTTTTATAAATTGTATCATCCAAGAATTGTTCATTTATGTAATGTATTGGAGGTTTCCCCCTCGAAGTGGCTTATTTCTAAGGCGTTGATATCTCTTTTCTTCTATTTTTGGAGCTGGTTACACAACATTTGGTATCAGAGCTTTGGATTCTAGGGTTTCGCTGCTCCAAACAGGTCATCGTGGAATTTTAGCTATAAATTTTTTTCTATGAAGTTGCAGAAGCTGAAATTTTTAGGGTGTGAAGCTAAAATCCCGAGGAAGATTTTCTAAAAATTTCAGAGCTTGGTTCGCAATATTTTCGGAGATATAGTCTGTGTAAGTTAGGTCTTTTTTCAGGCTCATAAATAGGTCATCGTGGAATTTGCGCTATAATTTTTTTTCTATTGAGGTTTAGAATCTGAAATGTTTATGGTGTGAAGCTGAAATCCTAAGGAAAATCGTCAAAAAATTCAGAGCCTAGTTCGAAATATTTTTGGATATATGATCTGTGGAAGGTAGTGATTTTTCAAGCTCCCGAATTTCATCTCAAAAAGGTGATCATGGGAAACTTTCAATAACTCTCTCTCTGAGCATCAGATTGGAGTGCTGTAAAAATTGGTCACAAGTGCACAGACTGTAGTTTCTTGTCTATCAATTTTAGAGGCGAAGGATGAAACAGTGACACGTGGAAAGTCGTACAAGTTCGATATACTGAACCAGTCCATAATTAGGTCATTGTGGGAGATCGGACATAAATTTGTCTTGGAGAATCCAAATCAAGTCAGACCTGTGGCATTCAAAAGAGAATTAAGAGGGCTACTTCAGTGCTAAATTTTAGATATTGAATAGCCACAATCATAGAGATAATACAATTTCAATATCGAGCTCCTCAAAAGCAAGTAAAAGGTGTGTATTTTTTTTCCGAATTGCATAAGTCTTGTTTGAAGAATCAAGTTGAATTGATTGCAAGGGCATATTGTAGAATATATATCAGTGATGATTACAAAATGGCCCCTAAAAAATAATTCAACACCCATTAAAACCTTTGAAATTTCTACTATGACTCATGAAGACGAAGAATGGCAACATGGACATATCAAAATTACAAGAGCAGTGCACAAATTTTTGCCTTCCGCAAAGAGAAACAAAAAAAGGCATGGAAGTGAAGAAAGGCGTGGAAACTAAGATGGATGGTTTGAAGAAAGGCGTGGAAGCTAAGATGGATGGCATGGAAGTGGGCATGGAAGCTAAGATGGATGACATAAAAGACAACATGGAAAACATGAAGAGTGATCTAAAAGCGTACATGGAAGGCTTGATGACAAGCTTAAAACCAGAAATGATTCCTAATGGCGGAAATATAGGAGAAGAACCTCCTGATGAGAACAAAACAAATGTTAATTGTGATTTCATAAACTCGAATGTTGGCGGGAAGAACCACCATATTCCAAAAATGGATATGAGGAAGTTTGATGGAAAGGATCCTGTAACATGGATACTACAGATGGAGCAATATTTTGATCTCCATAATGTGCAAAACACACAAAAGGTACGCATTACAACTTTATATTTAGAACAAAATACATTTGTATGGTATCGATGGATTTTCTCTTGTAAAAAAATTGTCACTTGGTCAATTTTTATGGAGGAAATGATAGCACATTATGTGGATATAAAGAGCAACACCTACTTTAGCCAATTGATAAATCTCAAACAAAAGGGCTTAGTGGGGGAGCACATTGAGGACTTCCAAAAATTGAATATAAGGGTAAATGATATTCCAGAGGAACATATGATTGATCTTTTCATAGGTACTTTAAAGGATAACATCCAACATGAAGTTCGCGTTTTGGAACCTGATTCATTGGAGAAGGCATTTAGGTTGGCAAGAAAGTTGAATGTAAATTACATGTATATGAAGCCTACCACTCAATTCTATAAAGAAGGAAGTGTTGCTACGCCTAGATTTCCACAACCTATAAGGTTGACACCAAAACAATTGGAAGAAAAAATAGCAAAAGGGCTTTGCTACAGTTGTGATAGAAAAAACACTAAAGGTCATAAGTGTGCTGAAAAGAAATTATTTTACATAGATTCTGAAGAAGAAGAATAAAATGAACAAGAAGAGGATATACACCAAGAACCGGCCCTAGAAGAGGAATAAATGAATCCGACCATATCATGTAATGCACTGGCAGGAATTACCACTCTTCAAACTCTCAAGATAGAAGGACATATCAAGAAGAAAAGGGTAATAGTGTTTATTGATTCAGGTAGCACCCATAATTTTATTCATTGTAAGGTAGCCAAGGAATTAAATAGTTTCCTATACCCAGCACTTTAATGTCAAGTGATGGTTGCAAATGGAGGAACTATAAATTTACTTAGGAAATGCCATAATATCAAGCTAACCATGGGGGAATATGTATTGACTAGTCCAATGCTTTCCATTCCTATGGAGGCAGTTACGAATGTTGTACTAGGAGTACAATGGTTACAATCTTTGGGGATGGTAGCTTTTAATTTTCAAGAACTTTTCTTGAATTTTTTTTCAGAAGGAAAGGAAGTTGAATTACGGGGTATTGCAGGGAAGCTGGGAAAGATAATAAGCTCTAATGTCATGACAAAGCTTCTAAAGAAAGAACAATGAGGCATAATTGGACAATTATGCTCACTAGAAGTTCCAGCATCAAAATCATCTATTTCTGCAGATCTCCAAAAAGTCTTGGACAATCATTCCAAGGTTTTTGAAACTCCCAAAGGACTCCCGCCTATTCCTGATGATTATCATGATATTCATTTGATTCCAGGAAGTGTCCCTTCAAACATTAGGCCTTACAGATATTATTATGTCCAAAAGAGCAAAATTGAACGTATGATTGTAGAAATGTTAGAGGCTGGTATAATTCAACCTAGTCAAAGTTATTTCTTTGCTCCAGTAGTATCTAAGACACAAGAATGATAGATCATGGAGAATGTGTCTAGATTATAGGGAGCTCAATAAGCTCATTATTAAAGATAAATTTACCATTCTTGTGACTGATGAATTATTGAATGAATTACATAGAGCAATTTATTTTACCAAGTTGGATATCTATTCATGATATCATCAAATTAGAATGAATACTAAAGAGATTCTAAAAATAACATTTCTAACTCATGAGGGTCATTATGAGTTTTTGGTCATGCCTTTTGGCCTTACCAATGCACCTTCTACATTTCAAGTGTTGATGAATTCCATTTTCAAACCATTCCTTAGAAATTTTGTGTTAGTATTTTTTCATGATATACTAATCTACAACAAGCCTTGGAAGGATCCTGTTGAACATGTTGACATGGTGCTCAAACTATTGTAGGAGAAACAATTATATGCAAAAACATCCAAATTTTTCTTTGGAGTACAAGAGGTGGAATATCTGGGTCATATTGTATCTCACAAGGGTGTTAAAGTAGACCCTAACAAAATTAAAGCCATTAAGGAATGGAAATTCCCCACAACCATAAAGCAGTTGCAAGGATTTCTCGAGTTAACAGGGTATTATCGCAAGTTTGTTAAGAATTATGGGAGAATAGCAGCACCTCTAACAACATTATTGAAGAAAGATGCATTTTCATGGACTCCTGAAGCAACTAAGGCTTTTGAACATCTTAAAGAGGCAATGTGCCTAGCGCCCGTCTTAGCTATGCCAGTCTTAGCTATGCCGTACTTCACAAAAACCTTTATTGTGGAATGCGATGCCTCAAGAAATGGAATTGGTGTTGTTTTAATGCAAGAAGGAAGACCCATTGCTTTTGAAAGTCATTCAATCAAAGGAAAGTATTTACAAAAGTATATTTATGAGAAGGAAATGTTGGCAATAATACATGCACTAAAGAAATGGAGACCTTACCTAATGGGAAGACACTTCAAGGTAAAAATTTATCATGATAGTCTTAAACACTTTTTGGAACAAAGACTATCTTCAAAAGAGTAGCAAAAATGGGTCACAAAGATGTTGGGTTATGAATTTGAAATCGTCTACAAAAAAGGGAAGCTAAATGTTGTTGTAGATCCACTCTCAAGAAAGGATGAAGAGGTGGAAGCATTTCTTTGTGCCATTTCAATTATCCAACCAGATTGGATAACCGAAGCAAGGGATGAATGGAAGAAGGACGAAGAAGTGTGGACACTCATTCAAAATTTGCAGCAAGATCCTAGTACATCTGATACATTTAGTTGGAAAAATGATTCCTTATGGTACAAAGATCACTTATATCTTTGTAAGAACTCCCAACTAAAACAAAAGATTCTTCTGGAATTGCACACTTCTCCTTTAGGAGGACACTCAAGATTTTTAAAAACTTACCACAGGGTGAAGAAATATTTTTTTTGGGATGGCCTTAAATCTGATATTCAAAAGTTTGTGATGAAATGTTTGGTTTGCCAATAGAGTAAAGTTGAGACAATTAAGACCCCGGGTCTTCTACAACCTTTATCCATTCCAAGTCAATGTTGGGAGGAGATTCCAATGGATTTTATCACGTGTCATCTTAAGTCTCAAGGAAAGAATGTCATCATGGTAGAAGATATTTTACCAAGTTATATGCACACTTATGTGCATTATCTCATCCATTTAAAGAAAGCACCATGTTTTATTTATGTGATTTAATTCAAAAGCTACATGGAAGCCCAAGCGTTATTGTGAGCGACAAAGATCCCATTTTACCGGAAATTTTTGGGACTTGAGTTATTTTCTTGGTTGGGTACTCAATTAGCTCATAGCTCATCTTATCATCCTCAATCCGATGGTCAAACTGAGATAGTAAATAAATGTGTGGAAGGATATCTTTGTTTTTTTGTATCTGATAAACAAACACAATGGGTCAAGTGGTTACCTCTCGCCGAATGGTGGTATAACACTTCCTTCCATACTGCAACAAAAATTACCCCATTTATGGCACTTTATGGATATCATCCACCGCCCATCACATCATCTTTAAGAGAAAATTTGAAGGTTCAAGCAGTGGAAGATCACATCGAGCATCGACAAGAAGTTCTCCATCTCTTAAAGGATAACCTGAATTTGGCACAAAATCGAATGAAACAACAGATCAACATCATAGCGAGAGAAGTTTTGATGTAGGAGATTGGTATTTTTACCACATAACCACACAAACAAATGTCCCCTCAAGAAAGCTAAGAAGGATAATAAATTATCACCAAAGTACTATAGTCCTTACAAGGTGTTGCAAAATATTGGTACTATGGCATACAAATTGGAGCTTCCTACTTCTTCGCGAGTACATCCAATTTTCCATGTTTCATGCTTAAAGAAGGTTATCGGTGAAAATCTTCCAGTTCAAACAATATTACTAGAAATTGATGAGGAAGGAAAAATCATATTGGAACCTAAAGCAGTCATGGAAACAAGAACTCGACAGCTATGGAATCGATCAATTTCAGAGTATCTCATCAAGTGGAAGAACTTACCCACTGAAGATTCTACATGGGAGGATGAGAATTTTATACAGAAGCACTCGGAGCTACTCAAGCATTAAGGACAACACTTTTTTTGAAGGAGAGGGGCATGTTAGGTCCCTATATCACTAATATAGTCCCTTATTATTGTTAGTGTAAACCCCTTATTGTTATTATTGTACCCTTGTAACCCCCATTTTGTTATTATTTTTCCCTTAAATTGTTACTGTTAGGTCGGCTAGGATTACATTGTGGCCCACTAGGATTACATTATGGCCCCATGGACTCCTATATATAGAAAGGAGGTTTTGTAAATTGTATCATCCAAGAATTTTTCATTCATGTAATGTATTGGTGGTTTCCCCCTCGAAGTGGCTTATTTCTAAGGTGTTTATATCTCTTTTCTTCTCTTTTTGGAGCTAGTTTCCCAACATGCCAGCTGGCGCGACTGTCATCAAAACAGTCGTGCCAACCACATAACCTCATATTCCACTCAAATTTCACAAGAATTGAACCAATCAATTGAATTTTTGAATGCCCAAGGGATCTTATGATGTTCTTATGACCAATTTGATGCAGGTATAAAGCCACAATGGTGATTGAATGGAAAGAAAGGGAGCATAGTGAAGAAGACAAATTGGAAATGGAGGATGAGCAATGCATGAATGCTCTTCGGAATTGTGGATTCAAGAAATTATTCTTAACACCATGTCTCAGAGCACAGCCTGAATTGTTACAATATTTGATAAGTATTTGGGATGAGGACGAAGGGAAGTTTAAACTTTGAGATCAAATGCTTGAACTCGAAGTGTCCGATGTCTACTTCCTTACTGGATTGTCTCGCAAAGGTCCAAGTCCACTTATGATAGGTACCAGAGCCTCTGGCGAAAAAATTGCAATGGTCATGCAGAGGGTGTGCTCGAGGGCAAAAACCGGATCAGGTAGTGGTAAAGTTGATATTCATACTATTCCTGACCTAGCACTTAGAGTGGTGCTACATACCATTACGCAGGTTGCAGGATCACAAGTGCCGCATGAGGCTATCAAAACACAGCTCCTCCTGGCGTCAAAGTGCATGAACCCAACAGTGTTTGATTGGGCCACAGTCATAATAGTGAACATCAAATGGCAATTGACCAAATGAAAAAATGCCAAACTGAAGAATTTTGGGTGCGGGTCCATCTTGGTATCATTCATCCTAGAAAGACTACCTATCTTTTAGGGCCAGGGGGCGATAGTCCCAGATCCACCATTGAGAGAGCCATGGATGGCTCGATGGGCAGCATTGATGCCCAAGGTAGGGGGCGACCAACAAATGTTATGGCGGCCTAAGTTCTTTGGATGGCTGCGATGACAACTGATCGTCATAGAGGACTGGCCCTATGCTGGTATTGATTTCACAAGAGATATAGACCTTCCACTCCTAGAAGGAGAGGACTGGGATGAGGATTTGGGTAAGACTCTTTTTTATTTTATGAATTTTATGATTTTTTTGGTATACATGCATGTTCTAACAATTGATCCTATATTTATGCAGATGTTGGCCCAGAGAGGCCTGCCGGGATATCACCGATCGCACAGAGGACCCCTCTCGCCTATGACCCTCAAGGTGAGGGGGGCGAGGGGAATGAGTTGGTTCATAACTTAGAGGGAATCACCTGTGGGGTTCCAGACTATGCTCACCTAGCTGATGTCCCTATGGCTTACCAGAGGCACACTGTAGGGGTGCCTAGTCACCTTCATCGCTTACTAAGGTGATTGGTGCGGGCAGTAACATGCTACCATGAGAAACATGTTGATTAGTTTCCTAGGATTTTCATATGCATATTTTTGAGAGACATGTTGTCTCTGGATGTAATTAAAACATACATGTATATTTTTGGATTTTATATGATGCACATGCTGCAAACACTCGACATATATATATATATACATACATATATATATATATATATATATATACATGGATCTTTCTCACATATGATGATGTTTTTACAAATTGTGTAAATTTCTATCTAATACCATGTTAGCTACTGCATCTGTTAATGCATTCATTCGTCTGGGTATATGCTGATATGTGATGTAATCAAAATTTCTTTCCAGTAAACGAATACGTAGATACAGTCTTAAAATGCATGGGTTCCTAACTGAATAATGACCATTGAGCTGTAACACTACAAGCTGTGAGTCCAGATATACAAGTAATGCATGAATACCGAGGTTAATGGCCTCTTTCAATAATTCAAAAATGGCATTATACTCCGCGACATTATTTTTAGCAGGCCCTAGACAAACACCTTGTAAATTAACTAAGTCACCAGCAGGATTGTAGATTACCCAGGCTGCCGAAGACAGATTCCTGGTACTACGGGAGGCACCATCTGCGAAACTGACATAAGGAGTAATAGACACATCCAAAATCAGGAAGACCCAATCAACAGAAAAATGCTTACAAATCTCACCACACCACACACTTTATTTTTACACAAGCTTAAAAGCACGAATGCAAACTATGCTTGAAAAGAAATAGGCATGCCCCCAACATGATGACTTAATTCGAGGTGTACATGCCCCTCGAAGTTTCAGTCCATAGGAAATGGAGTGAAGGTTCAAAACACAAGAGATTCTATCAAAATCTAACAAAACTCGAATTGAACAGGATCATGTTTCATTATTTTAATGAGGATGACACACTTAAAAGAACTATCCTCATAACAGCTTGTTTCATTGTTTAGGGAGCTTGACACAAGAAGAGGAACTATGCTCCGACGAGCTCAAAGGAGCAGGTTCAGGAGGGAGATCTGTTACAAAACACTCGAGACAATCAGACATTTCCCCCAGGTCGGGCATGAACGAGGAACGATGATGTCCATCGCTCCATGGAAGATCTTCGAGAGACATAGTATCCACGATATCTTCGTCAGATGGAAAAAATTCTCTCAAAGTATCGAGTGAATCTACATAGCCAAGCCAAGGGGATTGAGAATAAACATCAAGAGCCATGCTCAAAGGAGCATTTTCAGCAGGAGGAGGATCTGATGCAGCAATGATCTCGAAATAATTGATTTCAACTAGGGTTAGAGGCATTGATTCTCCAAAAGAGGCAACCTGTTCAGGAGAAGGGATGATCCATGGGTCATCAAACCTATAAATCATGTTGACTTGAACGTTGTTTGGTGGTGGAATGGGAAATATACCCATGAGAACGACGTCCTTGAAAAGACCAAGTCCTACACTGTTGGGGGGATTAGGTATTTGATCCACGTATGGCATGTTGTTCTTAGAGGATGAGGTAAATAAAGACAACTGATCAACAGTAATAATCTTGCCCTCATGTGGAAACTTCAAAATTTGGAAGAGGGTGGATGGAACGCACAACATGGCATGGATCCAACTGCGACCGAGTAGAAGATTTTAGTTGAGTTTGGCATCAACAACTTCCACTTCAACGTTGACTATTTTACCTTGCAATGTGATTGGTAGACTCACGAGAACACCCAAGGGTTTTGATTCCCTTCCATCAAATGCCTCAAGGGAATTGGGAGATGAAGTGAGGGCTGGAGAGCCGATGGATTTTCATCAAGCAGATGACATAATGCAGGTAGAGGCACCTTTGTCCACAACGGCTCTATGAATATTGAGGTTGTTGATGCCGAATTGTATAGCAAGGGAAATCTGGTGCAAAAGTCGAGGGACGAAATTCTCTAGATCGAAGGTGAGAAGGCTAGAATCGGCAGGATCAATTCCATCGATTGTAGATAGCAGAGCTTTCCATTGAGATGGGCAACTTTGAAGCACTTCCAACGCAGACATTGCAGAGGGCGCCTGTGCCAAATCCTCAACAATGCTGTAATGCTGAGCAACACGGGCGTTTGGATTATAGGAAGACTTTGGAAGGTGGCCATACAACGAGTTCAGTGTTGGGCTTCTCAATTTCAAGAGGACTAGATGTAGGTGGGGGAGGCAGGCCATCAACGACTTCCTTCCTAGCTGCTTGGCATGATCCAGCATAATCCTTCGACTGAGTGGCAATAGAAACAGGTGCAGCACCATTCATCATGAAAACCTGAGACCCAAACGGTGTATATGGTGAAGGATGCTCGACCATATGGGTCTATTGAGATGGAAAAGGTTCTTTAGGAACTGCCGATGTTCCCTTAGAGCCTTTAAGAGGTTGAATAAACTCGGATCGTCTAGGACAATCTTTGGTGTAGCGGTCTTCATCACAGATCAGGCAAGGGTACTTTGGTTTTCGTTGTGAAAAATCATCAGCACGTGGTTTGGAGGATTCTGGTTCCGAGGAATAGGATTTGGCCTTGCCTTTTACCTTCTTCTTCCCCTTGGAAGCCTTGTCCTCAGGATTGTCCTGAACGGCATTGAGCTCCGCGGTCTTACCAAAATCTGGAGTAACTGGAGGAGCAAAATTGTTGGAAGAATTCGATTTCTGCTTCCCATTAGAAGACTTACAAGAAGTCTAAGAGACAGAACCAATAACATCGTAAACTGATGGGGTATCTGGTGCTTTAGAGGTCCCTGGCCATGGGGCATTAGTCAAGATATCATATAATGTGTTGGACTAAGAGTACACTAAATCGAGGTACTGGGCACGAGAAATGGCTCGTTCCTCGGTTACACATGCCCCCATAGCAATGTCCTCTGCAATCTTATTGACAAAGGAGGTAGTGAACCAGTGAGTTAGAAGCTGATCAGGAAGGTAAAACTTGATTAGACGACGATGATGTCTCCACTCATGAATATGATCTGAAATATGAGTGGCTTTGTCCTGTTTCAGAGATGTAAGGAGATGTGTCTCGGCTTCATAATGAATCAATAACTGGAAATGCGTCAAGAATGCCATAGCTAGAGTATTAAAGTCTTGAAAAATACCACAGGGTAGTTCTATGTACCATTTAGCAGCAGCGCCGGTGAGAGTGTGCTGGAAAAGACGTAGACAGATCGAGTCATCTATCCAAGAGTTTGAAGAACACCACAAATGGTAAGTCATGACATGTGCTTGGGGGTCTTCTCTAGATTTGTCTTCAAATTTAGGACAATCACCAGGCACCTTCGTCGAAACCAGAGGCCAATATGGATTATGAAGAATTGGATCATTGGTCAATTTGGACTCATCCGAAAATTCCAATGTGGCGAGGAAAGGCAATTGAGGATTGAAAGGCATTCCAGGTCCCCGATAAGGACCTGTACCTGTACTCTAGCTTGGTTGAGCATGATTCTGCCCCCATTGGTTCTGTCCTGGAGGATCCTGACGATAGGGGGTATAAGCCATATAATTGGGTTGATATGGCAACTGAAAACTTGGATACAGGGGTTGATAACCAGGGTACTAACCCTGATTATATGTGGGCCCCGTTTGACTAGTGTATAGATTTGACTGTGGAGTATAAGTGTAGCCTGGCTGTTGAAGGTAATAACCAGAACCTTGGAGTGGGTTGTAAACCGGTCGAGACTGACCTTGAAGGTAATAGCCGCCTTGGGGTCGAATGGGTTGCTGGTAAGTGGGAACCTGCTGAGTCTGATAAGTCGGGCGCACAGGTGGGTTTGGCTATGGCATAGAATAGATCGGTTGCTTAGCAGGGTTAACAGGTTGTGCAGGTTGTCCTAGTTGAACAGGTTGAATTGGCTGTGCAGGCTACCCTGGTTGAACAGGTTGGCCTGGCTGAATAGGTTGTCCTAGTTGAGCAGGTTGACCCAGTTGATGAAGGACACCAGGCTGCCCTGGCTGAGCAGGTTGGCTTGATTGAGGGAGAGGGCCAGGTTGTGCCTAATTACTAGGTTGACCTGTGACAGGACCATAATATGGCCCTGTTTGTGCAACATTTTGACCAATTGGAAAATGAGGTTGCTAAGGTTTCACCAACGGTTGAGAAGGATGGGTTTTCCCCCCGGGACCATAAAACGGTCCAGGTTGATACCCCGATTTCCCTGTGGGTCCTTGAGGTTGCCCCGGCTGGACCACAGGGTGAGGCTACAGAGGTTGACCTTGAGGTTTGTAAGACTACCCTTGTAGACCGTACAACAATCCTTGCTAGCCTAAAGGTTGTCCCTATAAGGGTTGTCCTTGCGGGTCATATAGATAACCTGGCTGGGTCGAAGGTTGTCCTTGAAAGGGTTGTCGTTATGGGCCAGAAGCATATCCTTTCTGAAACAAAGGTTGTCCTTGTAAGGGTTGCGCTTGTTGATTAGAACGTTGCCCAGCCTGGGCAGATAGAAAACCGTTAATATACTGATAAGCCTCAGGAGCAGGAAAACGAAGGGGGTTTCCTTGTTCATCATATTCATATAGAAATACGTAAATTGGGGCACCATTCGGTCCATAATGGGAAAATTAAGGACGATTAAGGTCTTGAGAGGATGGACCAACCTCAGAGTTCGAGGGTTGTAAAGACAACCGATACTCCTCAGGAGAAATATTCTCAGGAATAGAAAAAGCTATATAAACGTCTTCAGGAACTGACGAGTTCCTAGCTGACTGAGTTGTGACAACATGCGTAGACACAGCCACATAGACAGAAGGTATAACAGGTGCCGATGTAACAAAATGAGATGTCGTGAGAGGCGTCGATAGCAACATCCCCAACGTGGGGATGGTCGGCCTTGTGGACGGATAAGAAACTCTGATAGAGGAAATAGTGGCCATGACCTAACTTAAAGGCCTATATCCAGCTGGGAGCGAAGGACCAGGTGAAGACATAATAGAAGGTTCGGGGATGTCTTCGGGAAAAAGCTGGTAATCTTCACCAGAAGTAGGAATTCCCTCACTAGGAGAAGGACTGGGTGAGTCCATATCTGACCCTGTTGTAAGATCTTCTAAGAGACGATGGGGACTAGGAGGTATAATAGTAGAAAAGAAATGTGATCCTAATGTAAGAGGAGGGAAGTGTTCCCCTACTCCAAATCCAAACCAAGCATTGGACAAGGGCCAATTGAAGTCAACTGGTCCTCCAAAGGGAAGTTCAGATATAACGGGTCCCCCATCGGGAAAATCGGATACAATGGGCTGTTGATACTCAGCAGAGGACTGGAAGACCTCTGATGAATTGTCTGTGTAAGGACTACCAGTAGACGAAACTGAGGGTTCCTCCACTGTGACTGTAATGAAAAGAGGGAGAGATAAAAACAAAGACACATGGGAAAAAACCAAGGCAAACAACAAGAGGCCAAAAAATCAACCTCTAAATGGGCTTGTTATCATAGGTGATTAATTTTACCACATTGAAACTAGAAATTTTACTGTTTCATGTTTTAAGAGTCTAGAAACGAGTAAAAGATGACTCTACCACTTTCAATTTGGAAACAAGCATGAAAGGACAAGTGCTTGATGATCTTTTCAAATTTAGTGAGTCAGTAAAGATCAAAATGACTGCTCTGGTAATCTAGGAAAATTGGTGTACCAGATATCTGTGAACTACCATATACACCTTCGTAAAAATGAAAGATAAATCAACCAAGGACTTGACATACGTGCAGGTAATCTCCTTGAATGATGTGTTTGGTGTATCATGGGTAAAAGGCAGTAGACTTGGCTTCTTCTGGATAAAGGATTGCAGCCTAATGGGGTCTCTCTTTATATACGTGATGGTACGGGGAGCATAAGTCTGTACTAGTGCTGTCTAAAGCCACATGGAAAACGAAAACTACTAGGTTTAATGACGCCGGAACATGTCACTAGCCTAGACCTCTAGATATTCTGTTAATGTTTGAATGTTGCCTTAGGTTAATTCAGTAAATTTTAAAGTTAATCTTCAATTTACGTTTCAATTTTGAGGCCCTATCGAATTTTCGATCTCAATAAAAGCCTCTAAAGGCAAACTACATTCCAAAAAACATCATTATGTTCAATGAAGAGCTATCTACAGGAGAGTTGAGAGCTTTTCAAATGACAACAAAATGAAAGGCACAAAAACATCCACTACTGTTTTCAATGCAAGCTAATGAAACTAGAAAACTTCTCTCTTAGAGTTATATAACACTAGTAATACGAAAGAGCTTTCAATTTTCACTAGGCTAATCAAAATGCAAATAAATTTGTTTTTGTATTTTTCAATATTTTAGAGCAAATGCACTAAATGAATGAAAAAACTAATGAAAACACCAATTCGAGAAATGACAGTGAGAGAGCTGAAAGAAACAAGTTCACTCAATACAAACGCATGCAATCGAGACTCAAATTGATGACGAAATCCTTCAAAGGGAAGAATAATCTCGAAAAAGACTCACACAAACCGTGTAATCTAGGCTTGGAGTGAGAGAAAGTGAAACTTGAATGAAAGAGAGAACAATCACTCAACTGATGCAATGATACAATGGAATACAAAAAAAAAATGAAAAGAAGTGAAAAAAAAGTTGACCAAGACAACAAGGACCCAAAACTCCCACGGGAGGCTCAGCACACTAAAGCACCTAGAAGCCCTAGGGCTAGAATGCAAAACTAATAGTAAAGGGCAGAGACCTGGAGGAAAAGGGCCAAACATAGTCAACAATGAATTCAAGGCACTCAATCAATCAGGAAAATGACACCAGGACCAAAAATCAAGCTCAAAGAGCCTAAAAGCAAGAAAACCCTAACACCAAACAGAGTTGGCACGCCTATTTAGCTATAATCTGTGCCAAAAAAGCGTTGGCGCAAGGGCCTAACTAGCAACTAGCGCTAGTTGGCGCGACTGTCAAGAGTGAAATCATGCCAATCGAGTTTACTATGGGAAAAAGATGAAAAAGGAAAAAAAAATACTGGATGAGGTATTCTGGGGGCTGAACAGGGGTTTGACACCAAAGGAGGTGAACCAGAAGAGAAAATAAATCAATTAAAAGCCAAAAACAACCAAAAGAGGAAAGACTAACTCCAACTGACTCCCCAGTAGAGTCGCCAGCTTGTTGAGGAGGTAAATCCCCTCTGCGGATAGAGGCGATCCCAATAGCCCAGATCCGGTCTATCAAGAATCAATTCACGCAATGACATTGGTTCCTAGTTACAAAAAGACAAAGATCGCGATGAGTAGCCTACCTCAAATCCCACGCAGTTGTCATTGGAGAAAAGATGATGTTTCCTGTCCCTTTCTTGACAGATCACAATCCTTCCGTTCGACATGTCTGAACACCTATACACATGCAAGGAAACAATGACATACAACGTAAAATCTAAAACGTGTAACTATATATCAATCAGAGAGGATATAATTCATTGCATTACGTAAAGGAATGAACACATGAATGGAACCAAAATCAGAGTCACTTATATTATAAATGAAAAAAGGGAGATTACAACCAAATGCTTTGACGCTATGATCTTCCTTTAGTGGGGCTTGCAGCGAAGTGTATCTCAACAAAGCCTGTCGGGAATCTGGACAAAGCTCTCTCTCTTACGGGATTCTCTTCGGCTTAGCTCTCAATAGTTACCCAGCTATAGTTTCCTTCCTACAAGTTCAGCTAGCTTGATAATGGATAGGGAAAGCTTTTATAGATGGAGGAAAGGAAGTTGGGATCCCTATAATCATGGGATAGGCCCTATCTCTTAGGAAGGTTCCATAATAGGTGGAAAACCACTTCCTATACATGGAGAGATCCAGAGCCAAACCACTCAACTCCTTTTGATGATTCATTCAGGAGTTTTTTAGAATCAAACTTCCACCATTTGTTTTTAAAAAACATCCCTTAATAAGATTGGCGTGAGTGAAACATAGGGACAGAGCGCTAGTTGGCGCGCCCTCTAGTGTGGATCTCCCCCATTGGCGCGAGGGCTGAATTGGCTAGTCGCGCCAAGGCTAAAATATCTATTTTTAGGGTTTTTCAGAGGAAATTTTCTTCAGGAGAATGTTTATCCTTATGCAAGAGGATGCCATGAAGGTGGTTTCAGGACATTTTACTATTCACGGGTCATGGGAATAGTCCTCCAATGTACGAGACGAGGGATTGCAGGGACCGTGACAAAATGATGTGTAACAAAAGGGAAGATATCTAACATTTGTACTATTAGAAAGTTATATAGGTCATTCATGAGGTTCTGGGTTATGGTCTCCTAGGTTTAATTTTTGGGTACAATTTTGGCTAAGTTTTGGTCAAACACACTGTGCGCAAAAAAGTCAAGGAACTCTGGAGTGGGTCAAAGTTCCTTTATCATTGTATAGGGTTAGAAGGAAAACATGGAGCTCAAACCACGATTTGAGACCATGGTATTTATGCATATTAGTCCTATAAATTTCTATGATTCAAGTCGAGTTAGAAATCATCTTAGATCATTATCTTGTCAATGAACTATCTTATGTGATCTAATTTTGGGAAAGTGTGTTAGTCTGGGTTGGATAGGCTCCTGCTGGCTTTGTGCGCGGAGGCCTAGTCCTTAGCTGGGTGAAAGGACCCTACTGATGTGTGCTTGGGAAAATGCTACTGTATTTATTGAAGATATATCATTAAAGAGAAGAGTTTTGATGAATTGCGATCTACTTGTGTGATGTTATATTTATGTTTAATGCATAAATTTACTTATATATATATGTTGTTAATGAATGTGCATTTATCTAAAGTTACACATATGTTAGTAGATTCATTTCTTCGCACAAGTATTTAATGGTTCATTATAATCTCTATTAAAGGATATATCTTTGTTGTTTTGAAAGATTTATTCCTATTTTTTGTAATAGATCTAAATAAGGATAATTGTTTGTTTCGCGCATGATTGTTTTATAGGTAAGGTATTTTCTGTGTTAGATTTGAATTGGGTTAAAGAATTCATTGTGTAGGGTAGTAATGATTAGATATGTTAATATGGGATAAGATCCACGTCACACGCTCCCTCAAAGTGTGGAAACCTAGTTCCAACACTCCCTCATATAGCTTCAGGTCAGACTTTGGTCTGTGCAAGCAGATCACCGCCGAAAGGGCTAGTAGTTGGAGGGTTTTGTTGGTTTCACAGAAAACTTTGAACCTGGGTCAGGACCCCTCAGGACAAAATTACGTAATCAAGAACACCATGAATTATTATGCAATCATTAATTGGTATTTTCATAATTAATAGGCGCTCAATTACCCCAATAATTTGTAAGGAAGGTTGGGCAAGTAGAGGCAAGAAAAAGGTTAAATAATTGACCAATTTTGTTGAGATTGCAAGCCATATTCGAGCAGGATCGAAGTGAGATAGTCAGGAGAGTGCAGAGGTTTCTGAGTGTGAGGAATAGAATTTTATTGTTTCATGATCTTGACTATAAGAATTATATAGATAACGAGATTTTAGGAAGTGTTATTTCCCTAGGTACATATTTTTTTGTGCAATTGATTGTCTCTTTCTATTACTTGTTATGTGATTGTGCGACCATTTTTTTTTCCACAAATTGTAGAAGGATTTAATATCTTGTTTTAGTACATTCTAATATTAGATTGAATCCCATTTGTAGATTTTCTACATAATAGAGAAAAGCCACTAATAAATACAATTGTGGATCTATGTCACAGTATACATCACTAGGACTATGGACACATAGCAGAAAAAGAAGTGTATCAGATAGCCCTCAAAATACATAAATGATACATAAATCCAGCACAACCTAGGAAGGATGCCAGATAAGAGAGAGATGTCCCTAACCCAGTGTCTTTGACATAACCCCGATGGTATGAATCTCCACATGCGAATAGATGAGCTGAAGTCAAGCAAGGTATAAACCACCTGATTACCAACCAAAGAGGTAAACTAGTAACAGACGTGAGGGAATCCACCAATGAATAAAATTGATCACAAGGTACCTAGTACAGTCCAATAAGTGTGACTAAATGAGATGACATTGAACACTTGTCAACTTGACCAATCAGGAGCCAATGATGAAAACCCACTATCGATCGCGAGGAAGCCTGCCACTAAGGTTTTCAAACTCTAAGGTACTATCAGTTCCTATAAAAAGCTCATTTATAATGAGATGAAGTCGCCAGGAGAAAATCCATTGAAGGAGAGCCTTGATTTATCCCCCATCAATCAACACGGATCAAACTAGGATGATGCAGTGTATGTATTCGTGGCCATGTTATATAATTTCATGTCATGGATCTGCAGTGTATGTTATAGCGGCCATGTTCAGTACCTTCTTATGACCGAGCATGGGTATGCCCGCCTTGGGGATTTTATCAGCAGAGTTCAGACTTTGGCACTTGATTTTCTCCAATCCATATTTGTAGTTGTAATATTCCAAAATTAGCATGCAGCTAATTGGAATATTAATTTTTTCTTTTTTCATTTAGATAGATGAATAAGTGGGCAGGGAGACCCATAAATATCTTTAGTAGGAATAAATTTACCCTTAATGTGAATAAGAATCATCTTGATAACTAGATAAAGCATGTCCATGTGTGAAAAGGGGCTAAATCATGTGTACAAGGTCAATGTTGGCCAAATCAACAGCACTGGTATGGAGAGAGTGGATCATCAATGAGAGAAAACACAGTGTTAATGGGAGAAAGTCTCCATGAGAGTAGTGGCTTTAATGAGTGGGACCCAAGGTGAGAAGGATCATAATGCATATAAGGAAGGGGAAGGTAGCCATATATGTGATTATGTTGATTATTATTTTGTTTAGGGTATGTTATGACTTGTTTCTCTCTTCAGCTATTTAATGGAGACTATAGTGCTGTTTAGCACAAGGGTGTTCCCGAGCTTGAATCCCACCCTCATCCTCGGGGGAATTTGAGTGCCCACTCAGGAGAGGTTATTGGGCTACATTTCCACATTTTAGCATCAGTCCAAGCTACATCTTTCTTCTATAGTGGATTTTATTCTAGGGTTGTGTTTTGTTGCTAAGTTGCAATGGTGGAGGGTTTGACAAGGCCATTTCTGAGCTTTTTTTCAGTGGAGGAAGAATTATTTCCATTGGGAGGCTAGAAAGGAAGGTCCTTGGGAATCATATCATAATTTGGCACTAGGCCAAGTCACCACCATCCCCTATATCATAGTTTCAGTCATAGACTGCGTTATTTCATAGTGCAGTTGTTGGGGTGGTTTCAGTGCCTCATTTGGGGTGTTTGCTTTTTAGTCGAGGGATCAAAATTTCACTTGGAGAGTCCATTGGAGGAGTTCCATTCATTTGACATCATTTTCATACACCTCCTTCTATGTGCTTTAGTTGAAGTGATTCTTTAGTCCTAGGGTTGTAGGTCAGCATTCTATATTTTGTATATTTCTGGAAACCCTTTCTGGGTTGTCTGGGAAAGGTGCTTGGGAGCCTAGATATATTTTCCCAGCATTTCTTGAGCTATACATTAGGAGATCTATATTATTGTATTTTCCAGTAGTAGTCATTCTCACTTGGACTGCACTATAGCAGCTCTCCCTCATTTTTTATAGCAACACCATCTCACTTTTGAGTGTGTTTGATCATTGGAGGCTTGTTTTCCTATATTATATGATTTGTGCCTCAGTATATTGTACTTATTTGTTGTTGATATGATTAATGAAATGGCTCCATATTGGTATTATATATTTATGTAACATTATTCACTGCTATTTCCATTTTTTTTTTCAATATTGATGCTTTTCCTATTTTGGAATATTATAGTGGTATCAGAGCATAATCTTGGCTCAACCTATGAGTTTAAGCCAATATGCTATCAAAATAATAAGAAGAAGAAGAAGAAGAAGAAATAGAGATCTAAAATGATGGAAGGAATGAGATTTGCCTCATATATTTTCAAATCTATCAATAACCTCTCCAAGGAGGTCAAACAGATGAGAGATGAGAGCTGCAATAAGACCTCAAGAGGGTTTCAAGATGAGGAAGGTCCATGCACTTCCTATCAGTAGTAGAGAAAAGTGGTATTGCATAGAGCTCCAGAGAGATCCACTATGTCCACTTTCTTTGAAGAGGAAGGTGAAAGACATGGAGATGGAGGAAACTTAGATCATGAGATTCTAAGTGATTATCTTGCAGAGTACAAGTCTCAATCAAGGGATTTCAAGGAAAATCTAACTCTCCAGCAGTTTATTTAGCTCAAAGAAGAGAGGAGACCTTGAAAAAATAGAAGGAAAAGACACAATATATTTCTATTGTATACTTTGATGGGTCATCCACATGCACAACAAGGGCTTGGAGAAGGAAGTTAGATGCATTATTCCTGCTACATCTAGTACTAGAAAGAGAAGCTGTTGATATTGCAGCACTGCACCTTGAGGGTGAAGCAAACATTTGGTGGTTCATCCATTTGAAACATACAAGAGTGTTTGCTTATGAAAATTTTACTCAAAGGGTGATCAAGAATTTTGATAAAAGGAAAATGGAGGAAAATAAACTTCCACCACCAGTTACTGCAGAAGTACTTGCATCAGGAGAAGGAACACTTGCACCCTTGCAAAGTGGTCTTCATATCTTTACATTTAGAGTCCCATGCATTATTCAGGAGATGCATGAGGAGGAGGAGACTTATATGAGCATTGGTACAGTATCAGAGGAGCATCCATCACCACCACCAGCAGTTAGAGGAGTCATTACACCGGTGGGAGGAACCCTTGTAGTAGTACAAGATGTTCCCAAGGAGCAGCTTAACCAAGGTATGAAAATATTTCCAATTCCCATTATTTCAACACATTATATGGAGGATTGTGGAGACATGTCATCATGGCAATTTCATGACCTAGGGTCAAAGCACAGTGCTGATTTGGAGTAGCAAACTATCATTGCGTAGAGGACCCTTGACTGGTTCAAGGAGGAGATGTATAGGCATCCTGGTATCTCATTTTTGAGTTGCACATGAAAATTTGGGTTGGAGTGTAGAGTTTTGGAGGATAGGATGAGCATAATCTTAATCAACCCAATGCAGAACTGTGTGTTCAACATTGTGCATGATCATGAGACAAGAGATGCACCATCATGGAGATCAGTAGCGTAGTCATTGAGCAGCAGTGACGAGTTGGGGGCCAACTATTATTAGGACATTTTGATGACCATTACAATTGTGTAGCAATGGATAGGCAGATGACTGATGGAGGAAATCTTATGATGGATGAAATCTCCCATTATTTTGATGGATCCTTCTTGATGATTAGTTCATATCTCAATGAGAAAAATTTTCCTACAGCATATTTGGATCCTTATGGGTTCAACTTGGTCATTGATGAGTGTTCTTCATGTGGAGAGCTCTAGGATGTTGCACTTCAACATCTCATGAAGTGCAAAGATAGAAACGAAATTTGGGAGGATGGTATTCTCCATTGGAGGGATACCAAATTGGAGCATGGTAAGAGACACCCAAATTTGGATGAATGGGTGTGTATGGTGAGCAAGAGGTTGTTGATCCACTTGTAGATCTATGACATAGGGCAACAGGAGGCATGGCTACGCTAGCTGCTCTTGAAAGAGTTTTACCATCATGTGACATATCCTTTTCCAAAGGGTGTGTTGTGGTTTGGGGCATTGCATGTCACCCATATGTTATGGCATCAGAATATTTGGTTGTATGGGTATTCTACAATTCAACTATCATGTTGTTACTCCATGATTTGTATTATGATGAGATGAGGAGGCAACAAAGGCTATTGTTGCTTTGGTTACTCTTGGGATAGTATGGGATAATTTTCTCCCATACTTTTCATGGTGATTAAGGAGTAGAGGATGGAACAATAATAGTGCAAAGGGGCTACTCCTTAGCTTTGGAGGATCAAGAGTTGCTTCCACATAGGAAGGAATCTCTCACATGTAGCAGCATCATGGTATGTGACTTTGGCATTGGGCATGTCAAAGAATGGAGTTATGAGATAGCAGGAACCTTATTACAAATGCCAACAATGCTGTCACTTGGGATTATGTATCTATTGATGGAGTGTTCCAAGGGGAGTATGTATCACTTCACATTTCAAACCACTATGAGGAGATTTTCATGGGAGGGCTCATCCATGGACCTCATTTTCAGCCTACTCACAATGCATGGTAAGGGTTTTGTTTTTTCACTAATTGATCATATAACAATGTATTTGCATTCTCTTGCCATCTATATACAATGAATTTCTCTACAAGAGGGCAAACTTCTATTTGGGCTTCATGGTCTTTCTAATACCAACATCAGTGATGGGTATAGCCATTTATTGTATGGCTTTTGGAAAGTATTATGTTATGCTTGGTATTCTCAGTTGATACACCATGCCATTTACTACCTTCTAGTAGATGAGAAAACATTCACAACTATCAAATGGTTGGGAGATAGCTTGCCACATTATGTTCTGAAACAACAGTTAGTAAAAATTTGTTGTAACCACTTGGGAAACTATTGGAACCATCCAGAATTTCATATAACACTCAGTTCTTTTCTCATTTGGATTACATATGGTGATGATGATCTATTCACTTTATATGGGATGGTTTGGGAAAGAACTATGGTTTGGGAAAGAACTAAAGAGGAGTTCTTTGAATATCCAGTTGCCTTTTTTCTTCTTTAAGGCAACATTATTGCAGCTCTAGATCAGCAGTAGCTCTACACTTTTCATAAGTGGAGAGAGAGACAACATGGGATAGAAAATTTGGTCTATCATGATCAACCATACAACCCACCTACATTGCATGAGAACAAGGTGGAGGGTGAATCATTTTGTTTAGATGATAGCTTGGGGATGGGAGCTTCACATGGGAATAAAGGTTCCCAACATTATTTAGATTCCATGCCTCAAGAAGGCCTCTAGATAGCATATAGTTGCCTCCATGGATATCCCACCACTTCATGATGAGAGCCATTTGGGTTTATCACCAAAGTCTGACTTGTACACTTGGGAGGAGAAAATAGGGGACATATTGATGAGAGAGCATATTGTTTAGTGGATAATATTATCATATGAGGATGCTACCTAAGGAGAAGAGGAGGCTCTTTAGTTATATCATTGCAGTTGCTTTAGGACAAGCAACATTTGGGAGGGGAGGACTGTAATATTCCAAAATTAGCATGCAACTAATTGGAATATTTTTTTTTCTTTTGTCATTTAGATAGATGAATAAGTGGGTAGGGAGACCCATAAATCTCTTTAGTAGGAATAAATTCACTGTTAATGTGAATAATAATAATCTTGATAGCTGGATAAATCACCTCCATGTGTGAACAGGGGATAAATCATGTGGACAAGGTCAATGTTGACCAAATCAACATCGCTAGTATGGAGAGAGTGTATCATCAATGAGAGATAGTGTAGTGTTAATGGGAGAAATTATCCATGAGAGTAGTGGCTTTAATGAGTGAGACCCAAGGTGAGAAGACTCACAATGCATATAAGGAAGGGTAAGGCAGCCATAGATGTGATTATTTTGATTATTATTTTGTTTATGGTCTGTTATGACTTGTTTCTCTCTTCAGCTATTTAGCAGAAACTGTAGTGTTGTTTAGCACAAGGGTGTTCCCGAGTGGGAATCCCACCCTCATCCTTGGGGGACTTTGAGTGCTCACTCAGGAGAGGTCATTGGGCTACATTTCCACATTCTGGCATCAAGCTAAGCTATAACTTTCTTCTACAATGCATTTTCTTCCAGGTTTGTGTTGTGTTGCAGGGTTGTAGTGGTGGAGGGTTTGACAAGGTCATTTCTGAGCTTGTTTTTAGAGGATGAAACATTCTTTCCATTGGGAGGCTAGTAAGGAAGGTCCTCGGGCATGATATCATCATTTGGTAGTAGGCCAAGTCACCATCATCCCCTATAGCGCAGTTTCAGTCATAGACTGCGTTATTTGATAGTGCAGTTGTTGGGGTGGTTTCAGTGCCTCATTTGGGGTGTTTACTTCTCACTAAAGGGATCAACCTTTTAATTGGAGAGTTCATTGGAGGAGTTCCATTCATTTAACATCAGTTTCAACCACATCCTTCTATGTTCTTCAGTTGCAGTGATTCTTCAGTCCTAGGGTTGTAGGTCACCATTCTGTATTTTGTATATTTCTAGGAACCCTTTCTACGTTGTCTTGGAAAGGTGCTTGAGAGTCTAGATCTCTGTTCCCAACATTTATTGAGCTATAAATTAGGAGATCTATATTATTTTATTTTCCATTAGCAGTCATTCTCACTTGCACTACGTTGTAGCAGCTCTTCGGCATTTTGTATAGCAGCAACATCTCACTTTTGAGTGTGTTTGATCATTGGAGGCTTATTTTCCTATAATATATGATTTGTGCCTCAGTGTATTGTACTAATTTTCTATTGATATGATTAATGAAATGGCTCCATATTGGTCTTATACCTTGATGTAACATTATTCACTGCTATTTCCATTGTTGTGTTTAATATTTTTGCTTTTCCTATTTTGGAATATTACAGTAGTCTTGGCTCCTTCCTCCCATTTTGAGCTTTGAGTATTATTGTAATTCATTACGACCATCCATTTATCTTCTAAACTCATTCATTAGAGGGCTTATTTTATAACCCTATTTCCACTCCATTATAGTGAGAGAAACCCAATATCAACTTACCTCATTTATTTGGATAAAATGCATCCATTTTCACCTTTTCTTTTGCTTATGTGATATTTATGCCATGATAAAAGTGTGAAATTACATAATTGAGAAATTTATCATAATTATTTTTCCAAAATATTATAATTATGAGATAATAATTATTTCATAATTGAGATAATTGAGAAAAAATTCATAATTGTGCAAAAGGTTTCTAGAGTTTTCGATTCCCAAGGAGATCATCTTGACCCACTTGTGTATGAGTTGGATAGGGGTCCATTATTGTAGAATTTTCCTAACTTCTCAGGCCCCTAGGTGTCTCTATATATTATCCCAAAGGATTGGATGAGCCTATATAATATCACCAATAGGAAATTCTATGAAAAGAGAGTATCCAACGTATAAGGCGAGAGTTCTGTTGTATTGGGAGAGGAGACCATCCTACAAGCTGGAGGAAATGAAGCTTTCAGGTGAAGATATAATAATTGTATATTTTTTTTATGATCAATGGAAATTTATGTTCCTTCCCTTTTGTGAATGTGTATTCAACATATTTTATGGTTGATTATATTGCTTTTGATCTAACAATCTTCCGAGGAAGATCACATGTTGCCTTTGATTGGTTGTGATTGTGTGGAGGGATAAGAGATTTGGTGCGGATCTGGTAGATCACTTGAGTGGAGCACAAGATTGACATCAAAATCAAAAACCTCCCCAACTTGCGAGGAGGCCAGGTGTGATATCATTTCTCTATAGCATAGAACTATATTTTTTCTGCATTGTTAATCATTTCGAATCTATATTTCCCTTTTTTTTATTGGTCTTGTTTTATTCGGTCTAGTGATATGATCAGACATGAGATCACGGAGCAAAAATTCCTTGCATATCTAGATGCAACATAACTGGTGCTTTCAATGGATGGAAATTCCAAGGAACACCGTGGAGGTGCCTCCTGATTTGATTCAATATTTAAAGTACCAGGCTCGACTCATTCCTTAACAGGGATATTAGAGGAATAAAGAGGCATAACTTCCCCAAGATTATCAGTAGAGAAATCCATGACTGTCAAGTTCACTAGCCGAAGGGCTATGTATACAAGAGAGTCAAGTGGAATAAGTAGAGTGGTGGCCCATGTGGGTAGGGGATCCTGATCATATTACATATGATGATGGAGTTTTTGACTAGTGTCAGAAGGGGTTGATGGCACTTACAAAGAGGAAATATTTTCCAAAACAAGTGGTGGAAGGTGCTCACTAGTTTTTATAATATTGTATAATAACAGGCGACACCACCAATAGATCAGGAGGTTTATGGGGCAGGTGCCAAAAGAGATCATATTCATAGGAGTCTTAGAGGAAGATATAGAGGGAGTGCTATGAGGGGTAAGTTGAGATAAAACTCCCATAAGAGTTTACCTTTTGAAGTGTTCCACTCCAACACTTTGAAATTAACCAGGTTGGTCTCCCACAAGTGGTACATAATTCCCCATGGTGGAAATATGGGTTGACAACATGAAATAGTCAAGTTGGTCGATAGTGATAATTTTTCCTTTATGAGGAAAGAAAAGTAGAAAGAAAACAGATGAGATTACTGTGGTCATTGCATAAAACCAACTACAGCTAAGGAGTAGGTTATAATCTAATTAGGCATTGACAATTTCAACATTAGCATATATAGCTTTCCCTCCTAACTCAATGGAAAAACTGGGAAGAACCCTTTTGGGTACGAATTTGTGTCTATCAAAGGTTTGGAGAGTAGTGTTGGACACAGAAAGTGTGGAAGAGACAAGATCCTTCCAACATGATATTGACATAACACACATGGAAGATCTCTCATCCACCAGTGTGTGATGGATATTATTCTGAAAGATACACACAGTAATTTGTAAAGAAATATGATGGGAGAGAAGAGGAGAAAATTTCTCGGCATTGAAAACAATGAGACTAGAGTCATATAAATCAACTCCATCAATGGAAGATAACAAGGATTTGTGTAGCTGAGTATAGCTTTGCAAGACCTCCAAGGCATACATGGCACAAGGATCGTGGGAAAGATCTTCAACAATACTGTAATGATGAGTAGCCCTAGCTGAATTTTTGTGTGTGGTATTATGGAAAACACCCTTGGATGCATGATATATAGGTTCCAAAGGCTTATCCAAAGTGACAGGGTCAGTGGAACTAGGTGGGCTTGGTATGTCCTTAAAAGGAGAAATCGACTGAGGAAAATCATAGGATTTTCCTCACGTAGTCACATTGACATATTCCTTGCACATGAATATGGATGAACTATGAGGGGGGTGGGAAGAGGATGCCTTTTTTCCCCCTTGCAGAGGTCGAGAAGGTTGAGAAACAATCTATTGTTGAGGTTTTTCAAGGAATGGATGAGTCAAAATGGCTGACAGATGAGTAGACGATGGGGAGAGAAGCCTATGTACTTCATCCATTCGAGGACACTCATGAGTAAGGTGATGCCTTGAAAAAATTTATAGGGAAACATGAATTTCTAGCGGTGCTCATTGCTTCCCCTTCCCAACTCTGCGAATTGGTTTGAGACTCCTGAGAAATTTAATTTTGTTGTTTGTTTCTCTTATTATTTTTCTTTTCTTACCACTAGATTTAGGGTTGTTCTACATTTGAGTGGACTTCACCTTGAGAACATCGGTGGACTACTTAAGAGGCAGTGCTTTAGAAAATCCATATGAACTTACTAGGGCTTGAGATGTAATAATAAATTTCCCAAGTTGAGCATAACATTAGCGCATTGAATCAGAAACAAATCCAATCACACCATCGGCATGTGGGCCAGGAATTGGTTTAGGAGGGTCAATAGAAGGCCTAAGGGCATTCAGTAATACTTCGTACAATGTACCCAATTGTGAATAGATAAGATCCAACTATTGGGAATATAAAATTTCTTTCTCCTTAGTAATGGCTCGAAACATAAATATATCCTTGGCAATCTGAGGGCAGAGAGATAGAATGAACCATTTATGTAAAATTTCATCGGATAACTTGGTTCTCACTAACCTGTTTTGAAGATGTCACTCATGAATGTGATTAGAAATTAAAATGGAATCATATTGGTTGAATTTTTACAAGACATTAGATTCAATATCATACCAAGTAGGCAACCAGAGACATGTTTAAAAAGTTTGATCTAGGGATGTAAAGTCACGGTAGGATGTAGTGTCTAACTAGATATACCACTTTGTGGCATCCCCAGCTAACGTTCATTGGAACAAGCGAATTTTAATAGAATCATCCACTAAATAATTATATGAGAACCATAAATGATAGGTGGTAATGTGAGTGGATGGATTCTCCCCAGGATTCCCTTCAAAGTTTGGAATATCTGAGGGTAACTTGGAAGGCATCGGTGGCCACCAAGGATCATGGCGGATGGGGTAATTAGTCAATTTGGCTAAATATAGTAAATAGAAATAAGATAAAAATGGATTGTGGATTTGAATAAATGGGTAATACGCAAGAGAAACCCCTGACCAATATTGTGGTCCCCCCATATAAGTATTAGATGGATGCACTTGTTGTTGTAGAAAAGGGTTCACCCTGACAAAAGGATGTAGTGGGACAACATGACTGGTAAATGGATCTCACCCTCCAGGGTAGGAACCTCTTAAGAGAAATGGATCCCCAAGAGCATGATTGATTATGGGTTTGTACCCATGGTTAAAATAAGGATCACTCTACACAATAGGACCGACATAAGGAGAATAACCTAGATGGGAGACGGTACTGGCAGCGAGGTTTCCTCCAAGTAAATTAACGCCTCCAGTAAATTACTGGTCAGTGATGTCCCTCCAAAAATTGAAATATACCAGGTCCGTGACATGCTAGAAGCTACATTTCCCCTAGGATGACTAGTGACAAATGACGATACCCACTACATATTTCCAGAAGTGACTATGCTTAACTGAGGAACAGGAATGGTTAGTTAGGTAAAGCTCGGTGAAACAGTTATTGAACCTATCAGCTGACTAGGTTAAGGCACTATAGTCAGAATAGAAGATGGTGTGGGCTTCAAAACATTTGATAAATTAGTAGGATCCATGTACGAGACTGGTGGAATTCCCCAGGAAGAAGTGAGAGGCATGGATAGAGGATTAGAAATGGCCACACTAAGATGTGGCAACGCTGAGAGGATAGCCAAGACTCATTAGGGGAATTTTGAGGTCTAAAATGGGCCTCCTAAGAAAAATGTACAACCAAAATAAACTTTATAAGAACCAATATAATTCAATATGATGATGTCAACCATGGGGGATGATTCACCATCTTTGGAGTAAAAAAGTAAAAATATTAAAAAATAATAAAATAATAAAACTATTTTTTTTAACTCGTATTTTCAACTTATCTCCCTAATGTTTTACTCAAATTGATTGGGAGTACTCGTTGGATGAAAATTTTAATTCCTAATCTATGGAGTACCCATGTTACATACTTTCGATGGACCATACTACATGAAAAATGAGAAATACATGAAAAATGTGATTGCAATCACGTTTTTCATGTATTTCTCATTTTTCATGTAGAAGGGTCCATAGAAAGTATGCAACACTGGTACTCTTTGGATGAGGAATTAAATTTTTCATCCAATGAGTGTTTCCGCTTGAAAATTGAGTAAACCCATAGGGAGATAAGTTGAAAATACGAGTTGAAAAAATAGTTTTTTCTTTTCTCCCTCAAAAATTTGATGGTGTGATCTAATCTTGTTTTATTATTTCAATTATTATTTTATAATTTTATTAGGAGGTCCATTTTATACCTAAAAACTCCTCTAATGGCTGATGTAGAAGGTAATGAGGTCTCAGACTACGCCATAGGGTAAAGAATGGACAAAGGCATGTGATTATAGGCTGGTGTGGAACCACCTGAGTTTAGCAGCTACAAAGTAGGTTCCAATGGATCGGTCAAAGGTGGATTGGCAAGAGCGTCAGATTCATCCGTCAAAGTCTCAAAATAGACCAGATCACTATTAGTGGGACTAGGTATTAATTTCAATACTATGTGATGGTCTAAGTCTCAAGCACTGACATGAAATATTTGTGTAGGAGTAATGAGTTCACCTTGTTCAAGAGGAAAACCGTGAAGATGACGTGACCATTTACAAACATTTTCATCCAAGGTGATTTTAATTAAAACACATTTATTTTAGTTTAAAACACCATAAGTCGAAAACTACAAACTGGGTCAAACAACACAGACAAGAAATGTCCTAAAATATATCACACACAAACAAATATATAAAGAATATGGCAATGGAACAATTATTATAATGACCTACTTCCCAACCCTTTTAGCTGAAAACTTGGTGCAAGTGCCCTTATTAGCCGTGGTGCATCCTTCAAGAGGACTGAGAGAGTATGAATAATATATTTCTTAGGTACAGATAATATGACCCTCACCCTACACCTATATATGAGCCCTAAGATAAAGGCCAATATGGTCACCACCTACAATAACATGACTTGGGGGGATAGTCGTAGGAAAAATCTACATGCAAGGGCATGAAACTTAACTCCAAAAGGGAGGCAAGACCAAAACCCCCTTGAGAGTTTCCTCCGAAGTGGTCCCAAGTGATAATGACATTGTTTGTATGCATGTGAATTCTGATATATCGCACCACCTGAAACTAAGAGAAATGGGTCATGTCACCTTGCTTAGCCCAAGTGTGATATTGTGATTGACCCACTTGTGAGAAAGGATTACCAGATCGCACTATTGAAAATATATTTTACTCCCTACCACAAGATACTAAGTTGATTTTTTGGTCTTGGAGAGATTAACTCACTCCCCTATCCCCAAGACCCTAGCCTAAGCTAGTGTTGGTGTACTACCAGTGAAAGTAAAAGATGAATCTAGTTAATATTATTATCAGGTTGATTTTAATGGTTTCTGTTTACACAAGCAGATTGCAACGTGAAATTGTGATGGTGTGAAATAATATTGGTTAGTCACCCTAATGCAATTATATGAAATTTTCATTTTCACTTTGATGAAGTATAGCTATAGGAGGGTAAGAGTTTTCATAACACACCAGTGTTTATTATGGTTCACTTTTCACTATATCTCCCTAAATGAAATATATCCCAAGAATTCATGAATTAATGACCCAAAAAAAAATCAAAAAGAGACCAAATCAATTTTCCCAAGAAAGAACACAAAGCACTCCAAAAGTGAAATCAACTAGGAAAGAAATCCCAATCAAAAGACACTCAAAGAAATCAAACAGAAACCCAAAATAAAAGCAAATGAAGGCAATGCCAATGAAGCTAGGGTTGTAGCACAATGGCTTAACTAGGGCCAATGTTCTACAAAGGACTAAACTGAACCCTAGAGGCAAGAAGGACTAAACAAGATCGAATGAAGGTGGCACAACATGAAAAAACACACAAAAACTAAAATTTTCATATGACAGCCACACAACCAATCAAAAAACCACTGATTATGACACAAATGACCAAAACATCAAAGAAATCACTCAACAAGAATGAACAAAATTAAGAAAAGGCCACAAAATATGAAGGCAAAATGTAAATTAGGTCTAAAAAATTGTTGAAAATAACCAACCAATATAATACTTAAATCTAGAGGCACAAATCAAATCTCAATCCAAGGCACCCAAAAACTCAAGAAGCAATCCGAACAAGAATGAGAAACGAAAGACCTTGAAGAAACTAATCGAAATGGATAAGAATAGAGACATACAATAGTTGATCAACTATAGTAAATAATAAATGAAATAATTTTCCAGTATATTGGAAAGCGACAAGAAGCTTAATGCTCAATCAAGGACAAGAACTCCTCCAAAGAGGCAACTTACCAATCCAAATGAAACTAATGAAAAGAGGAATATTTGGACCAGATCCAGCAAGCAGGCAGGCGACCCATACTGAACAGAAGCATAAATAAAAATTTCAAGTAGAGAACATCACTTTTGTAGGGTTAAACAGCCCAAATGCATCCACAAAATAGGCCAAAGAGCAGTTGGACGCATGCACAAGCCTGCTAGGCATGGAAAATTTTAGGGGCTAACATTCGCGGGTGGGCTAATTTTCCATGATTTTTCCAAAAAAAATATTCACCCAAATTTTACAATATAAGATTAATTTTCCTTAAAAATCACCAATATTATATAGAGAGTATCTATGAAATCATTATAAATTTGAATAATTTTACAAATACATCAATAAAAATCTTATAGTTTGCATATTAGGGAGTAGTGATATTAACCATGTTTTTAAACTTCAAAATAATTTTCTATCCTTAAAAATGTCTCTGCTGCCAGGTAGTGTCTAAGGATCTCTAGATCCACGCACAAGCCTGTAAGGTAGAGTCTAGGGAAAAAAATCATCCAACGAATTCAAACGACACTAAAATCCTAATACAAAGTTCGTTTTCAATGATTTTTTGTTGGGATGAAATTCCAAGAGGAATCCAGATCAATGATCAATTCAATTAAATTTTGTATAGAAAATTCCATAATTTGATTTTAAATGCATGGTATATTATTATCTTGTATAAAAAATAAAATAAAAAAACTCCATATCTAAGATCAACTCAGATATGAAGCAAATAAAATCAACGAAGATCAAAATTAATCCAAAAAACTACAGAGAAGTCAATGGGAGACCAAGCAAGAGAGAAATCAATCAAAATCAGAGGCAAAGATGACACAAAGCAAGTGTTCTCTTGGTGAAAGAACCAGTTCTATTGCATCTAAATTTGGAGGGACTTGTTGTTCCGTGATCTCATGTCCAATCAGATCACCAGGCAGAGGAAAACAAGACCAATAAAACAATCAGAAAATTTTGATCACGAATGACCAATCATGCAACAAACAACTAATTCTATGCTATAAATAAATGAGATCACACCTAGCCTCCACACAATTTGGGGAAGGGTTTTGAATTAGATGCATATTCCACGATTCAAATGAATGATTTAGCATGTCTACAATAGAACAATATCACTACACACAATCAAAACTGAGAAAAGACGATAAGTGATCTTCCTCAACATATCATTATATCAAAAGAAATAAAACTGACCATAAGATATGTTCAATACGTGTTCATATAAGGGAAGAACATAAACATCCATTGATAATAAAATAAATTACAATGGTTATACCTTTGCTTCCACGCTTCCTTTCCGCAATCTAGCAGAGTTCCCCCACTATATCCAAGAAATGAGCATGAAGAGAAACATACATATGGAGAAGACCTCACAATCTCTCTCTAGTAGAAAACCGAAAACATAAGATCAATAGCTTAGCTCTCTCAAATATTGGCACTCTCCAAAACGAGCCTAACCCTCACAAATGGTTCATCATAAATAGGCAAAAGAGAGGTCCTATGATGATGTATGTGGACATTCAAGATGACAAGAAGTTACAGAACCTTCTAACTGATGAGTCCCGGTCAACTTGAATAAATGAGACATCGAACATATCTCTTAGGGACCAAGGCACTCTAAATCCTTAGAAACAAGCATATAATTGGCTGAAAAGGTCCTTGGGTGACTCTATAAGGATTCCTAGTAGCATCTATAGGGCTCTGGATACAATCACAAGCCTACATCCTTACGTATGAGGGTCAAACTAGCCAAAAAATGATCCTCGTGTCTACAAAATTTCAAACAGTCATGAGAGCTAAGGGTCACTAATCCAAGAGGAGAAAAATAATTTAATAACATTATTCACAACCAATTATAAATATTTTCTAGTAAATTACACCATAATATCTCATACTAATCATTTCCAAGCTTTGTGTACAAAAATTCTTCATTCACTCGATTCACACTCTTTTAACAAAGTTGCGCTTGTTGAGAAATAAACTGATCCACCTACTCATGCCAGCAATCCTAAATATCTTTCTAAAAAATTATTGACACCATGTTCTAGGTCCCTTTGATAAATTTTAGTTATTGACAATGGAACCATTTATTGGCTCAAAATTGTAATGGAAAAATACCTTGGGTTTAAACTCAGGGGCTAACAAAGGATCTGTTGTATTCTAGCATAATGCCAAAATTTTCACCTTACCTAGAAGAAGCAAGGCATCTCACCTGAGGTGTTTCAAGACTTAAATAAGAAAGGGAATAGAACTAGACATCAACAAGTGTTATGGAAAACGATTCATCATCCACATCTACATTAGGAAATCATATCATCATATATGCAGTAGGTGAAAAATAAATCTTGCAACACAACTAAAGAGACAGATGATGTTCACATTCATGCAAAAGAAAATTTAAAAGAGACCATATACACCAAAGCATTTAGAGGTATAGAATATTCCCATAACTTCTTTTCATTAAAACATAGTACATCACTACATCCTGGTACTAAGTCTCTTATAGTAGAATCAGACTTATCATTATACAATTCAGCTCAGAAAGAGATGAGACAAGAACATAAATGATTTCAATAGACACATCAAAAATATTTTGGCATATGATAGTTTCCTCTTTCCCATTTTTTGTCTTTTCCTTTGTATTTTTATACTTCCTCCGCGACCTTGCTTTCCTGAACTCTTAGCCTTTCCCTTGGATACCATGTGCTTTTCTCTTTGGTGGCTTTTGTGACTCGGATTCCACTACTCCTCTCCTTGGAGATCTATGTGAACATTGTTGCACTTTAATTTTACTTCACTTTCTTCTTTCCAACTTCAGTGTATAATATACCTTGGCATATTAGCTTTCTTTTCCTTGGTGGTTTCCTACACAACTTCCTTTCGGTCTGACTTGATCAAAATGTGTCAAAATTTTGTCCGAAAATGAAGGACCCAATAGTTAGTAAATATATAACAATGTAAAAATGTTTAAAATAATAAACTAAATAATATACAGTTTGAATCAATGATATTGAAAAAGAAATGAAGGTTGGGCGTGCATTTTAGTGAAGCAAAGTGATTTTTTCCTGCTTCACAAAAATGCATGCCCAACCTTCATTTCAAGGAAAAATTGAATGATTCAACTTTGAGAGTATTTTTTTACTCATAAGTAACATTAATGAAATTAAATATTTTTTAATTTGTCTGTTGGCATGAGGGGTCCTGACCAAGGTTTAGAATTTTTTGCGCAACCAACAAAACCCTCCAACTACTAGCTCTTTCGGCAGTGATATGGTTACACAGACCAAAGTCTCACCCGAGGCAGTATGGGGGGGTGCTGGAACCGGGTTTCCGCACCCTGAGGGAGAGTATGATGTGTATATTATCCCTTCTTAACAGATCTAATAATTATTGTCCTATGCAATGACTTCCTTAAGATAATTCAGGTATAACATAGGAAACCGTTATCCTCAATACAGTGTTGTACAAAGCAAAAAATTACCCTTATTCATATCTAACTCAAAAAAAACTGGAATGATTCTTTTGAAACTATAGATATCTATCCATTAATAGAAACCCTAACCAATATGAAATAATTTCACGAATACATGGATCTATTATTATTTGCGTAACTTCAGATAAATGCGCATTCAATAATAGCAATAGATCTATAAGTAAATCAATGCATTAACCCATAAACATGGAAATCAAAAGTAGATCGAAAGTATTCTATTTATTAATGGATCTTCAATTATTATTACAGTAATATTCTCTTGCACACACAGCAACAGGGTCCTTGCACACAGCTCAAGACTAGGTCTTTGTGCACACAACTAGTAGGAGCCTATCGAACCCAGACTAACACATACTTTTCCTAAAATCAGATCACATTACATTCATGAGATAATTCTGATACTTGATGATATTCAACTTGACTCGAGTCATACAAATTTATATGTCTAAGATGCACAAATACCATGGTCTCAAACCATGGTTTGAGCCCCATGTTTCCCGTTTACCAGTTACAATGATAAAGGAGCTTTGACTTGTCCCAAAGCTCCTTGACTTTCTGCGCGCAGTGCATTTAAAAAAATATTAACCAAAATTTTACTCAAAACTTGACCCTAGGGGACCCTAACCCAATAGGCCCCCAACACAATCTAGTGACTCGTCCTTGAGTCACTCTTTTCCAGCTTCTTACATCTTAGCCTACAACATCTCAATGGATTCCTTGAGTGGCTATATGATCTCGGTGCTTTGTTTTGTGGCACTCTAAGCCTATCCAACGAGATTAGTAGGTCCTTTTGTGACTAAAATGATGTTTCATTGTGCTTGATAGGGCCCTTTAACTACACTGTCAATGGTCTATGACAAATGTAGTGCTTCCTTGCCCCAAGGATGCATTTTGGCTTCTAGAAACTACTCTCATCGGTGCAATGTATCTATCTTTGTCTATGTTAGGGTCCCATAATAATAGGGATCATAATTTTGAATTGGCTATGTTAAGTCCTGTAATATTGTACATACTGTTAGGTTCCTATGATTTGTTAGATTAGTGAGATCAAATGCATAGTGCAACATTAGACCAGTCTTTGGAGTCCTAGGACCTAGCCTTCCTGGACTCAGAGAGGGCTCTCTCTATTTTTGCAAAGGATGTGAACTTGTTTGCTTCTAGGGTTTTGATTTTAGGCTAGCTGTTAAGTGTAGGGTTTGTTTGTTTGTTTTGGTTGGGTGAGATGATTAAGAAGAATATATGGAATGAGGAAATATTCAAGTCATTGGGCTATGGAGTATATAAAAGTCATGGAAAGTTTAACAGTGGATCGGGGAGCATCACAGGGAAAATCTAGCATTGGTTAAAGAATTTTCAAGGTTTATGGGAAATGACATGGACATCAAGTTTGGGAACAAAGGTAGGGAAAAGGGCCATCAAGAATCCTTTATCATGTACCTTTTTAACAAGAAGGGACTTAAATACATAATCATAAAGAAGAATCAATAGACATGGAAAAATAGTAACTCTTAGATTGAACTTAAGAAAATAAGCATTCAAGACAAACATTCCAATGAAATATAGAAGGTGAGAAACCCATTTAACTTCTAGTGATTTCACCTTCAAGGTTAGAAAAGATTCAAGATACACATATAACTTTAATCGAAGAATAGGGAACGCCTAAGCATCATTGATCATCACTATGAATATCTTTGAAACAATTTTTCAAGCATGGACAAAGGGTATGATAGAAACATAGCCTCTTTGGCAAACATAAACAATGTTACTTCAAAGAGAGACCTCAAAACTGTGTTTTAGTGATATCAGAAAAGCAGGGCTTACCATAAAAAATCTAAGATACCTACTGCATTAAACCATTCATGAGATAAACAATCTTAGGGGGTCTAGAGAGCAATTAAACATAGAGCAATTAAGAATTATCTAAAATTTCCTAGCAGAAGAAAACATAAAGGCAATAAAGAAAAAATAGAGATAAGGTGCCTTTGAAGAACATTTCTTAGTCTAAATCCTTTGTTCTATTGCAACATAGAAATATGGAAACATAATGAAACATGAGAAAAAAATAACTGAAATAGAAGCACTTAACCATTAACCAAGCTCAGGGATCCTACAAGCAAGCCTCCTCCATCAACAAGCAAAACAAGCCATTCACACGCTCCACAACACCAAATTTCTCTTCAACCTCCAAAAGACTATGTATTGCTCCAAAGAGTCATAAAATGAAAATATTTAGAATGAAGCCCTCATGCTCTATTTATCTAACAATGGAGGGAAAAAACCCTAGATAGGGTTGGAAAATGTCAAAATCACTAATAAATGTCATAAATTCCCAACAGACCATGCAAGGCCCAAGTCACAAAATATCCCATGAAATAAATTCGAAAATAATTTGTAGCACCTAATTCTGGAGTGATTTGCCTTAAAAAACATTAAAATATCATTTTTCAATAAATGAGTGTGTTTTTTTTACTTTTGGCCTAAAACACACAGTGCAGTCTATAAACGCAACACCTTGACATGCAGAAAATAGGTCCACTTGCAGTCGAGTTTTGGTGACCTTCCCGATGTCAAAATCTGCTTTGCGATGGCCCATTGGAAATTTTTCTGAGTTTAATTTCTAAATCTACATTTTTTTTTCTGATTGAGCCCCTATAACTTGTCCAAAAATTCAAATTCCCCAAACTGCTCCGAGCTCAGCTCCAAACCTGAAAATGAGGCAAAAAGGTAGAAAATGAGGTGTTTTTTGACCTTTTGAGGGGTAAAAAATGCTCCAAATGCTCTCAAAGTTCGTGAGCATAGTGTACTAGGCATGATAAATCCAAAAATGTAAATTTCTCCCTCTAAGGATGCCTGAGGAAAAAGTGTAGCGCTAGAGGTGCTGCGCTTATAGGTCTCCAAATTCACAAGAAACCAAAACTTGTCAAAATTTCTTTAAAATTTGTGGATGTCTCCCTCATGGGGTTTTTGAAGCCTGTAGAGAAGCTTCAACCAAGACTGCAAGGTTTTGTTCGTATTTTCCTCCTTTTAGTGCTTGAATTTCAATGAGGGCCTCTTTAAGCGTGGCACTAGTGAGTTTGTTTTTCAAGGCATAGTGTTTGGCCATCTTTTTCTGCAGGCCAAGGTATCTTTTTATCTTCTTCATATGCTTGTGCTCATTCTTTTAATAATCAATGATGTATTGCAGCATGCCAAGGCTCTTTTCTAGGTCTTTCATCTCTACATTTTTTCTTTGAAGTAGTATGCTATTGGCCCTCTCCTTGTCTTCACTTTCACTCTCTAGGTCAATGATGCCAAGTCCTTGTTTAAGCTCCTTCTTAACTTTACTACCTCTTTTCACCTTTTGTTTGCCTTTGTCAAGATTTTGAGCTGAGGTGAAGGGCTTGGTCCCTTGCCTTTTTGAGGTAGCAAACACAAGCCTGGGCCCTCTTTGATATGCCAATGAAAAAGGTGTGATCATGGTCTTGTTGGTGTTTTTATCATGGCTGTGATCCTTATTTTAATTATCATCCCTTTTATTTTTTTCATTGTCACTATGAATGTTATGACTATTTTCAGCCTTTCTTCATTTTCTGCACTGCCAACATACTCATCACTTTCATCATCAACCTCATTGTTTACTTCCTTACTGGCCTCTGTACTATCCTTTTTGTTGCCTTCATTTTGCTTATCATCATTGTCACTATGGGGGTCACTGCCTTTACTATTTTCATGACTGTCATGACTGTGTCATGAATATCATGAATGTTTTCTTCTTCACTTATGTTTGCCTCATTATCTTCTGCATTTTTGTCACTTGCTTCATCTGTATCCATGGTGTCTTTTTCTTCATCATGAATGTCATTTCTTTGATTGCCTTTAGTTTTTGCATTTTCGTCACTTTTTTTATCTTCATCTTTGTCAAGCCCACTTCTCTTTTCTTCATAATCTGTTTTTGTCTCTCCATCATCATCTACCTATGCCTCTTCATCATTCTCTTCATCATCATCATCATCATCCTCTTATTCCTCACTAATTTCATCACCTTCACTGTCATCACTTTGTTCATCATCATCACCCTCTTCTGTTTCTATGTCTTCTACCTCTTGTGGGCTGATCATTTACTTTATCTTTCCTTTGGCTTGACTCATGGTAATTCTTACCCTCATTCTCACTTGATTCTTCATTGCCACTTCCTTCTTCATCTGATGCATCAAGAGAAGGGGATGAAAGGAGGTTTTCTTGAGGTGAGGACACTAGTGTAGATGATGAGGGCAAGTTTGGTTGATGAGGAGGCTATGAGCTTGTGAATACTTCATGGGCTATGAATACCTCCCAAGGTATGCCCTTTTGTTCAAATTGATGTAGAACCACCATCTTGATCAAGGAATGGTGGAACAAACTCTATGTTTGTTGGGCATAGCTTCTCCTCTGGACAACATAAGACATTTTGTCAATGCTCCTAAATACGTAGTAAGGCAAGTGAAGCATTTTAACCCTGGTAAAATGCATAAGGAGTCTAACATGGTTGGAGTAGAGTCTGGATTGTCTCCCTTCACAAGTAAAGTATTCCATAATGACCTTCATCAAGGGTGAAAACCTCTGTTTCAGATGTGAGAAAGAGAAAATTACCTTGTAGTCTTCTTTGTACCTAGTTTTGACAAATGGCTCATAACAGCCCATGTTTAATCTTGCTTTCTTGAACCACTTTTCACCAACAGCAGGGATAGTTGTAGCATTAGAGATGGCATCTGCTGATAGTTCAAAGTCTACCCCTGCAAGACTTACCTGTTTTTTGTGTAGGTTGAGGACAAACAACCTTGTAAGCTCTGGGTGATTTTTCACTTGTTTGACCTTCTCACAAAACTGGAAACACCCCACATTTTGAAAACATGTGAGGATCATGGGAGATGAAGTGGTATCTAATATGCTCTAGGGTTCAAACCTATTGACCTTCCCTCCCTTGTGTTTTTGTCTCATAGGCTCTTGACCTTATTTAATACTCATACTTCCTTCTTCTCCTAATATGGTGATTGGTGTGGACTTTAGATAAACTTAGGTCTGCTCATGTGAGGATCATGGGAGATGAAGTGATATCTACTATGCTCTAGGGTTCAAACCTATTGACCTTCCTTCCCTTGTGTTTTGGTCTCATAGGCTCTTGACCTTATTGACTACTCATACTTCCTTCTTCTCTTGATATGGTGATTGGTGTGTACTTTAGACAAACCTAGGTAGGAGGATTTGAAGTGAAATTATGGTGAGGGAAGCTTCTATGAATGAGTGAGATGAAAGAGGGTTTATGACTAATTTTTTTTGATCTTGGAGGAGGGATTCTCTTGAAATGATTGCAGTTACCCTAGTTCACACCCCTTTAAATGACAATTATTTGCTTGGAGGTTAAAAACAGAGGTTTATTTCACATGAAGACCTAGGGTTTGCAAGGACTAGGGTTTAATCATTCTCTTTTAACCACTAAATCATAAAAATTACTTGGAGGAAAAGGAGGAAAAGTCACCTACGAAATTTAGCTTTCTTGTAGGGTATTAAAAACAGTTTGGAGGGATTTCCTTAAGCCTTTGACACCTTTCTACAAGTTGGAGGGTTTTTTAGCATGAGTACAGCACCCTGCCTGCACTATTGTGTGTCTATAAGCGCAGTGCCGAGCGAGTTGGATCCTACTCTAGGCACAGTGCTGCCCACGTGCAGGCCTGTTGGGCTCTATGCATAGTGCCGAGCCTATTGGGTTGCCCTCTGCGCGTAGTGTTGGGCCACAAAAATTGGTGAGTCGGACCTGGGTGTGTCGGGTTTCCCTGTGTGTAGCACCAGGCTATACGCATAGCACCGCCTGCTATACATGTAGTACAATGTAGAAAATACACTGTGAAGACCTCTATTTGCGCAACGCCAAGTTCTGAGTGTAGTGCCAGTGACCTTGCCCAGAATTTTACCAAAAACTCAGAATTTTCTCCTGAAGGTTCTTTGATCTTCTTGTAAATGAAAAATGAGCTAAAATGATAAAAAAGATACCTTTATACCTTTGAAAAAATAAATCAGAATAAAAAACCCACTTTTGCTAAGGTTTTGTCACTTTATCATTTTGACTGATATCTTTTTGAACTTTTATTGTAGGTGATTTGAAAACTTTTCAAAGTGGCTCTTTCTTCTTTTGGTGGAAGCTTGCTAGAGAAATGAAGAGGTCCATTTTAACCTTGAGGATGTTGGCACTGTCAAACCTCTTTCTCTTTTGCATTGAGAAACTGAAAAACATGTTTTTATCCCTTTTTTGACATTTTTGAGTGTAAGTGACCTGAAAACATGTTTTCTTACCTTCCTACATATTTTGACAGTGATATATCCATTTTTACAAAGACTATAAATCATGTCTGCTATGTCTCCTCTTGGCCACTTCTGATTTGTTGCAGGTGCCATGACACAATTGTTTTTTGTACCCTTTGTCATTCTTGGAGTTTGATAACCTCAATTACAAAACATTAAAATCATGATTAGCTTGACTTCTTACCTTGAAAATCAACCTTATGCTTTATTCCCTTGACCATTTGAGGGTAATTGGCTGATCTTGAAAACTTGATCTCCCTCACATTGATATTCTATACATTCTTTCTTTTTGATGTAGTGAAGCACTACTACCTTGGCAAACCATGGAAGTCACCTTCTGACATCTTCTTCAAACTTTCTGCCTGTTGTCAACATGGAGGCTCATATTATTCATTTGACCCTCTTTTCCTATCTTCTCAAAACTTTAGGTTTTAGGTTTGTTAGAGAAGAATAATTAGTGTTGTCTTCTAAGTTCTCTATAGCCCTTTCAAGTTCATTCATTTCTGTCCAGTTCACCTCACCTTTTCCCTTATTCATTTATAACTTCTAAAAATCTTCAATTTATGCCTGGTTGTGTTGATGTGCTTCTGTCTTTGTGGTCCTTTCCTTTGGATTCTTGCTTGGCTGTTATAGCATCATTTTTCACCCTCATATGATTCATGATTGCTTTTATGGCTTTGGGCACCCATTCCTATAGAACTTGTAACCACTAAAAACAAAGTACAATTCTACACACGGCTATGCCTAGATTTTTCCGCACACGCGAGTCCACATACTTTTCCGTATGCCATTAAAATCATTAAAAAATATACAAAACTTATTTTCGGGTCGGGTTGATGGTTACTCGGTAGTTCAACCACCCTCAAAGATTGCACAATCAAGCTCAACTCGTTGAAACCATTGAGGAGTACAAAGCCCCTCGCGTGCGTACTCAGAGAGAGAAATTATTGATATTATACTGCTATATTCTCTATCCAATTCTGAATTTCGCGTTCGCACTTCTCACTAACATAGAAACCCTTTACTTCGGGAGATGCTCATCTCTTTATATGTCATCTCGTATGCACCAGTTCGGAAGGAATCTTAGCGAGGCAAGGGTGGGACGGATCCGGATGACGGTCTGCTCGAAGATCGTGGAAGGATTCAGGTGATCTCTCCACTCGTTATTTCTGTACATGCTATTTATAATACAGAAGAACCATCTTGTTCCCGAAATATACGTGTTAGTGTCTGCTTGCATATATGATAATATTGTTATTTAAGCATTTATTATGGTTTATCTAATGTTTCACGTGGATTTCACTAACATTTAGAGTAGATATATGCTGTACAACCAGTTCTTCGTGCTTGTATCTTCTTGTCTTTCAGGTTAAGAAGGAAGAAGGGTTGCTGGGGGTTTGGACCCCGCGGGATCTGCTTCAACCATAGGACCTACGAGTAACTTCCTCGATCTACTCTGTTTAGTTTTTCATGAACATGTATGGTTGTGTGAGTCCTTCTTAAGTAGCATGCCCTGCTCTGTGGAGGTTTAAACCCAACAAACCTCTAGGGTGATTTTCCCCGAAACAAAACTAGCGACTCCGTTGGGGATTGCATTCTTGTGATTCCCCTGTTGGGTGGTTTCAGCTGTTTGATAGGTTTCCAACAGTTTTAACTTTCATTTGCAGTCCAGTTTACTCTTTCTCAGTCAGACTGAAGTCCTAGTTTCTTATCCAGGCTTGATCCTTTTTGTTTTTCATTATTTACCTTTATATACGCGCTTTTTTCTGCACACAGTCGCGTATACACGCAAGTTTGTCTAAAGGGAGTCGCGTATACGCGTGTTTCCTTTAGCACAGTCGCGTATGCACGCTTGTTGCTAAACTGTAAAGTTGCGTATACCTAGGCAGATTTTGAAATTTTGGATTTCTTGGCTTTTTAGTCCTTTCTGTCTGTGGAGACCTGTTCTTGCAGTGTCTTTGTACCCTCTGGATTGTGAAGAAAGTGGTCTTTGGTCTTTTCTCTCTTTTGTTTGATTGAAAACTAGTCTTTTTGGCAAAGTGTTGTTTCTTGTGCTGGCATCTCTGGTTTGAGTACCAAGATCTCTTTCAGGAGATTCTTGGTTGTTCTGCTTCATCAGAACAGAGAGCTCCTGCTCATTTACTCTTTCCTATCTTTGTGTTTTGCTTTGCGCTACGATTTTTTCCCATTTCTTGGTTGGTTTTCTTGAGTTCAGTTGGCTAGGTCTTGTTGCAACTTTTGAAGACTCTTTCTTGGTTCTTTGAAGTTTTTTGTTTGCGGCAAGGTTGCACTATTCTTCTAGGCTGAGTGGCTGAGTTTTCTTGTCTTCTTTTGCTCATATTGATCTTGCTACTAGTTAGCCCTATAAGATTTGGAGCATTTGTGAAGTTTTTGCTTGAAATTCAGTGTTGTTTGGCTTGGAATTTTATAGTTTTACTTGGTCTTTTCGAACTCTTTTATAAAACTCAAAAGCTCAAAAAACATTTTGCTTTGTTGTTTGCTTTTGTTTTTGCATTTTTGTTTTCGTTTCTTTGTATCTTTTGAAGCTTTGTTGAGGTTTCTTGCCTTTGGATTTTGGCTTGATTTTGGAAGGGAGTTGTCATTGATTTCTTCCTCTTGTTTTTAAGCGTTTTTGGTGTCTTCATATTAAGAGTTCTTGATTTTGGGAACTAGCTTTCTGGACAACCAAAAAAGAGATAAAACTGAAGGACTTTTGGGAAATTTCACTCTGCTTTAGGAGATTTTGCATCTTAGGATTTGCATGCTTGTAGTGATTTACATCAGGTGCACTTAAGCATTTAGTCATTTTCATAGTTTTTGTGAGTGTGAGTTTGCTATCTGAAAAGAAAAAATACAATTTTTAATCTCGTAGAACCCGTGTAGAAGTTGCTTTTCATCGAAAGACAATAACTTCATTTGCATGTAGTTTGGTTTTTATTAATTTCTTTCTGCGTCAAAACATCATAAGTTTCATTTCCGCATCCCTTTGACTTAACATAACAGCCCATTAAAATAAGCGATATAATTTAAAATCAACTAGCAAGTTTTCTAAGTGTCATACACCAACTAGCTAGGTTGTAGGGCCTCGGATTAGGTGAGTGGAGAGTTAACTCTCCAAGGCCGCTCAAACAAAACATAGAAGTTGATTAATTGAGGGAAATCCAACTCCGTTAGGTGGACCGGGAAAGCTCTCCTCCAGAGAGTCAAGCGCGAGGGGAAGTGAAGGCTGAGAAGAGGGATACCCCCTCTCTAATTAGCTGAATCTAACCTCAAGACCGTTCCGCCCGGCTTCTGACACGGATTGGTGCCCATAGTTGCCACTCCTAGGTTCCACACAGGTGACTGCGGGGGGGAATACCCGTGGTACCTGAGGCAGACGTCGCATCACTTTCAACAGTACTTCTGGGGGGTGCCCTTGCGAAGCTTGGGTGCTTGAGCCGGAAAAGGCTGTCGTTAGGAGGTCGGCGTAACTGTTTCTGATACCTTCGCTAGTTGTTCTGGGCCGTAATTATCCCAGACTGCTTTCGGGAGGTCCTATATTTCACTTTCCTGTATTTTGGTGTCCGGTCCTCATCACCCGGAGCGGAAATACTTGAAGGTTGTTTGCTTGATTGTATCTCAGGGATTTTTCTTATAGTGAGTTCTCTTTGCTCCTAGCTTGCCTAGCTTTTCACTTTTTTGAGTCTAATTTAAAATCTATAAAAGTGGTTGATCAAGCGCCTCGTCGTTCGAGGAGAATCCGGGGGTTATCTCCCGAGAGTCCAGAGCCTTCTTTGAGAAGGCGTAGGAGTGATTTAGCAGGTGGTTACCACCCTGTGGCATCTGACGCAGTGGAGAGAGATCCTCCACAAAGGTCTGAAGGTTTCATAGCTGATTCTGGTGTCGGTTCCGAGAGGAGTGTTCCGCTCACCTCGCGAGTTTTATTTCCTCAGGAAGAAGATTTTCAAATTGAAGAAGTACCTGAACCTCCTGTGTCAGGTCCATCTCCTCTTCCTCCTGATTATCCGTTCGTTGTTCAATACATCGGACCTGAGTCAGAGAGACCGGAAGATCCTCCGTATTATTCATACCTTTCGATGGCCACGACTGGGAACGCGACTTCTGCTGTGAGTGCTGCAGGCATTCAGACTCCTGCTTCTGTTGAAGGAGGAGGCACTATTTCTTTATCTTCGATTGCTTCTAGTGCTGCTATGTTTGGCTCTGGTTTCACCCAAGCACATGCTTCTCATTCTGGTCCCTTCTGTTTCGGAATGCCCACTAGTGGGATTCCTTCTTTTTCCTTTTCCGCTGCTGCAGCTGGATCTACACCCATGTCTTCCATGGCTAGTGGATCAGCTTATTTTCAGGGGTTCCCCTTTAGAACTGGGCACATTCCTAGTTCCAATCCTTCTTTAGGGTCCTTTCCGTTTACTTCTCAGACCCAGAGTTTCAATCCTTGGTCTGGAGGTCAGAATTTGACCACTTTTACAGGATGGAACCATGTATTCACTACAGTGGGGGCAGGGAATCAGTTTTACGCTGGTCACCAAGGGAATACTTCTTTCCCTTCGTCGAGTGCTTATCAGACCTTTTCTCCTCTTTCTAATGCCTGGAACCCCTATCAGGGGCTTTCCTCTTCATTTCATACTTCAGCGGGGGGAACTGGTCTGGGCTTTGGTAACTCTGCATTGGGAGGAGGTTCTTCTCCTTTTTCTATGAGTCCTTTTTGGCAACCTGGTGCCTCATCAAATCCAGGGTATTCTTTTCAGAATGTTGGGAATCCATCCCATCAAGGATGGAATCCTCAGGCTCCGCCTCGCTTACCTTTTCTGGCAATGTTAAACTTGCCAGATCTGTCGAAGTTGACTAATGATCCGATTCGTTATAGTCCGGGGTGGCCTCCGGTTCCCACCAAACTTCCTTCAAACATTCCAAAGTTTGAAGGTAAGAATGGAGAAGATCCGGCTGACCACATTACTACTTTCCATTTATGGTGTTCTTTGAACTCCCTGATCGATGATTCGATTAGGTTGAGATTATTTCAACGCACCCAAACTGGAAACGCTGCCAAATGGTATATTGAGATAACTGGGGGCAGTTTTGCTACATTTGGAGAACTGGCTGTTACATTTCTGAACCATTTTCAGTTTCCTGTCCGATATGACGCTGGGACTGAACTCCTAGCTAATTTTAAGTAGGACGACGCAACCCACATTTCTGATCACATTCAGGAATGGAGGAGAAGGAAGAGGCTGATTAAAGCTCATATTCCAGGTGAATTCCTTTTGGAATGGTTTCTCAAATCCCTGCAGTCAGATATTTCGAAAGATGTATCCCTCTCAGGGGTATTTTCTGAGGAGCAGGCCATTTTTAGGGCCCAGCAGCTAGAGTTGATATATTCTCAGTCTGGGGTCCTTCACAAGTATTTGCCTAATGCTCCTCGCTCCAAATTAGATTTATCTAAAACTAAGCCCGGTCCTCATGGCGACGGACTGATTGGATCGATCAATAGTGGTGCAGCCAGCCTGCTTACTCAACTGCAGCAGTTGTCTTTGCAATCTGCTCCTTCTGGTCAGGCTGTGCCTGCTGAGTCATCACCTTCCCAGTCTTTGTCCATAAATGATGTCCAAGCTTCTGATCCCAAAGGAAATCAACAATCCGAAGGGAAGAAGAAGGGACGAAATAATAAGAAAAAGGGCAAGAACGGGAAGGGTAATGCAAATAAAACCAACGAGCATGTTGGTGAGGGTCCAAAGGAGAAAAGGAAAGTGAATTTTCCATGCAAGCTATGTGCTGGAGACCATCTTACACACCTTTGCCCTAAAATTCAGGATGCGCAGCGCTTGTTAGCCCAGCAGGGTTCTTCTAGTTCCCAGGCTGTGTTAACAAACCCTTTTCCCCAAGGGCAACAATTAGTTGTTGGCGCGAACCAAAATCCTGGGGCTTCCTCTGGGGGCACCCAGGAAGGGGAAATTCCATCGAACATTTTTATGATGAGTGCTCACACGGATATCGCTACGAGATCCCGTGATTATGGTGGAGAAGAGTCTTCGAAAGCTAAGGAAGTTCCTGATGCTACTGAGCCGCTTCACATTACGAAGCCTACTATTGAGTCTATGCCTCGGATGCCCAAAGCATCTTCTAAGCGATCAACGATTAATCCAAATGCGAGGGCTGCCCAGAACTACTCGATTGTAGAAGATCTGGCGCAGAGTCCTTGTGCTATGTCGGCTTTAGAGGTACTCCAGTCTTGTCCGGCTTAGCGCAGTGCTTTTCTCACTGCCATTGGGGCTATTGACCTAAAAAATTCTCTTCTGATTACTTTTGATATGTCTAATTTTAAGAAGAGACTTCCTCATCACATGGCTTTTCATATTAAATCATCGTACCGGAAGTGTAACATCTTTCGGACGGTTGTTGATGAGGGTGCTTCCACATGCGTGATGTCTCTCACATGTTGGAAGACAATTGGATCTCCCAAAGCTGTTCCATCTACCACTCTTCTGATTGCGTTCGATGGTCATTCTCACAGACCCCATGGTATTGTCCCAGCTTTTCCCATCTGTGTTGGGGGAAAAACTGTCAATATAGAGGTTGAGGTAGTGGATGCAAGCTTGGACTACAACCTTCTGTTGGGGAGAAACTGGATTTATGAGATGGATGCCATTGCATCCTCATTATTTCGCATTATATGTTTCCCTCACGAAGGGAGGATCGTTACAGTGGATCAACTGGACTGTCCTCCTGTAGACCCGAATGCGTCTACTGACTCATCTGTTCCTAAGTTGGATAATACTAAGGTGCCTGTTGAGAATTTAGGAGTTGGAATGTATTCCTCCTTGATGGGTACTTTCGATCTTCCTCCTCCTACGATGCATATAAATGCTATTTCATCCTCCAAGGCTCCTCTTCGAAGAGAGTTCTTCAGAACTCATTATTTTTCGGACCCTTGGACCTTACCTTCCCCTACTGCCACATTAGCGGAAGGTCAAGTGGGTGGAATGGCATTTCCTATTTCTGCAGCTGAGATTGCCTATCAGTCTGTTGTTGACTCTGCAGAATCCATTCTAGCTCCTCTTTCACCGGAAGAGTTGGATGGAGATGTGGCTCTGGCTTGGACACTTAGTTCTTCTTCTACCCAGGATTGCCTTGATACCACTCTTCCATCTGAAGAGGCCATCCTGGAAGCCATGACTGGTATAGATAGACCGTGGGATGACTTGCATCATCGGTCTTACTTTTTACCTGACTTGAGCGAAGTTGAAACTAGTTTCCCAAGTCCTCAGTCTCCTGGTCCTGTTCACCTAGTCTTGAACCCTTTAGCACCAACATAGGTTTATGCTGAAGGGAACATGGCTGTGATTTCTCCTACTATCCCGGTGAACATTTCCAGGGATCCCAATATTATCGAGAATGTCTTCATCGGAGCTGAATGTTCCCATGAAGAGGTTCAAATTTACACCGAGCTCTTTAAAGAGTATAGGGATGTATTCGCTTGGTCTTATGAGGAAATGCCTGGCATAGACCCATCTATAGTCCAGCATGAGATCAAGACGTATGAAAACACTAAGCCGGTGAGGCAAAAACTTCATCCGGTCAATCCTAGGAAGGCAGCAGCTATCAAAGCTGAAGTTGAGAAGCTGCTTAAGGCGGGATTCATTTTCCCTGTTCCTTTGACTGAATGGGTTTCAAATCTCGTTCCCATAGATAAAAAGCAAGGAACGATTCGAGTTTGCATCGATTTCAGAGACGTAAATAAAGCATGTCCTAAAGATAATTACCCCACACCATTTATTGATCAGATCATTGACGAGTGTGCCGGTAATGAGATTTTCTCCTTCATGGATGGTTTCTCCAGATATAATCAAATTACTATCTGTCCTGAAGATCAGCATAAGACTGCCTTTATTTTTCCCTGGGGTACATTTGCATACAAGAAGATGCCTTTTGGTCTTAAAAATGTTGGGGCCACCTTTCAGTGGGCCATGTCATATGCCTTCCACGACATCAAAAGATTATCGAGGCGTATTTGGATGATTTAGCTGCTCATTCTCGAAAGAGGATGGATCATCCTGCTCACCTCCGGCAAATATTTGAACGATGTCGGTTCTATAAGATTAGATTGAATCCGAACAAGTGTGTTTTCGCGGTTACATCCGGTCGGTTATTGGGATTCATTGTGTCTAAGGAAGGGATTAGGGTAGATCCCTTCAAGGTTGAGGCAATACTTCGGTTGCCTCCCCCGTCCTCTATCCATCAACTTCAAAGTCTATAAGGGAATTCTAATTTTCTTCGGAGATTTATCATAAATTATGCTGAAGTTACAAAGGGATTTATGAGATTGTTGAAGAAGGGAGTTCCATTTCTTTGGGATGACTTCGCTCAACGCTCGTTCGATGCTTTGAAAAAAGCATTGACCTCTGCTCCTTTATTGAGTCCACCTGATTATAGCAGGGATTTCCTTTTGTATCTAGCAGCAGCAGAATCTACTATTGGTATGGTTCTAGTTCAGGAGGATGATGCTCTTGTAGAGCATGTTATTTACTACCTTAGTCAAGGCTTGGTAGGACCTGAACTCCGGTACACTCCAATAGAAAAATTAGCTTTAGCAGCAGTTCATGCTGTGCAGCGACTCCGACATTACATTATTCTTCGAAAAACTTATGTTTTGGCAGCAGCCAATCCATTTCAGTTTGTCCTCAGTAGGCGAGTGATTGGGGGCAAATACAATAGATGGATTGTGATTTTACGGGAATTTGATCTTGAGTTTATGTCTGCCAAATCCAAGAAATCATTAGTTTTCGCGGAATTGATCTCTGAGTTGCCCTATGGGGAAGAGATGATCTATGATGAATCCTTTCCGGATGAACATTTGTTTCTTATCTCTTCACAAGATCCTTGGTACGGAGATATCATTGTGTATCTCCAGACTGCAAAGTTTCCCTCTACTTTTTCGAAAGATGAGCGTCGTAAGTTGCGTCACTTGGCCAAGAATTATTTGATTATTGGTGATGCTTTATACCGTCGAGGGGTTGATTCAATCCTAAGACGCTGCTTAACTCTCGAAGAAGCTGAGGCTATGCTCAATGATTCTCACAGTGGAGCTTGTGAGGGTCATTTATCTGGGCTTGCTACAGCCCAAAATATTTTGCGTGCTAGATACTTTTGGCCCTCGATTTTCAAATATTGTATTGAATCGGTCAAAAAGTGTCATCCGTGTCAGGTCTATACTCGAAAAATGCGCACTCATCCAGCTCTACTTTTTCTAGTCATTACTGTCAGACCCTTTACAAAGTGGGGTATTGATTATACTACTTGTAACCCACCTTCGGAAAAAGTTCACAAGTACATTATCGTAGCAGTAGACTACTTTACGAAGTGGGTCGAGGCTATGCCTACTTTTGGGAATGATGGTGAGACTGCAGCTCTTTTCCTATTCAACCAGGTTATCGCTCGTTTTGGTATTCCTAGAGAGATTGTCACTGATCATGGCAGTCATTTTCAGAATAGTATGATGGCTGAGTTGGCTCTCAAATTGGGTTTCCGACAGGAGCATTCATCTCCGTATTATCCTCAAGCCAATGGGCAAGTGGAAGCCATGAATAAATCCTTGAAGACAATTCTTCAAAAGACAATTGATAAAGCTAGATCCAACTGGCATATTATGCTATATCCTGCACTTTGGGCATACAGGACGTCAGTGAAAACTGCAACTGGCTTTACTCCGTTTCAGCTAGTGCACGGGTTGGAATCCGTATTTCCCATTGAATGTGAGATTCCTTCTCTTAATTTAGTTGTTGAACTTCTTCCTGACACTTCTAGTCTTGAAGAACGGCTCCTTCATCTGGAACATCTCGATGAGCAGCGTCGGGATGCTGCCACGATGAATGAAGCGCATAAAAATCGAGTTAAAGTTCAGTACGATAAGGCGGTCAAACCCAGGGTTTTTTCGGAAGGTGACCTTGTCTTGGTCTATGCCCAAGAAAAAGATGCCCTGGGGGCAGGAAAGTTTAAGTCTATGTGGTATGGCCCCTTCATCGTTAAAAAATTCCTTAAGAAAGGAGCGTATACCTTGGTTTATTTCGAAGGGAACGAGTTGCCGGAGCCCCGAAATGGGCTCTATTTGAAGAAGTATTATGCCTAGGCTTCGGCCTGGCATGTTGCTTTTGTATATAGTAGTTTTGTTTTGTACATATCTGGTTGATTTTCGATCTTTGATGAGTTGGTGATGTTTTTGATCTGCTTTGGCAGGTTGTGTCGGATGTCATGAGTCACTTTGGTTTCGCCGATGGTGCTAGTAGACACACCTGGAACTTAGCTTCCGTGGCTTGGGTGCTTCATTATCCTTCCGGTCAGCTGTTAGTATCAAGAGGGGTCTGCATTGGTCTTGCTTCCAATAATATAGCAGAATACACTGCAGTTTTTTATCTACTCTTGGAGGCAATATCTTTGGGTGTTGATTCGTTGGTAGTTTTCTTGGACTCTCAGCTAGTGGTGTCGCAGTTGAACAATACTTATCGGGTTCGAGACCCATTTTTATTACGGTTGTTCTTGAGGGTACGTTTGTTACAAAGATCATTTTATTTTTTAACTTTCATTCATATTCCTCGAGCTGACAATTGGTTAGCAGACTCATTAGCTAATCAGGCACTGGATTGGCATATCAATCATTCCATACAATAAAATTTAATCATCAAAAACATCATACACTTTGATACATTTATCACATCACATCAAATATCGTTGTATATATATCATCAGAGTGTTCAAAAACTTTACAAAATTTGGATCCATAAGGTCATACAAAATTTGGGCTTATGCCCGATCATGTTCAGTCTCAAAAAAGAATATACAGTCATCTAATACATAATATCTATCTACTCCTGAGGTCCCTGCCCAGAAGTCGTGTTCCTATAGAACGTGATCGCGGTGGCAACTCGGCGGAATAACCGTACCCAGTCTCGGGGCACTCCTACCACCCGTCTCTGGATGGCTTCCGGCAGATCTTCCACGGCAGCCATAGGTATTTGGCGGGTTAACCCCTCCAAGTTCCTCTGCACAGCCTGGAGGGTCCTGTCTGAATCCACTGTATCTGCTTCGCCCCTGCGACGCTTGTGGCGCGGGAAACCCTCAGGTCGCACTGGTCCAATATCTGTATCATGATCATGTTTACATTGTCAGTCATTATGAATCCAATCAAAAACATGTTTATTTTCATTTTTTCATACATATTTGAAAAAATCCAAAAAAAATTATATAAGTCAAAAAATTTTGCAAACTTACCGACTGTGCCCCATGTTGTGCCTGGTGGAAGAACAAGATCTAGATCTCCACGAAAGTCCATCCCGGCATAGGGATAGTCGTCCAAAGTGATGATTTGCTCTCCCCAGAAAAGGAAGAACTCATCATCCCAAGTGGTCCGGGGAACTTCACTTCCCCCTAATCTCTTCATCATGTCTGCCCAACAGGCAATTCTTGGGTCTCTCGGGCTGCTGATGGTAGAGATAACTCTGGGTCTCAATGCTGGTATCTTCTCAAAGAAGAATGTCATCAAAATTGTACCGTATCCAAAGTGTTTGGTCTTTGCTTGGCGGATTGAGGTCAATTGTTGCTTCATGTTCAGTAATAGGGCTGTGCACCAATCATACACATGAGTCAAGCATTCCACTGCTATGCTCATTTGCGTCTTGGACGCCTGATGTAGGGAGGCAGATCCTGCCACTCTGCCAATGGTGAAAAGGAGGATTTTCATGTGCAAATCCCTTAAATATTTAATTGCAATCTGAGTTCCAACTTTCTTGGAACCCTCTACGCAATACACGTGGACATAATCTTCCACGGTTAGCCCTCCCAGGGGCTTCCCGTGCAAGTCTACTGGTTCCCCCCTCCGGGAGAGTCCAGTGATAAAATATATGTCTTCCACTTCAATGCGTACTGGCATTTTATCTATCATAAAGCAGTCCTCTTCCGGTTCCCAATAATTGATGAGCATTTCTAGCAACCGGACATTGCTTTTCATATTTGGCATTTTGAAAAATTTGAACAATCCGCAATTCCGAAGAATATTTTGCGATGCTCGATCTTGCATGACCTCTTGATCAATTGCACTGTGTTCACGCTCTCTCCATGAGATTGTCATCCTGTCAAAATTCAACAAATCCTTCATTAGCCACGCATTTTTCATTTGGGCTTGCGCATACGCAGCTTTCTTTATGCACAGTCGCGTGTATACGCGACTTTCCTGTTACCAACCCGCGTATGCGCAAACCCGTGTTTTTTGGAAAGGGTTTCTGTGGTGAAAATCACTAAATTTTAATTTATAAACGGACAAAATGATTTGCAAGGATGATTGAGGAGCTTACCTGACAAATTCGGTGCAATTCGACAGTCTGTTGCTCCTGATTTGACAAAAGAATTTTTTTGCTCCAGAGCACTTTTTTCCAAATCAGCAATGTAATAATGAACCAAATATGAGGTAATTTGTCTATTTATGCCTAAAAAGTTGAAAATTTTCGCAAAAATTTGTTATGCTTATTTTTTCAATCTATCTTAAGTTGCATAACCCGGATGCTTGGAAGTGCCCAGTTTGGAATGTTTTCAGGTACATTTTGACGAATTCGAGATTTTTCCCGGTTTTTTGATCCATGATTACTGACTCGTCACGGCAGGTATATGATCTTCACTGGCATATAGGTTAGGAAAATCACTTTCCGCTGCATCTTGCATACTAGCCTCCATAGTGATCACTTGCCATAGGGTCGATCCCATCAGGTCATGACTATTACACCCATTTCACTCGCCGATTATTTAATCATGACTTGATGGTAGAGCCTTCCTTTCCATGGGCTTCTTAGTTAGTTCCTCGCTATCACTTGTTGCCCATGCTGCGTTTTATGTAGGCTCGGGAGTCCTCTTTAGTCCCGCCATGACTTATGTGTTGAAGCTTCATTCTTCTTCTTCCTCACTATCATTTTCTGGCTATTACCCTAGAGGCTCCCTGGTGTCGTTAAGTTGTATTACTGCATTGCATATTGGCTACTTGTTTATCCTGGCCTTTAGCCGGCTTCATTTGGACTCAGTGTTTAAGCCAACTTTTGACCTTGACTATCTATACAAGTTAACCATTGCATGCACTTAGCTATCGTGACTTGACACCCTTTTACCCATGGATGGAACATTCCTTTGAGTATCGGTTACCAGTTTCCGCCACCTTGCATTGAGCATAGGGTTGTTTCTATCCTAGGAACTAGTGCATCTGATTTTTTGATACTCGTTCTATCCATTGTACCATAGCATTCTTTTATTCTTTTTCAGGCTTATTATATGAAAAAGACAAAAAAAATCAAATATAACAAAAAGAGCGGGAACGGGATGTATCTTCGTTATTTTAATGGCAGTACAGAGTCAGTTTTGTCGCCCTTGAACAAAGCACATATACTTATATATATCTCCTTCATTTGGGATGGTTTTAGTTTTGACCTAGGTTCAACCTTTACCATGTTTCACTTGTCAGTTCTCCCCTGGTTGGTTATCTCTTCCAATCATATGGAGAGTTTGTTCTGCCTCCTGCATAACAGACTTATACAGTGTCACTTTTTACTGCCATGGTCATCATGAGTCGTGATTTTGTTCAAGGGAAGTCTAACCAGAGTCGGCCATTCTGCGGTGTCTCTTGACTCATTATTCAGTCGGCCTTCCCGGTCTTGTCAGTATCTTGTTCTATCACATCAGATGTTTTGGTCTTCTGCTCGTGCTAGTTTGAGAAGGTCCCCATTGACTTCTTGCTGGCGGGTTTGTCTCTTATCGACTACGACACATTGCTCTGAGAGAAAACCTAGAGCCGCACCCTGGCCCTATTTCTATCATTGATAGGTGACCTTGTGCTCAGCATTTGATGATCATTATGGGTCTTTGACTGAGTGGTTTCCCCTGTGTTCGACGTCAGCACACATTATCACACTTGGGATTCGTGTAGTACCTTGATTTCCATTTGACCCTATCGATGGATTTCTCACCTCTGTGTTAGATTTCATTATTGGTTGGTTCAGAGGGTTTCTTCCGTGTCCTAGCTTCATCTTGTGCATGTCGGAAACGTACTTCAGTTTTGGTTCCATCACTCTACTTTGTCTGATTCCTTCCAAATCTTGGCTTGCGGGTTACACTCACGCTGGACTGATGTGGGATGCCTTAATGCCTTCCTTCCAGCAGATCTTTTCCCATCGACTCCAACTCATTGCTCTGGGAATAAGGTCTAGAGTCTTTTTTTCAGTACCTTAGGGTTTGCAGTCATCAGTGGCAGACTCTTCGCTATCGATAGTGGGGATTCATCATTGCCTCCTGATTGGTAGATTCTTTCAAGTGTTCGACTTCAACTCATTCATTCACACTTGTTAGATTGTACTGGGGCACCTTGACACTCATTTTCATTATTGGTGGGTTGTATCACGTTGGTTAACGGTATACATCATTGACCGATAATCCAACGATTTCTCACATGGTCGACTTCAGCTCATTTATTCCCATTGTGTAGAATTGTGCCATAGTGATCGGTGAAGACCTCGGGTTGCATCAGCATTTCTCGGTTCACTTTTGACAGTCCATTCAGTTTCTGCCAGTGATGTCGTCCACCCTTATATGTTGCAATTCAGTACAGCAGCATCCTATATGTTGGCTCCCGAGTTGCGTGATAGTACCGTTTGTTCCACCCCTTATGATTTGGTACTTGGAGATTCAGTTACTTATTTGATCAGACATCCAGTTGCAGCATCCTTGATCAGCTTTCTATATGTGATACTTGGACATTGATTCAGACTTATACTTCCGGGCCATGCTCAGATGATTCATTGTGTACTTTCAGTTCAGATATACTTGTATACATGTTGGATCTATTCAGTACTTTCCATATGATGTATTTTTGACTGAGCATGGGTATGCCCGCCTCAGCATGAGTTGACTCTCTGTTTTCTTTCATTGGTTTTTGGCAGGCTGAAATCTGGTGAAGTCCTCTCATGTCCTTGCGAAGTTCTTTCTATGTGCATAATACATTTCGGCCATCATGTACCCCTTCTGACCTCATATATTAGGGGGCATCTTTTATAGCATCATTTCTCACCTTCATATGATTCATGATTGCTTTTATGGCTTTGGGCACCCATTCCTACAGACTTGGACAAAATTCACTAAAAAACAGTGTTAAATTCCCCATACGCGGTTATGCCCAGACTTTTCCGCGTGTATACGCGAGTCCACATGTACTTTCCCGTGTATGCCATTAAAATCATTAAAAAATATATAAAAAATCCCTATTTTCGGGCTAGGTTGATGGTTACTCTGGTAGTTCAACCACCCCAGCACGTGGCCAACTGTTTCCAACTGTTGAAACTACTTTGAGGGAGTATAAAAGCCCCTCATGTGCATGGCCTAAGAGAGAGAGAAATTATTGATATTATACTCTGTTGGTATTCCCTATCCAAGTCTGAATTCCCGTGCCTCCTGCACTTCCCAGTTCATTATAGGAAACCCTTGTTTCCTGGAGATGCTCATCTCTTTATATGTCATCTCGTATGCACCAGTTTGGAAGGAATCTTAGCGAGGCAAGGGTGGGACGGATCCAGACGACGGTCTGCTCGAAGATCGTGGAAGGATTCAGGTGATCTCTCCACTCGTTATTTATGTACATGCTATTTATAATATAGAAGAATCATCTTGTTCCCGAAATATACGTGTTAGTGTCCGCTTGCATATATGAGAATATTGTTATTTAAGCATTTATTATGGTTTATCTAATGTTTCACGTGGATTTCACTAACATTTAGAGTAGATATATGTTGTACAACCAGTTCTTCGTGCTTGTATCTTCTTGTCTTTCAGGTTAAGAAGGAAGAAGGGTTGCTGGGGGTTTGGACCCCGCGGGATCTGCTTCAACCGTAGGACCTACGGGTAACTTCCTCGATCTACTTTAGTTTTTCATAAACATGTATGGTTGTGTGAGTCCTTCTTAAGTAGCATGCCCTGCTCTGTGGAGGTTTAAACCCAACAAACCTCTAGGGTGATTTTCCTCGAAACAGAACTGGCGACTCCACTGGGGATTGCATTCTTGTGATTCCCCTATTGGGTGGTTTCAGCTATTTGATAGGTTTCCAAGAGTTTTAACTTCTATTTGCAGTCCAGTTTACTTTTTCTCAGTCAGACTGAAGTCCTGGTTTCTTATCTAGGTTTGTTGGCAACATTGTTTTAGCCAATTAGTCATTAAAAACCCTGATTCTCTTTGAACATAGGCTTCTTCCTCTTCTTTGATGTGGATGTACTTTAGTTAGGAGTTGTCCTCTTACCTTACCTAATTTTCTGTTGATAGCCACCTTGACACTCCTGCAGAAATGTAAAAATGAATAGCTGTCCTATGTAGATTTTGAACTTGATTAAGGAGGCCTTCCTTGGAGACTTTTGTTGATCTGATTTGTGCAAACAGGTGCTGCCCTTCTTTCATATTTGATTTCATCTCTTAGTCATGAAAAAACAGTGATTTAAGAACACCAAGATTAACACTATAACCTATGAAACCCTAGTGACCTAGTGAGAGGCTCTTTGACTTGGTTTTTGACTGAAAGCTTGGCTTAGGGTCTTCAAGTATGGCAAAACAGAGTTTTTTGACAATTTTGATGTATTAAAGATCCAAAATCCAATGTACTTGATTCATCGAAAGAGCCTACAGAGATAGTTTTGAGACCATCAATTCTTGAGGCATTGGATGAACATGGAAAAGGGTAGTTTGTTTGGCAATCTTTAGGTGGCAAGTGGAGTGGTGAGGAAAATTCAAAATAGAGTGCTGAGGTGATATGTGGCAAAACATGATGAAGATGAGTGGCATGAGCCCATGATGGGTTGTCTGGGAGTGATAAGCTGACCATGACATGGTAGAGTAGTAAAATAGTGACAAATTTATCCTAAGGATAATGAAGGCAGTGAGATTTCTAAAACTCATGATATTCATGAATTTTATTTTTAGAAATCTAGGATAAGTATTTAGTCATCTACAAAATAAAAAATAATCATTGATGACTGACAGTGGCTCCACTTGGGGAGGGAAACTCCTTTTCAGGAGGTGTACAGAATGTCAGATCTCTAATTTATGAAGACCAGTGCCTCATCCATTGGGCATATTTTTCTTCTTTTCATTTTCTGATGTTTCTTTTGAAGCTATGATCTCAAGAATCTGAAAAACATGATTAATTCAACTTCATCTCTACCTACCCATCTTACTTGGCATAATATTTTTTCTTCCTTGGGTGCACTTGAATTGGAAAACCTTTGACATTTTTTTTTAAAACAAAAACAAACTATCTACTTCTACCCTTATTACTTCCAAGAGTTCATATTATGCTAGTGAACTCTTTTTATTCTCTACCTAGACGATATGACTCTCAAGATTAAGCTGTATGACAAACTTCATTCTCTAAGCTATTGACATGAAATTGAAAACATGGTTTGAACCAGGATTAGGCAATCTGATTCACCATGGGCAGTGGCATTAGGACAAGAGGCACACAAACATTATTTTTGTACAAAAAAAACTAGAAATCATGAGGGTTGTGATTTATCATTTGTGAAGCCTACTCATATTTCTCTTTGGTTAAGATTTGATCATGGAGAACCAATATCTTTTCTTCCTAATCTAGTCCTTACTGAAAAGTTAAGTTTATATGTTTTGACAATTTCTCTTTCACTAACCTATAAACAATAAATTGAAAACATGTTCAGTCACGATTAGGCTAGATGAATGAACAAGAATCATTTGGAACAAGTAGTGGCATTTAGGCTTGCACACTTTCAGTAGTACTCCATTTTTTTGGGTATGGGGCTCTACCTCTTTTTCAAATATGCCCTCTTTTTCATCTTTTCTCTGTTTTTGTTTTTTCATTTTGGATCAGTATTCTAAGATTAAAAACTAGAAATATTCTCATAGTGCTAATCTTATTTGCATTCCTATCTATCCTAATCTAACTTATACATGATATACATTTAGCTAGTGAACTCTCTTTTCCAATACAACCAATCAAGTAGATGATTCAACGAGGGATCTTGGTTCTGCTCTTTGAGGGTTTTGAAAAAATCAAAAGGCCACTCCCACCTCACTTTTGTTTGAACAGTAGCACCTAAACTTTTCTTTAAACCTTGCATCAAAATGCTCTTGACATATTTTACTCCCTCTTCAACTGCCTCTATGAAAATAGCAAAGGGATCTTGAAATAATACCTGTCTTAGAGGATTTAGGAAATAAGCTTGATCCAGGACTACTTCTTCCTCCACTTGGCTAGGCTTGGGACTCTTTTTGGAAAGAAACTCCATCTCTTCCTCAAGATCATCAGACTTGGAAGCTTCATCATAAATTGAAATTTTGTCTTCCAGCAAACCTTGATTGATTTCTTCTTCAATTAGAGGAGGAGGAATTTTCCTTTTTCCTTTGATAAAACCACAACTGTTCTCTTTCTCTTGTGAAGGCTGGTCATAGGGCTGAATGTCTTCTTTGTTTTTAAAATAAATACCCAAATATTGCTAACTTCTGATTGTATTAAATTTTTCTTTGACGAACTGAAATGAAGCATAAAAAAGAGGTAACGACCTTTCCCTTTCTTCCAAACTTTCCAGAATTTCCTCATCAGTGTCATAGGTGACCTGTATTGGTTGAATACTATTTTCAAGCTGATGATATTGAACTTCATCCCACAAATCAACTGTTGATTTCTCTACAATATTAGCTTCTGTTTGGAGAACATCATCATCATCAGAATGATCAAACTTTGGAGAATCATAGACATAAGTAATGTCACCAATAAAACATATCGGATTAGCAGGAAAATACATATAAATTTTCTCTTCACATGAGGGTTTAGAGGCTGGTCGCATGCTTATAGTCTGATCTATTTCCTCTTCAGTTAAAAGAGAAGGTATATTTCTCTTTCTTTGGAAATAACTACAACAGTTCTGTTTCTCTTGTGAAATATGATTGAGAGGCTGAATGTCTTCTTGAGCCTCACCTAGAAGAGATGATGAATCATCAGTTGTGTATTTAGAGAGATCCTATGGGTTTTATTTCATTCCCTTATTGATTTCATCCTCTATCAACTGTTCTTTATTTTCGTGATAGTTACTTTGAGAATGAGATTCATGAGTTGCCTCTGATAGATTCTCAGGGTGCCAATTTCTTTTTATAATCTGAAATGAATTAAATCATAAGGGTAGAGAATCTAAATGTGTTGAATCCTTATTTATTTCATATTTTGTGATTTCAAGATGGCTGATTGATTCTTTAGAGCACTCCTCTATGTTTCTATTTGCAACTTTCTTGTAATGCTTTCTTAATAGTGAAGCACAAGATGTACGAAGGTAAATAGTACTTAATTGACAACTTTCTTCATTCTCTTCTTTGCAATCTTGTTCATCATGCATATTTTTATTGTTGTTCTTTCCTTGCAGTGACTGAGTTTGTTCTTGTAATGATTGAGTTTGTTCTTCCCAAGGAAAAATTATAGGCTGTTTTGAATAAGTAGCACCAACCTCAACCTTGTACTCTTCCTCTTTCTTGCCAAGTATATGCATCATTTTGTTGATTGTATCTGTCAACATCTCTAGCTTTACCTCTCTATTTAGTTTGTTGGCTTCCACATCAACTGTTATCCTTTTTATTTCCTCCAAGGTCGAAAGAACTCTTTCTCTTATCTAGAAAGCCATCTTTGGGTCAAAAAAATTTGGGTAGTGAAAGAGAGCCCACTCTAGGGGTGGATTTATCTTAGCAGGTATTGCATGGTATAATTTATTGAACCTGGCTAAAAAGTGTTGTACTGTCTCCCATGGATGTCCTTTCAAATGGTTGTATTGTTGGATCCATCTTTGTTTAATAAAAAAACGTCACTGCATCTTTTCAACCATTCTAGAGTCTTCTACCATTGGAGTCATTAGGTCTATTGAGAGTTGTGGAGTCACCAGGTGGATGATTTCAACTTTTTTGTCCACCTTTAGCATGATTAATGCATTCCTAGGAGAGTCTATGAGAACTAGTGGGGTCAACAAGGCTACTGAAGACCAGTGGAGTCACCAGGTGGATGTTTTTAGTTGTTTTGAAGATATGTGTGTATGGTCCACCACCAATAACTGACAAAAAACCAATCTGGGGATGTTTTTGGGGTTTTCTGAGTTCCTTTATGTAGCCCTAAGGTTTCTACGAGTGTCCTACATCTGAGTCATCATTTTGCTAGGATGGTGAAACAACCAAATTCTACTCTTTGGCTAACAGTTTGATTTCTCTATGATTTGATCAGGGTTTCTGAAGTCCTAAGGAATAATTATATGGTTACTGACTCAGAAGGTCCCACCATGATTGTCATTATGTTAGTGAAGGTGATGAGGTGGCAATGAATCAATGGATAAATAATGTTTCAGATTTTGACTTACTTAGAAGGTCCCACTGTGATCGCCATTATGTTAGGTTCCCGTGATTTGTTATATTGGTGAGATCAAATGCGCAGGGTAACATCAAACCAATATTTGGAATCCTAGGACCTATCCTTCTTGGACAGAGAGAGGGCTCTCTCTATTTGTGCAAAGGATGTGAACTTGTTTGCTTCTAGGGTTTTGATTTTAGGCTAGTTTTTAAATGTAGGGTTTGTTTGTTTATTTTGGTTGGGTGAGATGATCAAGCATAATATATGGAATGAGGAAATATTCAAGTCATTGGGCTATGGACTCTATAAAATTCATGGAAAGTTCAACAATGGATCGAGGAGCATCACAAGGAAAATCTAGCATTGGTTAATGAATTTTCAAGGTTTATGGGAAATGAGATGGACATCAAGTTTGGGAACAAAGGTAGCGAAAAGGGAAATCAAGAATCCTCATAATGTACCTTTTTAACAAGAAGGGACTTAAATACATAAGAATAAAGAAGCAATCAATAGATAGGGAAAACCAATAACTCCTTGATTCAACTTAAGAAAATAAGCATTCAAGACAAACATTCCAATGAACTATAGAAGGCAAGAAACTCATTTAACTTCTAGTGATTTCACCTTCAAGATTTGAAAACATTAAAGATACACATATAAATTTAATCAAATAAGAGGGAATGCCTAAACATCATTGATCATCACTATGAAGATCTTTGAAACAATTTCTCAAGCATGGACAAAGGGTATGATCAAAACATAGCCTCTTTGGCAAACCTAAACAATGGCACTTCAAAGAAGAGACCTCAAAACAATGTTTTAGTGATATCAAAAAGGTAGGGCTTACCATAAAACATCTAAGATATCTATTGTATTAAACCATTCATGAGATAAACAAGCTTAGGGCGTCTAGAGAGCAATTAAGAATTATCTAAAAAATTTCTTAGTCTAAATACTTTTTTCTATTGCAACATAGAAATATGGAAACATAATGAAACATGAGAAAAAAATAACTGAAATAGAAGCATTTCACCATTAACCAAGCTCAGGGATCCTGCAAGCAAGCCTCCTCCATCAACAAGCAAAACAAGCCATTCACAAGCTCCACAACACCAAATTTCTCTTCAACCTCCAAAAGACTATGTATTGCTCCAAAGATTCATAAAATGCCAACATTTAAATTGAAGCCCTCATGCTATATTTATCTAGAAAAGGAGGGAAAAAGCCCTATATAGGGTTGGAAAATGTCAAAATCACTCATAAATGTCATAAATGCCCAAGATACCATGCAAGGACCAAGGAACAAAATATCCCATGAAATAAATGCCAAAATAACTTGTAGCACCTAATTATAGAGTGATTCACCTTAAAAAACACTAAAATATCATTTTGCAATAAATGAGTGTGTTTTGTTGACTTTTGGCCAAAAACACACCGTGTATTCTATAAGCGCAGTGCCTTGACAGGTGGAAAATAGGTCCACTTGCAGCCGAGTTTTGGTGACCTTCCCGATGTCAAAATATGCTTTGTGATGGTCCATTGGAAATATTTTTGAGTCTAATTTCCAAATCTAACTTCTTCTTCTTTTTTTTCTGATTGAACCCCTGTAACTGGTCCAAAAGGTCAAATTACCCAAACTGCTCTGAGCACAGCACCAAACCTAAAAATGAGGCAGAAAGGTAGAAAATGAGGTGTTTTTTGACCTTTTGAGGGGTAAAAAATGCTCCAAATGCTCTGAAATTTGGTGAGCGTAGTGTACTGGGAATGCGAAATCCAAAAATATAAAGTTATCCCTCTGAGGATTCTTGAGGAAGAATCATAGCGCTAGGGGTGCTACACTAATAGGCCTCCAAATTCACAAAAAGCCAAAACTTGTCAAAATTTCTTCAAAATTGGTGGATGTCTCCCTCATGGGGTTTGAGAAGCCTCTAGAGAAGCTTCAGCCAAGAATCCAAGGTTTTTTTGGTCTTTCCCTCCTTTTAGTGCTTGAATTTTAATGAGGGCCTCTTTGAGCTTGGCACTAGTAAGTTTGTTTTTCAAGGCATAGTGTTTGGCCATCTTTTTCTGCAAGCCCAGGTCTCTTTTTATCTTCTTCATATGCTTCTGATCATTCTTGTAATAATCAATGATGTATTGCGCCATGCCAAGGATCTTTTGTATGTCTTTAATCTCTGCATTTTTTCTTCGAAGTAGTATGCTATTGTCCCTCTCCTTGTCTTCACTTTCACTCTCTAGGTCAATGATGCCAAGTCCTTGTTTAAGCTCCTTCTTACCTTTACTACCTCTTTTCACCTTTTTTTTTTCCTTTGTCAAGCTTTTGAGCTGAGGTGGATGGCTTGGTCCCTTGCCTTTTTTAGGTATCAAAACACAAGCCTGGGCCCTCTTTGATATGCCAATGAAAAAGGTGTGATCATGGTCTTGTTGGTGTTTTTATCATGGCTGTGATCCTTATTTTCACTATCATCCTTTTTACTTTATTCACCGTCACTATGACTGTTATGACAGTTTTCATCCCTTTCTTAATTTTTTGCACTGTCAACATACTCATCACTTTCATCATCAGCCTCATTTTTTACTTCCTCACTAACCTCTGGATTTTCCTTTGTGTTGCCTTCATTTTTCTTATCATCATTGTCACTGTGGGGGTCACTGTCATGAATGTTTTCTTCTTCACTTATGCTTTCTTCGTTATCTTCTGAATTTTTTTTACTTGCTTCATCTGTATCCATGGTGTATTTTGCTTCATCATGAATGTCATTGCTTTGATTGCCTTTAGTTTCTGCATTGTCCTCACCTTTTTCATATTCATCATTGTCAAGCCCACTCTTCTTTTCTTCATAATATTTTTCTGTCTCTCCATCATCATCTGCCTCTACCTCTTCATCATTCTCTTCATCATCATCATGATCCTCTTCTTCCTCACTGATTTCATCACCTTCACTGTCATCACTTTGTTCATCATCATCACCCTCTTCTGTTTCTATGTCTTCTACCTCTTGTGGGCTCAACTGATTATTTCCTTCATCTTCACTTTGGTTTGAATCATGGTCATTCTTACGCTCATTCTCACTTGATTCTTCATTGCAATTTCCTTCTTCATCTAATGCATCAAGAGAAGGGAAGGAAAGGAGGTTTTCTTGAGGTGAGGACACTGGTGTAGATGATGAGGGCAAGTCTGGTTGATGAGGAGGCTGTGGGCTTGTGAAGACTTCATGGGCTATGAATATCTCCCAAGGTATGCCCTTTTGTTCCAAATAATGTAGAGCCACCATCTTCATCAAGGAATGGTGGAACAAACTCTGCATTTGTTGGGCATAAATTCTCCTCTGGACAACAAAAGGCATTTTGTCAATGCTCCTATAAAAGTAGTAAGGCAAGTGAAGCATTTTAACCCTGATAAAATTCATAAGGAGTATAGCATGGTAGGAGTAGATCCTGGAGTATCTCCCTTCATACGTAAAGTATTTCATAATGACCCTCATCAAGGGTGAAAACCTCTATTTCAGATGTGAGAAAGGGAAATTTTCCTTGCATTCTTCTCTGTACCTAGTTTTGACAAATGGCTCATAACAACCCATGTTTAATATTTATTTCTTGAACCACTTTTCACCAATAGCAGGGATACCTGGAGCATTAGAGATGGCATCTATTGATAGTTTAAAGTCTACCCCTGCAATACTTACCTGTTTGTTGTGTAGGTTGAGGAAAAACAACCTTGTAAGCTCCGGGTGATTTTGCACTTGTTTGACCTTCTCACAAAATTGGAAACACCCCACATTCTGAAAACATGTGAGGATCATGGGAGATGAAGTGATATCCGCTATGCTCTGGGGTTCAAACCTATTGACCTTCCCTCCCTTGTTTTTTGGACTTATAGGCTCTTGACCTTCTTGACTACTCATACTTCCTTCTTCTCCTGACATGGTGATTGGTGTGGACTTTAGACAAACTTAGGTCTTCTTTTGAAACCTAGGTAGGAGGATTTGAGGTGAAATGATGGTGAGGGAAATTTTTTTGAATGAGTGAGATGAAGGAGGGTTTATGAATATCTTTTTTTTGAGCTTGGAGGATGGATTCTCTTGAACTCATTGCAGTTACCCTATTTCACACCCCTTTAAATGAAAATTATTTTCTTGGAGGTTAAAAACAAAGGTTTATTTCACATGAAGACCTAGGGTTTGCAAGGACTAGGGTTTAATCATTCTATTTTAACCACTAAATCATAAAAATTACTTGGAGGACAAGGAGGAAAAGTCACCTACTAAATTTAGCTTGCTTGTAGGGTCTTGAAAATGGTTTGGGGGGATTTCTTTGAGCCTTTGGCACCTTTTTGCAAGTTGGATGGTTTTTTAGCATGAGCGCAATGCCCTACTCACACTGTCATGTGTCTCTAATCATAGTGTGGGGCGAGTTGGGTCTTAATATAGGCATAGCGCTGCCCATGTGTAGGTTTGCTGGGCTCTATGCATAGCACTGGGCCTGTCGGGTTGCCCACTGCGTGCAGCGCCAGGCCGAAAATTTGGGTGAGTCGGGCCTGGGCGTGTTGGGTTTTCCTGTATGTAGCGCCAGGTTTTACGCGCAGTGCCGCCTACTATACTCGTATCGCAGTGTAGAAAATACACTGTGAAGACCTCTATTCGTGCAACACTGGGGTCTGTGAGCGCAATGCCGGGTTCTGAGCGTAGCGCCAGTGACCTTGACCACAATTTTACCAAAAACTCAAAATTTTCTCCTGAAGGTTCTTTTCTCTTATTGCAAATGAAAAATGAGCTAAAATGATAAACAAGATGCCTTTATACCTTTGAAAAAATAAATCAAAATTAGAAACCCACTTTTGGTAAGGTTTTTTCACTTTATCATTTTGAATGATATATTTTTGACCTTTTATTGTAGGTGATTTGAAAAATTTTCAAAGTGGCTCTTTCTTCTTTTGGTGGTAGCTTGTTAGAGAAATGAAGAGGTCCCGTTTAACCTTGAGGGTCTTGGCATTATCAAACCTCTTTCTGTTTTGCATTGAGAAACTAAAAAACATGTTTTTATCCCTTTTTTGTCATTTTTGAGTGTAAGTGACCTGAAAACATGTTTTCTTACCTTGTTACTAATTTTGACAGTGATATATCCATTTTGACAAAGACTATAAATCATGTCTGCTATGTCACCTCTTGTCCAGTTTCGATTTGTTGCAGGTGCCATGACACAGTTATTTTTAGTACCCCTTTTCATTCTTGGAGTTTGATAACCTCAGTTACACAACAGTAAACTCACGATTAGCTTGACTTATTACCTTGAAATTCAACCTTATGCTTTATTCCCTTGACCATTTAAAGGAAATTGGATACACTTGAAAACATGATATCCCTCACATTGATATTCTGTACATTCTTTTTTTTTGATGCAGTGAAGCACTACTGCCTTGGAAAACCATGGAAGTCACCTTCTGACATCTTCAAACTTTCTGCTTACTGTCAACATGGAGGCTCATAGTATTCATTTCACCCTCTTTCCCTATCTTCTCAAAAATTTAGGTTTTAGGGTTGTTAGAGAAGAATAATTAGTGTTGTCTTCTAAGTTATCTATATCCCTTTCAAGTTCGTTCATTTTTGTTCAGTTCACCTCAAATTTTCCCTTCTTCATTTATAACTTCTAAAAATCTTCAATTTGTGCCTAATTGTGTTGATGTGCTTCTATATTTATGGTCCTTTGCATTGGCTTATAGTTTGGAAACATTGTTTTAGCTAATTAGTCATTAAAAACCCTAATTCTCTTAGAAAATAGGTTTCTTCCTCTTATTTTTTGTGGATTTCCTTTAGTGAGGAGCTGGCCTCTTACCTTACCTAATTTTCTGTTGATAGCCACCTTGACACTCTTGCAGAAATTTCAAAATGAAAAACTTTCCTATGCAGATTTTGAACTTGATTAAGGAGGCCTTCCTTGGAGACTTTTGTTGATATGATTTGGGCAAACAGGTTTTTCCCTTCTTTCATATTTGATTTCAGCTCTTAGTGATGAAAAAACAGTGATTTAAGAACACCAAGATTAACACTACAACCTATGAAACCCTAGTGACCTAGTGAGGGGCTCTTTGACTTGGCTTTTGAATGAAAACTTGGCTTCGAGTCTTCAAGTATGGAAAAATAGAGTTTTTTGAAAATTTTGATGTATTGAAGATCCAAAATCCAATGTACTTGATTTATCTAAAGAGCCTACAAAGATATTTTTGAGACCATAAATGCTTGAGGCATTGGATGAACATGGAAAAGGGTAGTTTGTTTGGAAATATTTAGGTGGCAAGTGGAGGGGTGAGGCAAAGTCAAAACAGAGTGCTGAGGTGATAGGTGGCAAAACATGATGAAGATGAGTGGCATGAGCCCATTATGGGTCCTCTAGGAGTGATAAACTGACCATGACATGGTAGAGTAGTAAAATAGTAAAAAATTTATCCTAAGGATAATGAAGGTAGTGAGATTTCTAAAACTCACAATATCCATGAATTTTGTTTTTAGAAATATAGGATAAGCATTTATTCATCTACAAAATATCAAAAAAATACTGATGGCTAACACATACTGTTGCATTTCTGCAAATGTTTTCCATATTAAAAATGAAAAGAGTGTATGTCCTAAAAAAATAATCAAAGGACCAAAAGAATGAAAGATAAAAAAAGATATAAAATATGAAACCCATAAAAGGAAACAAAAATAAACTCTGAAAGTGTTGCACATTCAAAAGCCACTACTCTTAGTTTAATTTATGCAAATAAAATTGTGTGCATCTGGTCCAAAATTCCACTATTCATGATGATCATACAATCTAATATTGATCATTCATGCCTTTAAATTTTATGTCTTGATAGTTAGTGAATAAAGATATGACCAAACCATTTAATTTTGGTAGATCAGTAGTTAGGTAGAGAATAAAAATGAGCTCATAAGTTTAATGTGAGCCATTGGAAGATATAAGGTTAGAAATAAGTTAGTTTGCTTATCAAAGGAAAATAAAAGGGCCAGCAACCTAAAATGCACCCAATAAAGGAAATAAAAAATGTTAGGATGAATAAAAGGGTAGGTAGAGTAATTTTCAAAGATTATATAGGCCTCATTATGCTTATCCATTATCAAAAAAAATTCTAACACCTTCCCCTTGCTAAATCCCTTTTTCCTCTCTTTGAAACCATTTCCCCTTGCTAAATCCATTTATCCTCTCTTGGAAACAATTTCCCCTTATCCTAAATTCCCTTCCCCTTGCTAAAACCCCCTTTCCCTTGCTAAAGCCCTCTTTCCCCTTTAAATAAAACTTTATGTTTTCATAAAACACAAAACCCACTTTTTCAAAGTTTGAAAGCGTGAAATATTAAGTGGACCCCCCTTTTGGACTTAACCCTTCCAACTAATATATTTCTTAACCTCCCTCTTAATATATTTCATAAAACCCCATTTCATTTTACAACTCTCCATATATATTCCTTGACCCTCTTTTTATTTTAACCCTCCACCTATCTATTACGTGACCCCACCTCTCTTTGAAAGCTCCCAACTCCTCCTACTACCCAATCACCATTGATCAGATGTAATGGCCTCCGAACCCTTTTGAACTCCCTGATTTTCAAAGTTTAAAGAAGAAGGGGGGGGGGGGGGGGGTATGAAATGGGTGGTTTCATTTCCACGCTCCCCTACCACACGGTGCTTCCTCATTCTATCGCACCCCCCCATTCCAAAACCACTAAACCACCTTTTTTAGTGTGATAAACCACAAAACCACTTCCAAGGCATGTGACAAACCATCACTATTTGAAATAATAGAACACCCACACCATGCGATAAACCCCATTTTTCAAAAAAAATGATAATCCCATAATACCGTTATTTCATTATCTCTGTTGATTTGCAAAAGATACCAAAATCCATTTCCAACCAGAATTGAACCTTGGCTACCACTTGGACCCCTTCTACAACCATATCTTCAGTATTCCAGGTAATTATAAATACCCGACACCATCAAATAAGCTTATTAATTCAATAATTGAACCAATTTATGGCTTCCCAAAGTGTCCAAATTGTAAACCCTTTGCAACCACCACTGTTAGATGTCAACCACACTCCTTTGGTCGATACAAATTTCAAAATAATATACATTGTGACTGATAGAAATATTTTGGAGCTCCACTACTGGAGCCATGAAAAATTTGTTGATCAGGCAAATGATATTCATATGTGGGACTCTAACTTGCCCAAATTCACATTTCCACAGACCTACCAATTCCCTGCACTAATCAGATTGTACCAACTCAAATATTTTCCAAATGAAAGAGCCATAGTCACCCATTTCAAAGAAATACTATTTACTATCACTCCTCAATCCATTAACCAAATGCTTCAAATTCCATCACAACCAGAGGGAGTGCGTTTCTCCATTGAAGCACTCACTGAGATTTACCTAAAGCTAGATTCTCCTAAGAGGTTTCATATCTTTCAGAATTTCCTCCCTCAATCAGTACAAACTCCTAAAAACAACCCACCATACTCTACTACCATGTTTTCATAATGACCCAGAAAAATTGTGACCATGATATATCCTAGGATATTTTACTGATGAGTGGATAGATGAATCCATCATTGGTTCCCTCTCTACCTTTTGCCTAGGCCAACCTCCATCTATAATTTTCAACTTTGCCCAATTCCTGGCAGATGCCATGCATGGTCAATTGATCAAACTTCTAGAAGGAGTGTTCAAATACTCCTCAGTGTTATTCCATTTTTTCATATATTTTCAATCAGAAAGGTTTGCATTCATCCTACAAAAACTTGATACAGAGGGTAATCCCTAGTCCATAATATTTTTGACATCCTTGATCAGAAAGGATTCCAGTGAATTTTGTTTCAAATATTTTATTGATTCTTTTGTATATCCAGTGATTAATATGCTTATTAATAGTATTCAGTCTAGAATCAGTGATGAAATAAAAAAGGTTCTACAGTTATCTAATCAGAGAAAGACATGAGACTAGTATTTATACCAGAATCACACATAGATCAGAATGTATGGAAGCCAATTAGCCCCTTACAAGTTTCCCAAATACCTCCCAATGAGGATATTTTATTTATAGTACATCAGGAAGATATTGAATTATGATGAGTTAAATTTCATTTTAGCCAAAAATAAAAGCCAATTCAAGATAAAAAATCAACCAGGGCCTTTTATATGCAACACTCGAAATGTTGGAAAGGAAGCCAAAAAATGCTTACAAGAGTCAAATTTCAGCAGGAATTTCGAATGGTAATATGAACCCTTGGGCATCATAAGTAAATTGAGAATTGTGTTTAAACTCACCCCTTTCATCCATGAATCTAAGCCTGAAATTGAGAAATATTCCAACCAGTCAGAGTGGTTGGAAAACACTCTATAGGAAGTGGAGAAGCATCTTGATACTAGTTCCATCTTGCTTACTCCACCCCCACATGATAGAAATTCAAAAGGAGCTAGAGAAGAAGGCTCTTATTCTGGAGACATTACATATGATAGTAAATTCAAGCTTATGTACAAAAATAAAAATAAAAAAGCTAAATCCACTTGATAGAGAAGGAAGATAAAATTGAAACAAAAACATATATTGTTATCAAGGATGAACCACCTATAACACTTTCAGAAGAAACACCTCTGCCATCAAATTCTAGTGCAGAAATCATTCAAAAGAAAAATAGTGTAGAGATTTCATTATCCAGCAAGCCAGTTGAGAAAGAAAAATATATCATGGAGAAATATAAATATATTAAAATAAAAAATGAAACATTGAAGGCTATTACAAATGCACAATAATGGAAGCAAACTCCTAGTGATCATAACAAGTTTCTTTCAGCTTTTTACCTCAAAACAAGGAAGATGCAGATGAGATTTCTATAGCCAAAGGTATAGGCCCCCAAAACTTTAGAAGACTATAAAAATAAAATATTTTAAGTTCTTTCCAAGGATGTGCATCCAATTAACCAAATTGAATTTCACAAATAGGCAGGAGAAATGATATATTCAACCATGACACATAAAGCTCTAAGTGTTTGTTACACATTAATTTGTCACCATCCCTACAATCCCCCGTCCTACACATTGGAGGGCCTTTTTCGTGACCTGTGAGTAGTGACATAACCTAAAACCACTTTCATGGCATCCCCCTGGACAAGGAAAATCATTCCTCTGAAGAAAGTTTCCTTGGAAAAACCCTAAAAACTGATATTTTGGCCTTGGCGCGACTAGCCAGTTCATCCCTCGCGCCAATAGGGAAAATCCCCCAAAGAGGGTGCGCCAACTGGTGCTTTGTCCCAGTGTCTTGCTCACGCCAAGCTTAATAAGGATTGTTTTTAAAAATAAATGGCAGAAGTTTGATTCCAACAAACTCCTGAATGAGTCTCTAAAACGAGTTGGGAGGTTTGGCTCTGGATCTCCATGTATGGGAGGTGGTTTTCCACCTATCATGGATGCTTCCTTGAGGATAGGGCCAATCCCAAAAATGTAGGGATCCCAACTCTCCTTCCACCATCTATATAAGCTTAACATTTTCCCTTAGCAAGCTAGTAGTCCTAATATCACTAGAGAAGAGCTGAACTTATACTAAGGAGACTATCGCCAGACAGAATTTGAGAGCCAAGCCAAAGAGAGAGAGCTTTGTCCCCTTTCCTATGAGCTTCATTGAGACGTGTTCTGCTATCGACCTCACCAAAGGAAGATCTAGCATCAGAGCTTAGGGTTGTATCTTTCCTTTGTTATTTTAATGATATGCGACTTTGATTATGGTTTCATTCATGTGTCTTTGTCTTTGATGCAATGAATTACATCCTCTCTCACTGATGTATGGTTACAAGATTTAGATTCTATGTTGTGCGTCATTGTGTTTCTTCGCATGTGTGCAGGTGTTCGAACGTGTTAAGTGGAAGGATCATGATCTGCCAAAGCGAAGGATGGGAAGTGTCATCCTTTCTCCAACGACTATTATGTAGGACCTGAGGTAGGCAACTCGTTATGTTTTGTCTTTTTGTAACTAGAGACCTGTGTCACTGCATGACTGATTGTTGCTAGACCCGATCTGGGCTAGTAGGGATCGCCTTTATCCACAGAGGGGATTTACCTCTCCAACAAACTGGAGAATCCACTGGGGATGATTGATTGGAGTTATTATTGTCTCTTTTGGTTGCTTTTGGCTTTTGTTTGTTTGATTTTATTTTCTAGTTTGTCTCCTTCTGGTGTAAAGCCTCTTTTCAGCCCTACCATACCTGATCTGCTCTCTGTTTGCTCTTTTTGTTCTCTGTCGTTAGTAAACTTGATTGGTGCACTTTTTAGCCTGAAATTCACGCCAGTTGGTGCTTGTTGCTAGTTAGGTACCCACGCCAACCCTATTTTGGCACAAGATACAACCAAACAGTCGCGCCAACCTTGTTTGGTGCTAGGGTTTACTTGTTTTTGAGCTTCCTGAGTTTGATTTTTAGTTTTTGGTGTTATTTTCCGACTGCATGAGTGCCTTGGAGTCCTTTTTGGCTGTGTTTGACCTCCATCCTTTGGTTGTTTTCCCTCTACCATTAGTCTTAAATTCTAGCCCTAGGGCATCTAGGTGCTATTGTGTGTTGAGCCTCTCGTAGGAGTCTTTGGTTTTCGCTTGTTCAGTCAACTTTGTCTTCACTTCCTTACATTCATTTGGTTAGTTTTCATTGTATCATTGCATTATTTGAGTGATTTATCTCTTTTTCATTCAAGTTTCACTTTGTCAAGCCTAGATCACACGGTTTGTATGAGTTTTTCGGATTCCTCTTTGATTTGAGGGATTTCTCCATCAGTTTGAGGTCTGATTGTGTGTTTTTCATTGAGTGAACTTGCTTGTTTATACTCTTTTTCTATCATTTCTCAAATTGATTTTCTCATTAGTTTTTCATTTCGTTTGGTGTACTTTGCTCTAAAACATTGAAAAATACAAAAACAAGTCTTTTGCTTTTGATTAGTTAGTGAAGATTGAAAACTTTTCTGCATTGTTAGTGTTATATAACTCTAGAGGAAAATATTTTAGTTTCATTAACGTGCATTAGAGACAATAGTGTTTTTTTTGTGATCATTTTGTTATTGTTTGAAAAGCTCTCAACCTTCCCGTAATTAGCTCTTCATCGAACAAAGTGACATATCGTGGCATGTAGTGTGCATTTAGAGGATTTTTTGAGACATAACATTCGATAGGGCCTGAAATTGAAACATAATTGAAGATCAACTCTAAAATTTATTCAATTTACACTAAGGAAACATTGAAACATTAACGAAATATCTAGAGGTCTAGGCTAGTGACGTGTTCCGGTGTTGTTAAACCTAGTAGCTGTCATTCACCTCTTGGCTTTAGACAGCACTAGTATGGATTTGTGCTCCCCATACCGTCGTGTATATAAAGGGAGACCCCACTAGGTTGCTATCCTTTATCAATAGGAAGCCGAGTCTGCTGCCTTATACCTGTGATACACCAGACACAACATTCGGGGAGATTGCCTGCATGTACGTCAATTCCTTTGTTGATTTCTCTTTCATTTTTTAACCAAGGTGTATATTGCAGTTCACGGATATCTGGTACACCGTTTTTCCTAGAGTTCCAGAGTATTTATTTCAGTCTTTTTGACTCATTAAATTTGAAAGTATCATCAAGCACTTGTCCTTTCATGCTTGTTTCCAAATTGAAAGAGATAGAGTCACCTTTTACTCGTTTCTTGACTCTTAAAATATGAAACGGTAGAGTTTTGTTTCAATGTTTTAAAAATTAACTGCCCACGAAATATTCCTGGTTAAAGTTAGTTTCCTTAGGGTGTTGTTTTGGGTTGTTTCCGATGGCAGCATTTCCTGATTTCACCAACCAAGGAATCCCCTCCGAAGAGAATCCTAGTCATTTTCCTCCTTTTGGAAATGTTGGTGCTCATATGGCAACGTTGTCCCTTCCTGGGTTAACTGTTGGGTTGCCTGTTTGGTTTTTTTCAACCTCTGTGGTCCCGAATGTCTCGGCTACTATTCAATCAGTTCCTCCGCCTGAACAACATCATGTTGGTTCCAAGGTGGACCTCTCCCCTTCTTTTCCTGTTTCTGCGTCCTCCTCTTCTACTTCGCCTGGTGAAAGTCTGGATTCGAGTAACCAGGTGGCTAAGAAGAAGAAGAAGAAGAAGAAAAAGAAGAAGAAGTCAGATAAGCGAGAGGCTAAGGCTCCAGCTACTACTTCTAAAACATCTCCTCTTGATAAACCTCCCAACCCTCCGCGGAAAGTTAAATTCCCTTGCATGTTGTGCTAGGGAAACCATCTTCTTCGAGATTGTCCTAGCATTCTCGAGGTGCTCGAAGTATGGTCCAACGGTCGTCCGCCATTGCCTTTGGCTTCTGGGAGTCAGGTTGGGGGCACGTCTTCAGTTAGTCCTGGTAAAGTTCTTAAGTTTCAGGGTAAGCTCACCAATACCTGTAAGTTGTGTGAAGGGCATCATCCCATTCACCTTTTTCTGTATATGGATGAAGCCAAGACAGTGTTGGAAAACTTTACTGTTTCTGTACTGTGCCTTTCAGCCGGTTATAAACAGTTTTATTTTAATCCTTCACTAGTTGATTCAACGATTGGTCAAGAGCATCCTTGGTCAATCCCACTCCCCCAGAAATTCAAATTCAGGAATCCATTCCTGACGAAAAATTGGTCATGGGATCAGTTGAGCTGGCTTTGCCTAAGGTGCACTAGGTCTTTTCCGTTGAGAGTGGATCTCACATCCCTCAGGTTCTTTTTGTTTCTTCATATTCCTCGGACTTGGAGAAAGATTCTCTTGTCCCCATACCTCAAGAAGTTGCTCCTTCGCCTCCCGTGATGGAGGTCCCAGAGGATACCCCTCCCGCCTTCAAGATGGAGGTCATGGAGGATGCTCCTTATTCTATCATAACATCAGGGGAAGACCATCTCGGTTCGATGGTAGCCCCTCCAAGTAGTTTGGTCACTTCTTTTGATTAGAGTTGATTTTCCGGATACCACCTTCCGTCTTATGTGCCTTTTGAGATAATAGTACAGAACTTTGATCTGGTCGTACCCAGCACCATTATAGAAGAAGGCACATCTGATATTATTATGTCTTCAAATACTTGGCAAGCGTTTGGTTTGCCTCCGCTTGTGCCTGTTACGCAGAATCTGTTGGCATTTAACAAAGGAACTAGTCAACCGTTAGGGATCCTTCCGAAGTTTCCCATTACTTTGGAATGGAAAACTATCCATATGTATGTGATGGTTGTTCCTGGCCCCTTGGACTTTAATCTACTCCTGGGCCGCGATTATACTTATGCCATGGGAGCACTTGTCTCCTCCCTCTTTTGTGTGATGTGTTTTCTGCACCAAGGTCGGATCATGACCATTGATCAACTTGCTTTCTTTGGTCCTAATATGGCAGCTAGTCCACCATCATCTCTGCCAGATCTTTATCCACCAGTTGTGTCATCCCCGCTGCATGTCAATTATGTGGCTACCTGTCCCGTGCCCGCATTCAATGATAGTGCCATTTTGCATCAGGTGCTGGGGGCATTATATCCTAATTTCCGAGATGTTTTTCTCCCATCGAATGAGAACCTATTGGAAGCCATGAATTCTTATTCATCATGATGAGTTGTCTTCGAAGCATGGTTCCTTTCTTGTGTCAAGATCCTTAAAAAATGAAACAAGGTCATCGGAGTAGAGTTCATTTTCTTGTGTTAAGCACCTTAAAAAATGATATAAGGTGTTCGGAGTAGAGTTCGTTTTCTTGTGTCAAGCTCCTTAAAAAATGAAACAAGCTCATCTGAGGATAGTTCTCGTAATGTGTCAACCTTGTTAAAATAATGAAACACTTTCCTGTTAAATTCGAGTCTTTGATAAGAGCTCTTAAAATCCCAGTTGAGTCTTTCTCTTGATCTCGTAACTTGAACCTTCACTCCATCTACCTTTCATATGGATTGAAGCTTGGGGGCATGTACCTCGAATTGAGTCACCATGCTGGGGGCATGCAAAATTTTTCAAGCATAGTTTGTTTCTGTTACAAGCTTGTGTACAAAAGAAACCGATTTCAAGCATAGTTTATCTTTGTTTCAAGATTGTGTAAAAATGAAACCAACTTCAAGCAGAGTTTCCTGATTTCAAGCTTGCATAAAAATGAAACCTTTCCTATTTTTCCTCTTGTGATTGCCATTTTATCAACTTGTTTTTGCCAGATGAGCCTTGGTTTTCTCACTCCATCGTCACTATCTGATTGGCCGATCATATGCCTTCACTTGGTTTTTTTACCCATTCCTAAGAAACTGCTACAATGAGTGGTCTTGTTAGCTAGCCTCTTAACCTTTACTTGTTTTGAGGAGTTCTGCCATTACCGGAACCAATAGATACCTTTAATACCACTCGTTCCTCCAGGAGGAGTCACCTTTCAGCTCTTTTCTGACTCTCTAAAATTGAAAAGATTACCGAGACACTTGTTGTTTTGAACTCATTAAATGGTTGCGAAATGACATCTACCCAGTATACGTTTACCCCTTTTTTGAGCTGGGATAGATTATTTATGAAAAAGGAATACCCTAGCCTATCGTGACTAGGAGGTTTTCTCAGACATAGTTTTCTACCTTTTCGGATCTGAGGAACTATCTACAAAAAGGGACTGCTGGAGTTTACTTTTCCGCTATCTTTTCAAACTCTCTAAACATGAAAAGACGTTGATTTCCCCCTTTTTCAGACTCGTTAAAATATTATGACATTGGATTTCGTCATAATGACAATACTCGAGTTCCTCCTTCCTATGGCTCATTAAATGTACTAGGTTGGATTTGTCCGAAGGACAAACTTATATGACAAGCATATGGTATCCTCTTCAAGCTTGTGTAAAAATAAAGAGGTACTCGCCATAAATGGTGGGGGAAAATGGAACCAGTATCATCGTTGTGTCGGTAGTATGTCACTCTTGAACATGGCACTTCTATGCATTCGTGTCAGGTTGGGGACATCTCATCTCATTTTCTGCTTGCCTCCATGGGTTTGGGTAATCTTTTTTGACTGCTCATATGATCTTTGCCTCATCATCATGACCTCAGATCTCTTGATGTCAAATAATGCCAAATCTAGTGTCGTGCCTCCAATATGTTCAAGAGAAGTTGACCTCTGCAGTTTTTCAACCCTCCTATGATTCTCTACTGATCCTGATTCAAAAACATTATGTTCCTCTGTCTTGCGTCGATGATGTGAGAAACACTATGGCCCACCTTCGATCAAGGTCACTCCTGTTTAATTCATCTCATTATCAAGGAAGTTGATCTAGAGACTCCCTTCAGGTACCTTGGAGGTTGCATGCCTCAATGGTAGGTTCTTCGCATTCGACGTAAGGTTTTCATCATTGACCTTCGATCGGATGATTCTGCGGGTGTTCAATGCCAGCTCACTGTTAAAATTCTGTGGATTGTACCTATAGTACCTTGAGGGCCATTGTCATTATTGGTGGTTCCTCTCGCATCTGTTAAATGGCTTTCATCATTGGCTGGTAATCAGACGATGTTCTTGCATGTTCGACTTCAACTCACTTATTCACATTCTTAGACTTGTACTCTGTTCGGGTTGAGATGGAGCACAAGACCCTGGATTTTGTCTGATGGAATCCAGGCTGCGGATTTTGTGTGGATTATCATGATTGGTTACATGAATCATTGATTGGATGGTTGCGACCATGCCTGAGTCTACTTATTGATCATTTCTGGATGGCTGCATCCATACCTTGGATCCTGATTATTGTCTACTCTGTTATGGATGGTTGTGCCCATACCACATATCGGGTATTTGAGATATCAGTTGTACTTTTCTACGCAGGTTTTCCGATGGCAGTGTTTTTAGTTGGGCACATTCTCATAAAGCATTTCACCCCTCTCTCTCTCTCGGGCCTCATGCTTTAGGGGGCATATGTTAAACAGTAATTTGTCATTGTCCTTGAAATCCCCTATCCTTCACATTGGAGGGCCTTTTCTATGACCTGTGAGTATTGACATAACCTGAAACCACTTTCATGGCATCCCCCTTGACAAGGACAATCATTCCTCTGAAGAAAGTTTCCTTGGAAAAACCCTAAAAGCTGATCTTTTGGCCTTGGCGCAACTATCCAGTTCATCCCTCATGCCAATAGGGAAAATCCCCAAAAGAGGGTGCAGCAACTGGCGCTCTGTCCCAGTGTCTTGCTCATGCCAAGCTTAATAAGGAATTTTTTTTTAAAATAAATGGCGGAAGTTTGATTCCAACAAAATCCTAAACGAGTCTCTAAAACGATTTGGGAGGTTTGGCTCTGGATCTCCATTTATGGGAGGTGGTTTTCCACCTATCATGGAAGCTTCCTTGAGGATAGGGCCAATCCCACAAATGTAGGGATCCCAACTCCCCCTCCACCATCTCTATAAGCTTGCCATTTTCCCTTAGCAAGATAGTAGTCCTAATAGTACTAGAGAAGAACTGAACTTATAGAAAGGATACTATTGCCAGACATCCTTTGAGAGCCAAGCCAAAGAGAGAGAGCTTTGTCCCCTTTCCAACAAGCTTCATTGAGACGTGTTTCGCTGTTGACCCTGCCGAAGGAAGATCCAGCGTCAGAGCTTAGGGTTGTATCTTTCCTTTGTTATTTTAATGATAAGAGACTTTGATTATGGTTTCATTCATGTGTCTTTGTCTTTGATGCAATGAATTGCATCCTCTCTGACTGATGTATGGTTACAATTTTTAGATTCTATGCTGTGTGTCGTTGTGTTTCTTTTCATGTGTGTAGGTGTTCAAACGTGTTAAGCGGAAGGATCGTGATCTGCCAAAGAGAAGGACGGGAAGCGTCATCCTCTCTCCAATGACTATTGCGTAGGACCTGAGGTAGGCAACTCATTATGTTTTGTCGTTTTGCAACTAGAGAGCTGCGTCACTGCGTGATTTATTGTTGCTAGACCTGATCTGGGCTAGTAGGGATCGCCTCTTTCCTCATAGGGGATTTACCTCTCCAACAGTGTTCAGAAGTTACAGAACTCTCTAGAAATATAAATTCATAGTTAAAGCCAGTGAGAGCCTCATCATAAGAAAAATAAAATAGGATAAAGTCACTAGAAGATTTGGTAATTGAAACTGGTTATAATCCAAAAGATATCAAAGCAACAGAAGAACTGATAAAGAAGAAAAATGTAGACATAGTTGCACTGAAGAAACAATTAAAATTTCCAATTACTGAGCATCCAAAAACCAAGGAGGTTTTGTAGACAAACAATCAAAAGGATGAGATGATGAATCTAATCATCCAGTTAATAACTCAATTAAAGGAAATGGAGATAGAGATGGAGAAACTTGTACAGGAAAGACAAGCTAGCATGGAAGCAGTTCTCATTACAAATATTCCCATAGCATCTACATCAACTCCAGTGTCTACATCAGCATCAAGATCATCAATACCAGCAACCTATCCCACTGATGAGGCCAGTAAATTAATCAAATAAATGGAAGATATGTCCATTTAAACTACAAAGATCAACAAGCTCAAGGAAAAAGTAAAGAACTTATAAAATGGAAATAAAATGGCAGAAGTAATGCAGCAAGCTGAAGTAAAAAAATCCAATAGATTGATTAATATAATCCACAAGCTAGAGAAGGAATTATCACTAAAAGAGCCTTTAACCCAAGAAAAACAAAAATTGTGGGCCAATATCATTAACTCAGTTAATGATATTTGGCCTTCTATACATATTATATTTGAGAATAATGACTTGATAAAGGAGGCTGGTAATGCAATTCAAAAGGTCAAAGCCAATATTGGAAAGAAACCAGAGGAAGCCTCTGAAATAATAAAATTCCTTAATTCTAAAAATAAATATGAATTGGAAGAGCTTAAGATAACTGACAGAACAACTACTATCTTAGAGTTGAAGAAAGTGATTTCCAAAAGAAATCTGATGATATAGCTTGACAAAAAATATCAAATAATGGAACTCGTAGTGAACAGGTTTTAAAACAAGTTTGATGTATTGAGATAGAAAGGTCTGCCTAATCCTCTAGTAATAAATGAAAAACTCATGAGACAGGAAGATTATAACAAGAAATTAAAGGATGTAGCCAAAGAAACTTCCAAAATTTCCTCAATGAAGGGCATTCCTACAGGTAAGGTGCTCCTTCAAACTCTAGAAAACTTCTTTTACCTCTAGCATGAGGTAAATCACCTTTTTTTAAATAAGCCTACGTTTTCCAAATATATAGAGGCAGATGAGATTTACTATAGGACGATGAAAATCAAACTCCCAGATTGTAATATTCCCAGATTTTCACATGATATTTAGAATATTAGAGTTCTTAATAAACTTACTTAATTAAGTAAATAAAAGGGTGGAGGGACCCATAATCCTCAAATAAAAAAATAAAATCCACTTTTGATGTGTGTATGTGGATATTTCATATCTAGATCTACACAATGGAGTAGTAGAGCAACCACTTAATGTGAAAGGAGTGGAGATCATGTCTCATTAATGAGATAGATCATGGAGGTTGATACAATCAACTAAGATCTTGGAAGGGATAAAAAATAATATCATAGAGCATTTATGATGAGATGATGGAGGAATGTTTACATTAATGCACCCATGATGGAGAGTGTGATGAGCACGTTAACACGTGATGGAGATCATGAAATGACAGCATAGTCAACATGGAGACCTATGTCCTTACGTACAATGCAGTTATGAGGTGGGCCAAGGCATGAAAAGCACATAAAATATATAATGAATATGAAGGCAACATAGAAGGGGGGTTGAAGATTATGGTTGATGTATGATCTATTTAGATCTAGAATTGTCATGTCACATTCCATGCTTTCTTTGGCTGTTTAGCTAAGATTGCAAGTGTTGTTTAGCACTTGGTGTTCCTGGTCAGGAATCCCACCTTTTTCCTTGAGTGATCTCTTGGGAGAGGATTGTACTTCATTCTACATCAGGCATTGGTGCCACATATCTTTTCCTACTTTCTGCAAAACATTCATATTCAGAAATTGTACATTTCTGAAGATCTGTTTGAGAGGGGGAGGTTGTCCTTCAATATTTCAGTTGAAGAACTGGAGAAGGATTCATACTATCACCTTTAGCTTCAAGATCATCCTTCCAATGCTTTAGATCTATATCAGGCATCAGGCCACTATTATACATCTCCCAGTAGCAGAAATCCATTCAGGAATTACACAGTCGAGTCTTGTAGATCTAAGGGAGAAGGGAAGTTGCTAGCATTTTAGCTAGTAATCCAGTCGAGGTCCATTCCTTCAAATTGTATACATTATTTCCATCAGTATTGAGCTTCATAGCCATATGTTGCAGTAGGATAGAGAACCTCCTTCCTTTATAGTGTAGTTTTCATGAGCAGTTCTGTAGCAGCAGCTGCAACCATCTTTCGAGGATTGAGGAGCTAGATCTAGAGCTTCTAGCTTATGGATCTAGAGAAGGGATCAACCCTTCAAGCTCAGATTTGATCTTATAACATATTTTAGCCATATATTTGTCAGATCTAGCTTTAGATCTACATAACCCAGTAGTCAAAGGATCAAACTCTAGGAGGGTGATTTTGCAAAGTTGTAGATCTAGAAAATCCTTTTTGGGTTATATTGGGTATCCATCATAGAGCCCACATATTGAATCTTGGCATCATCAGAGCTCCAGATTTCTAGAGATATTCATTTTCATTTTTAGCCTGCAATCATATATTCATATTCTGCTGAAGGGACAACGTAGTATTTTCTTCCAGCAACTCTCCAGTTATGTAGTGCCTATTGTGGCATGTTTCCAGGATGATTCTAGGCCATCTCTTTGGCTAGATCTACTCATATTTTGTACATTATGTAACTGAATCTTCTCCTATATAATAAAATGGCTCAGCTATTGTGTCTATATTCATGTTGATCATAAACTTACGTGAACATTTTCTGTGTTACAAATATTGTGTTTTTGTATCAATGCATAATTCCATTTTGGGATATTAAAGTGGTATCAGAGCATGATCTTTGGCTCAGTTTGTGGAAATTTTGACAGCATAAGAAAAGCATATAGTAGATATCTACTATGGAGGGATTAAGTTTTTCCTCATCTTTCTTTAGATCTATTAAGCATATCTCTAAGGATATCAATGAAATAAGAAGAGAAAGGCAAAGAGAAACCTCAAGAAGGTTTCAAGATGAAGAAGTTCTTAACACTTATTTTCAGCAACAAAGAAGACCAGAGAAGCAAAGAGCTTCACATTATTCCACTAGATCCACTTTCTTTGAGAAAGAAGACTGGTCTGAATATGATGAAGGCTTGGGGCATGAGACCCTAAGGGAATATATGTCTAAATACAAGTCACATCCTAGAGCATTAAAGGAGAATCTCTCTCTCCAACATTTTCTGCAACTCAAAGAAGAGAGGAGATCTAGAAGCAACAATAGAAGAAAGAGGCATAGATTCTTCTTGCCTACATTTTATGGATCTTCCACAAGCAAATTCAGGGCTTGGAGGGAAGAATTATTCACATTTTTTCTAAAATATCCTATATCATAAATAGAGGTTGTGGAGTTTGCAACGCTTCACCTTGAAGGTGAAGCAAGAAAATGGTGGTTTAGTCACTTGTCACACATGAAAGTGTCTTCTTATGTAGATTTTATTCAAAGACTGAAGGAAAAATATGGTAGGAAGAAACCAGAGACATCTCACATAATGACAAATCCCATAATCAAGGAGATAGTGCATGAAGATTCAAGAGAATATGTTCTCATTATCACTCAAGAGGAGGAGCCTCTACCACCAACAGCCGGATATGTACTCACATCAAGAGGAGGATCACTTTCATCTTTGCAATATGGTCTTGAGTTCTTGACATTTGGAGTCCCATGCATGATTAATGAAATGCATGAGGAGGAGAAGACAAATACCAATGTTGGTACACTCGTAGAAGTGCAACCATCACTCTTACCAGTAGTTGGAGAGACATTTTCACTGGAAGAGGAAACTCTTGTGTTCTTTCAAGATGTTTCTGAATCTCATTTGATCCAAGGTATGCATACACTTTCATCTCATATTGTTTCAGTACCTCTTATTGAAACTTATGGGGACATGCCATCCAGGCTATTTCATGACCAAGGGTTAGAACATCATGTTTATTTGGAGAAGAATTATATCACTACACAAAGGATCATTGATATAATCAAGGAAGAGATGAAGAACCATCCTATTTTTTCATGGATGAACTACATTCAACCTCTTGAGTTGAAATGTGGAGTTTCAGAAAATGGGATGAGTATGATCCTATGTATAATGGATGACTATGAGTTCAGTATTATGCCTTGCTTTGAGGCAACACATGTATCACCTTGCAGACCTACAACGATGTTAATGAGTAGCAGTGAGAAGAAGAGGACCCATTCCTCATGGGCGAAATCATATGACAGGTTCATTCATGAAGCAATGGAGGAAAATATGATAGATGGTATACATCTTGAGATGGGAAATATTTTCCCCTTTCTAGATGATACTCTCTTAATGAGCATCTCACAACTTAAAGAGAGAATTCTACCTGTAACAGATCCAGAACCTTATTGGTTTTGGAGGGCCATTGATGAGAAGAGAATCTCATGGATAGATCTCATTGGGCATGCACTTCAACATATCATGGAGTGCAAGGTTATTCAACATTTTGAGGAGGTTGGTGTCTTGCAATGGGAGGATGCAAAGTATTTGTAGAATGAGATCCATCATCCACATTGGGATGAATGGTTGTTGATATGTAGAAAGGGGTTGCCAAACCACTTGTAGATCTATGACACAGGCCAACAAGAATCATGGCTGTGCTGGTTGCCCTTGGGTGAGTATGGCTACCACTCAATGAGTCATAATTTTCTAATTCATGCATTACACATCACTGGAAGAATGCAGAAGAAAAAGGCATGGTTAATTTGGTTGTTGATGAGAGATTTTTTACATCACATGTTATATCTTATGTCCTTGTATTTACTCTAGTTTGGGATATGTCTTATATCTTTACATGTAATTTTGTTTGGGATGTATCTCATGTTCATGTATGTACTTGGGTTTGGGAGAAAGCATAACTCTCACATGATGTGGCATAAGGGAGCTTGTTTGTACTATGTTGATGAGACATATCACATGTCCATTACTATATTGTTTCTCCATGATTTGCATCATGATAATACAAGGAGGAAATGAGAATCTTTGTTGCTATGGTTATTATTGGGAGAGTATGGGCTGAATTATTCCCATACATTGCATGACATTGCTGCAGGATGGCAACAGAAGGCCTTACAGCGTTGGGTTATGTCGGGGGATTATGGTCATTGTACATGGTATAATGATGATGTGATGGGGCAATAAGATGCCTTGTTAAGGTGGCTTCTATTGAGAGAATATGGCCACCACATTTGCTACAATGATGATGTGGTATGGCAGCAAGAGACATTGTTGAGATGGCTTCTTTTGAGAGAGTATGGATCTCATATTCTCATTGATGTTGATTTGGCATGGAAACAAGAAGCATTGTTGTGGTGGCTTCTTTTGAGAGAGTATGGCTCTCTTACTTGTTTTCATGATGATCTAGCATGGCAACATAAGGCTTTTTTGCACTGGTTGTTATTAGGAGAATATGGTTTGACATTGTTTATGTTTTCCCATATGCCCCTATTTCTTGTTTTTCACTATGATGGTGTGATGTTTGATTCCTACATATCAAATAGGGCTAATGATTTGAGCATTGATAGATGCAATCTACTCTATGTATCATGGGTTGGAAATATAGTTCCTAAGTTGGGACTTTCCACTTTGGGAATGAACCACTTCATATTATGTATCTCATGTGTAGAGAAGAAATTTGTTCATCATATGGTTGCCACTTGGAGATTCATTGATGAGGATGGGTATCTAAATTTTTAGTTGGAGGCCATTCTAGACATTCTGGAGAGGCAGCTTTGGAGTTGGATGTGCATGACACATTGTGATAGATGGGAAGGCCTTCCACATGAGGATGTCATTTGGAGGGAGGATGTTTGTTGTAGCATCCAATTTTGCAGTTGCTTGAGGACAAGCAACATTTTTCTGGGGTGGACTGTAATATTCCCAAATTTTCACATGATATTTGGAATATTAGAGTTCTTAATAAACCTACTTAATTAAGTAAATAAAAGGGTGGAGAGACCCGTAATCCCCAAATATTAAAAAAATACACTTTTGATGTGTGCATGTGTATATTTCATATCTATATCTACATAATGGAGTAGTAGAGAAACCACTTAATGCCAAAGGAGTGGAGATCATGTCTCATTAATAAGATAGATCATGAAGGTTGATACAGTCAACTAAGATCTTGGAAGGGATCAAACATAATATCATAGAGAAATTATGATGAGATGATGTAGGAAGTGGTGCATTAATTCACACAAGATGGAGAATGTGATTAGCACATTCACACATGATGGAGATCATGAAATGACAGCGTAGTCAACATGGAGACCTATGTCCATATGTACAACGTAGTTATGAGGTGGGTCAAGGCATGAGAAGGCACATAAACTATATAATGAAGATGAAGGAAACATAGAAGGGGGGTTGAAGATTATTTTTGATGTATGATATGTTTATATCTAGAATTGTCATGTGAAATTCCATGCTCTCTTTGGCTGTTTAGCTAAGATTGCAAGTGTTGTTTAGCACTGGGTGTTCCTAGTCGGGAATCCCACCTCTTTCCTTGAGTGATCTCTTGGGAGAGGATTGTACTTCATTCTACATTAGGCATTGGTGCCACATATATTTTCCTACTTTCTACATAACATTCATATTCAAAAATTGTACATTTCTGAAGATCCGTTTGAGAGGAGGAGGTTGTCCTTCAATACTTCAGTTGAGGAGCCGATGAATGATTCATCCTATCCCATTGAGCTTCAATATCAGCCTTCCAGTGCTTCAGATCTATATCAGGCATCATTCCATCTATTATACATCTCCCAGTAGCAGCAATACCTTCAGTAATTGCGCAGTCCAGTCCTGTAGATCTAAGGGAGAAGGGAAGTTGCTAGAATTTTAGCTAGTAATCTAGTGGAGGTCCATTCCTTCACATTGTATACATTATTTCCATTAGTCTTGAGCTTCATAGCCACATTTTTCGGTAGGATAGAGAGCCTCCTTCCTTTACAGCGCAGTTTTCATGAGAATTTGTGTAGCAGCAGCTGCAACCATCTTTGGAGGATTGAGGAGCTAGATCTAGAGCTTCTAGCTTGTAGATCTAGAGAAGGGATTAGCCCTTCAAGCTTATATTTGATCTTATAACATATTTCAGCCATATATTTATCAGATCTAGCTTCAGATCTTCATAACCCAACATTCAAAGGATCAAACTCTAGGATGGTGATTTTCCAAAGTTGTAGATCTGGAAAATCCTTTCTAGGTTATCTTGGGTATCCATCATAGAGCACAGATCTTGAATCTTGGCATTATCAAAGCTCTCGATTTCTATAGATCTGCATTTTCCTTTTCAGCGTGTAGTCATATATTCATATTCTATTGAAGGGAAAATGCATTATTTTCTTCCAGCAGCTCTCCAGTTATGCAGTGCCTATTGTGGCATGCTTCCAAGGCGATTCTAAGCCATCTCTTTGGCTAGATATACTCATATTTTGTACATTGTGTAACTGAATCTTCTCCTATATAATAAAATGGCTAAGCTATTATGTCTATCTCTTTGTTGATCATAAACTTACATGAACATTTTCTACGTTACAAATATTGTGTTTGTGTATCAATGCATTATTCCATTTTGGGATATTACATAGATGAAGAAACATGGGAGAAATGGTGTGATTTACTATAAAGGGTTAAGGAACAAACAAGTGAAAGAATGCACAGATGAAAGAATACAAATGAAAGAAACAAATAGGAAACATCAATCAAAGAAATCGGGGCCATATATCAGTTAGTTAGAAGGTGTCACTATATTTTTGCATAAAGATATTTTATTTTCCTATAATAAATCCTAGTCAATTTACATGATATTTTTTGTAAATTTTTGTATAAATACTTCATCAATTCAAGTATGGATGTGTGGATTTCTGAATATTTCCATAGTTGACTAATCTCTTGCCTGAGGGTTATTGTACCAAATTCTAGTTGACAAACATAACAAGTTATAAAGAAACTTATTTATAAGATTCATGTGTTGAGCTATCTCAGTGAGGTATAAATTTCAATTGTTTATTTTCTCTTTCTAAGTATTCCATAAACTTACATGTGTTCTGAATTAGAATGTTATAACATGAATTTTACTACATAATTTGCTTGAACTTTACACTCCGCTTTGAACTGTTATACATTTATATGTTTTCTTCTGATACCCGGTTTAGATAATTCTTAATTTCCCACTGATCCCGATTGAATTATTCATCATGGTTTAAGTAATTCTTAATTTCTCCTCCATCTCGACTGAAAAATCACTTCACCATTCAACCTTGAGATCTAATTTTTCTCACCTATCTTTCCCTGTGGCACTTTCTTTATAATTTGATTTTGTTTTATTTTCAAAGTATATTGAATCCATAGCCTAATGGAAAATGGAAAAGCACCTATTCATCTAAATCATTAATTCCACCAATCAATCAAAATCAATCCAAATTAGTCATACATAACTAGCATAAAATATATTAAACAAAAAAAGTTAAATCATTAAGACAGAGCCCTCTCTAAGTTTAGGAAGGCTAGATCCTAAGCTCCAAAATTGGTTTGTAGTTACATATGATATTTATTTTTAATGCAAGAACAAACTTTGGAAATTTTGGAGTGATAACATATTAGTGACCATACTGGGGAAAAAAATCAGTCCCTAGTTAAAATAAATATTAAAGGAAAAAAATTTCATCATTTTTCACATTAAGGTTTTAAAGGTTGTTTGAATTTATCATTATAAGTTAAAATTCTGGCTTCTAAGAGAACATATTATACTAGGGCTCATCTTGATCCGCAACCTGCTACAATTTTTGATGATCATGACATAATTTTAGGAAAACCAAAAAAAGTAGAGATTCAAGGAAGTAGTAGTGAGTTAATTAAAGCAAATTCACTTCCTAAGGATTTATCAAACATATAGAATATTCAATTTTATTTATCATTTGAGCATTCTTTATTTCATACCAAATCTAAAAATTTAGTCCATGATATTGTAATAGACCCCAATTTTATTCAATTTATTGAATCAAAGAAGGATACTATACAACTTTATTTAGATTAACAGGTTCTAGATTCTTTTGACAAAATTGATGTTTTAACCTAAAATTTGATAAAAGACATAGAGAAAGCTTGTTTTCAACAGTCAGTTGAACTATCTTCCCTAACTATTGCTACCCCCAAGCTCTCTACAGTATCTTCAGACACTGTAAATACAACTCCATTCAGTTCCACCTCACCTATAATCCCCACCACAGTTCCTTCCACAAAACCATTCATACCTAAATTCCTCTCCAACCTAATGTTTCTAGTTCATCTTCAAAAATTTCAAGTTCATCTTCAAGCACCACTACTTTACCTCCCAGTAAAGCTAAAATCTTAGCCATGGAAGCCAGATATGCCCTTTTGGCCTTATAGGCCCCTTTACATGCTATGCCACAAGATTACCAAAGTAAAAAAAATTTAGTTCGATGGTACTGATCAGTATACTACTCAACAACATGTAAATGAAAGTACATATTGTTTTAAATTACATGAAGTTGATGAAGTCGATGTAAAAATTCTATTATTTGCACAAACACTAGCAGGAGATGTTAAAAAAATGGCTCAAAACATTACCTTCTAACCATATTGATGATTTAGCTACTTTCCACCAATTGCTTATAAATATATGGTAAAGAAAGAAAAACCATCTCCAGATATTATATGAATATGAGAACCTTAGGATATCTCCTAATGAACCTTTTCAAATTACTGTAATAGGTTTAATAACATTTACAATGCAATTCCAATGAATATTAGACCTCCAGCAGACTTGGCCCTGATTAAATTTCTAGATGGTTTTGATGCTGACATGTCCAATCAATTAAGAGAAAGAAACCATACAAATTTAGAATAGATGCAGAGTGATGCAGTTAGTGTAGAGTCTAACTTACTAGCTAAAAGAGAAAGGATGAGGAATGAGAGGAGAGTGACCATTAAGGAAGAACCCTCCACTTCATATATTAATATAGATAGTTTAGCCAAAAATGTAGAAAGACAAATGTATAGACTAGAGAACATGGAAAGAAAACCTCAGTGGGAAAATCAACGAGGTCCCCAAATTAGAAACCCCAACATTAGGAAAAATCCTAATACTATTAAATCAAGAGAATTTGTACCCGATCAATAGATTAGACCACCTTTCCAGGAAAATTATGCTGAAAGTTCACAACAACATGAAGAAGACTAGGACACCCAGATAAACTTGATGGGAGTAAACAATGAAGATGTTTTTCTTACCTAGGAAGAACAAGAGTTGTACATGTTACAACAATTACAATTAGAGTCTGGAGAGTCCTTTGACTATAAAAAAATGCTATGAATCTGCTATCTACAAATTTCATAAACAGTATAGCCTTAGAAGCAAAAATAACACAGAGGTTCCTATTAAGAAATCAGTCCACAACCAAACTAAGAAAACAATAGAAGATATTGTGACCAAAATTCTACAAATTATCCCTAGAGAAACTCATAATACTTCCAGCCCAAAGGCTGTAGAAATCTCATCAACTACTACTCAAACCATTCCAGCCAAGGAAGTTGAAAACAAAATAGTTGACACGAAAACTGAATTACCAACTGTTGATAAATAAGACAAGAACACACAAACCACGATTGGTAAATATGAAATAAATAAATTAGGAAAAAATCAAATGTCATCCAATATCCAAATTGAGATAGCCAAATTAAGAATACCAATTCCTTTAATAGAGCTGGTGAAAAACAACTCATACAAGGCACAAATTACTGAAACATTAAACATAGGAGAAGGTGAAGATGTTGTCAACCTCAATGATGATCAACCTAAGTTATTATTTGGTCCTGAAGTGAATCGCAAACATCAACAAAAGGGTGTCCCTCCATTCTACATTAGCTTAAACATTCATGATAAAATCTTACATAATGCTATGTTGGATTCTAGAGCATCTCATAACTTAATGCCTAAAGCAGTCATGGAAAGATTGAACTTAGACATCACCAGACCCTATAAGGCCCTGTTCTCCTTTGATTCTATTCAAGTCAAATGCCTTGGCCCGATAAAAGATCTATGTGTAACTCTGGTCCAGTGATCAACAAATAGTATCGTTATGGACATAGTAGTTGTTGATATCCCTCCCAAATATGGTATGTTATTATCTTGCTCACCGGGAGAAAAATGACAAGGATCAGTACAATTAGACATGTCATATGCTATCATTTCTGTATTTGGTTAGCAAAGGAAGATTTATAGATAAACCTTGATGAAATTCATGGTAAGTAGTTCATAAAGACCACATAATTTCCCTATCTATTCCATGCATTCAGATTTGGACTCATTTATCTTATGTAATTCAGAAAATGACAATGATAAAATCACAGTTGTAGAAGAGAAACACAAAGAAGTCGATTCTGAAAATATAACACATGAATCTTTGTGGCATCTATATTTTTATGGTTCTGTAAATATATTAGGATAAGGAGTTGGATTATGGATCTACAATTTAGAAAATGATCATTCAAAAGGATATGCTTTCAAATTAAATTTCAAATTCACTAATAACATGGCAGAATACAAAGCATTAGTGCTAGGCCTTTAAATCGTAAGAAAAATTGGAGCTAAAAGAGTTTCCATTATGGGAGACTCAGAACTCATCATAAAATAAGTCAAGGGAGAGTACCTGGTTAATAACCCTATACTTACCCATTATAGAGAAACCATTTTAGACTTGATAATATGTTTCCTTGAGACTGACTTTGTTGTCATTCCAAGAAAGCAGAATATGCAAGCACATAGCTTGGCCACTTTTGCCAGCACATGTCGGTTACCCTTTTAGCCAAATCATCAGTACACATCTGAGGTAAGACATAGGCCAACCATACATGATAATTTGAAGTATGGGAAAACATTTTCACAAGACTCACAAATTTATGGTTTTATGAATTCTGAAGGAGAATTTCAGAACTATAATATAGACACTGACTGTACATTAGATTATACCATAAATAATGAAATATATGTAAATGATGTAAATAAGATAGATCCAACTAAATTCACTAAATTAGAAATAGAACAATTAGAAATTGTAGAAAATGATGAAATAATCAATGATAAATCATAAGTTTTAAATCTCAAATACAACATTTTTCCTAAGGGATCAGCCCCACTAGAAGACCTCTTTGATTCCAATGATGTAGCTAGAAAACCTAAAACATAGCCTCTAAGGTTAGATATATAGGAATGCAACATAGGAACACAGGAAAATCCTAAGCTTATCAAGATATCTAAGGCATTACCTACTGCTGAAAATTTGAAGTAAATTAGCTTGTTTAAAGAGTTCCAAGATACCTTTTCCTAGTGTTACACCATTTTTTGGTCATCTAACCTATTATCATTAGATGGACCAAAGTACACCATGTAAGACCAATTTTACCCTAAGTAAAATTGCCTTCACTATGTTAAAACAGGAAACCCCAAAAGGAAATATTAAACAAACCTATATTTGTTTGATTTTCCTCATGAAATAATTAATTAAACCATAATTTAATTATTATTCCTAATCATGTTTAACCCAAAACAAAGAAATTAATTAGATAAACCTTTATTTATCTTATTATTTTCTAGGAATAATTATTTAAATCTTATTTAGATAATATTCCTTATTAAATATGACCAAATCACCCACAAATAATTAAATAAATCATTATTTATTTAATTATCTTTCAACCACTTCCTTAAATAATTAAATAAATCATTATTTATTTGATTATCTTCAAACCGCTTCCTTAAAAAGATAAATAAATCATTTATTTATTTATTTTTGACAAATTAAGGGATTTGACCCAAGTCAAATACCTTTTCCCTCCAACAAATATAATAAAATATTCCATAAAAAAGTGGATCTAGATCTGGTTAACCCATGCACCAAGATCTATAATGACCCAATATTTTGCTATAAATAGGAGGGTTTTTTCCTACCATTCCTCACCTTTTGTTGCCTATTAGATCACTCTGGATCTATACACTTGGTCACCATTTTCTGCCATTTGCTGTGTGAGCTCCCTTTGAGTTCCATTCTTTGTGTGGGTCTTCTACACCAACAAGAGAGAGAGATTTTAGATCTGAAGTGCCGAGGACTTCCAAGAACCCATCCCACTGAGGAGAATTGGATACGCCTTCTTGTTTTCCTCCCAGGTGCCCGATTAATACAAAAATTCTTTCAAAAAATTGTTCTTGTCTTGCCTATTGGTATATGGAGCAAACCCTTATTTTTCTGCTTAATGTCTTTCCATGCATAGATCTGGTTTTTGCAGCTCTTTTATGTTCAACTAACCGCAGATCTGAAGATATTGGCAGCCACTTTTGTTGTTAGGGCTATTAGTTATGCGTAGCTAAAGTGGTCCTTTTTCGTACACTTCGACAAAGGATTCATACTAACAAATGACGACTCCACACGGGTTTTAAATTATGACCGCTGTCGTTTTTCATATTCCTGCATATCCAGCTACTTCAGACCCTAGGGTTTCTTTTCAGCTGTTTATTTTTCCTATTTTTATGTTGTTTTTCTCACATAAAACCCTAAAACATCAATATTTCTAACTTTCGTGTGTTTTTGGCCCTATTGCGCAAGTAAGCGACACTAGCCGCATCTAAGACGGCAACTTTGCTGAAAATCTGCCGCCGAGACAACCAGAACGGGGGGTCGCACTTTTTGGCCCATAACCTGTGACCTGGACCTCCAGGTCGCACTTTTCTGCCCCTTTTCTGTGACCTGCACTGAAAACAGGTCAGAACCTGCGACCTGCCACTTTTTCAGTGATTTTTCTGCAATTTTTCTGGGTTTTGCTGCAGCTTCTGTCAGGGTCTTCTAGCCTCTGTCTTAGCCCACTTTGACCAAGTTCTGATCTGTTTTTACTCATCTAAGTGGGAACCTAGCCCCCTAGGGCTTCAGTACCCTCCACTTTTTGTGGAATAGTTTTAGTTGTTTCAGCCATCTGTTTTTCAGAGCTTCAACCTCCTTTTTTCCAGATCTGTTACCTCCCTTTCAGATCCATTGAAATCAGCTCTTCTACCTCTCAAATCACCTCCTGAATATTTTCTTGGATCTAATTTTAGGGCCTCCACCTTGCCCCCTCCGCTTTCTGCTGATTTCCTTCCTTTTTCCAGCCACCTTGCCTCTGTCTTTTGGCTGTGATCTACACCTCTTTTCAGTAGCTTTATCCTTTAGATCCCTGTCCCTTTTGACCTTAGATCTATTGGCATCTTTTCCGTGTGTTTTTCCTAGATTTTTCCCTTTCTTTTCAGATTAGTTTTGAGAGACCCGCCTTCTTGGGTTAGATAGATGCACAAGTAGCTGTTATTTTTCTGTTATTTCAGCATTATATATTGTTCTCTGCAGATCTATTTTCAGTTACGCAGCACACTTTTTTCTTGCTCTCAAAACGGAAAGGGTTTAAAAATTAAAATTAACACATGCCACACACTGACCCTAAGTGAAGAAGCGCCTGGTTAACACCGCCTGGAAAAGACTCTAAAATCAATTGTCACTGCACCTTGTCTGCCCTTGACCTCTCTTGATTCTGTCCCTTTCTGCCCCTGTCGGTTTCCTTCTTCCTGTCATCATTGCGCCCCCTAGGCACCTTTCCTGGAGACTTCTTGGCCTTCACCCTCAGTTTCCGGTTGATCGACCTGCTCCGCCCCGCCGTCGTCGAGCCAGTCCTCCTTCGAGTCCGCACTCTGACTCCTCTCCTGATTCATCGGGTTCTCCTTCTCCTCCTGGTTCTCCCCCTACCACCTTCACTATGTCTGGTCCAGGGCCTAACGCTAGCGGTTCTCCCGGCCCTAATGTCGGCCCGAATACTAGCGGAACCGCCACGGGAACTACCCCGACCACCCCCTTGTTGTCGTACATTGCAGGCCTCAGCCTCCCCGATTTCAATAAGTTGATCAATGACCCTATCCGCCATGATGTTGGTTGGCCTGCCATGCCAACCAAGCTCCCCTCCGACATCCCTAAGTTCGAAGGCCAAGCTGGAGAAGATCCAACCAATCATGTCCGATCTTTCCACATGTGGTGTTCCTCCAATTCCATTACCGATGACTCCATCCGTCTTCGTTTGTTCCAACGCACGCTTACCGACGAAGCTTCTAAATGGTATGTTGAAAAAGCCACCTCTTCCCATACCACCTTTGCGACCCTTGCTCAAGCCTTTTTGTCTTATTCCCAGCTCCCTCTCCGATACGACACTGGCACGGAGCTCTTGAATTCCTTCAAGAAATCCTCTTCAACCCGCCTTTCTGCCCATGTTCAGGAATGTCGAAGAAGACGAAGCTTATGTCGAGCCCCTCCCTTCGAAGATCAGGTTTATATGGACTGTTTCCTTCGCACCCTTCCAGCTCCCATCGGCAAAGATGTCGCCTCCCATTTTCCTCAAACCGAAGAAGCCGCCCTCCAAATAGCCTTGAAATATGACCTGATCTACGCTCAATCTGGTTATGTTTATACCGTTCTTCCTTACCCCCCCAGGCCCGGTGGCGCTAATGCCCCAGGGGCATCTCATTCTACCGACGGTATCGTTGGAGCCCTTTCCCATCCATACGCTCAACCTCCTATGGGATATGGTCTCCCTCAGGGAGGGGCCAGCACCTCCAGCACTCTTCCCCCTCCCGGTAGCATGTATCCAGGATACGGCATGCCTCCTCCTTTTGCCCAACCTCCTGCTTACCTCAATGTTGCCCAACCTAACCATTACCTTTATCCGCAGCCTAGTGCGCTAGCTCCTCCAGCATATGTGCTTCCATCTCCCTTGCCTCCGCCAAACCCACAACAACACTTACAGCCCCCTCCAGGGCAAGTATTTGCACAGCAGGGCGCGAATAATCCCCCTTCTTCTCAAAGAAGGCAGAGAGGCAACCCAAACCAATCTGCCCCTGGTACCCATGGACCCAATCCTGGTGTTGACCCTAACACTGCCAACCAGCAACAGGGCACTCAGCCCAAGCCAAACAGGCCGCTTCGCACTAATAAACCTTGTTCGTGTTGCGGTGTTTACGGTCATTACACCCACGATTGTCCCCTCTTACCCCAGATGCGGCAGATGTGGGAGTCTCAAGCCACATTGCGCGGATAGCACGCCTCCCCTCATGCTCCTCCTAATGTGGCCACTACCCAACCAGCTGTGTTTACTGATCCTTTCCCTCAGCAAGGATTCGTGGCTACCCAACCGCCTGACAACCAGGTCGCCACTCCCCCTTCCCTTTCTGGTTCCTCTGATTACCAGATCCTTATGATGCACTCCGATCCTTCCCTGACCGTTGACCTTCACCTTCAAACTCGGTCTCGCCAGTACCCCCAGTCTCCTGCTCAGTCTACCTCCAAGCCTCCTTCTTCAGGTTCTACAGAGTCTCTTTCGACACCGAACAGCCCCTTACATATCCCTCCACCCAAATTTGAGGTTCATACCAAGATTCCTAAGGGACCATTATGTCGAAACGCTGCTTCCAGTCGAGTTGCTCATTCGTATAGCATAGTAGATGATTTGGCGCAATCTCCTGTCGCCATTTCCACACTGGAACTCCTCCAATCGTGCCCTTCCCAAAAGAAGGCTCTACTATCTGCCGTGGGCACTGTAGATCCTGCTGATGACCAAATGATTATTTTCGACGCCACTCAATCGGACCATCCTCCTCTCCCTCCTTCCGTCGCCTTCCAAATCCCAGTCAAAATCCGGAATGCCAACGTTTCCCGGTGCATAATTGATGAGGGGGCATCCACCTGCGTGATGTCCGCTTCGGTTTGGAAGCAACTCGGATCCCCTGAGTTGGCCCCTTCCACAATCACCCTTCGAGCGTGGGATGGCCATGCCTCCCAGCCCATTGGCCTATTTCGTAATTGTCCTATCACCCTCGCTGATAAGATTGTTTGCCTTGACGTCGAAGTCATCGACACCCCGCTAGACTACAACATTCTATTGGGGCGAAGCTACACCTATGCTATGTCTGCTGTCCCATCCGCAGTTTTTCGCAAGATGTCTTTCCCCCATAATGGAAAGATAGTCACCATTGACCAGTTGACATATCATGAGCCAAAATCTCAGACCTCACCTGAGACGACCATCTCTTCTGTAGCCAACAAGAAAACTGTCGATTCCCTGACCAGTGTCTCCCCCGGCGTTTACAAAGATTCCTCCCTGCTTGGAACTTTTCCTAATCTCCCTCCTCCTCCCATCACTGATCCCAGCTCATCGAATGTTTGCATGATGCAATTGTCTCAGGCTGCCCGTAAGCGGCCTGCCTCGGCTAGTCAACAACCTCCCCCTCGCCCTCTGCAACCCGCTCCTATCCCTTCATCTCAGCCAGCCGGACCTCCTCCTTCTGGCCCTCCCCCTTCAGCTGGTATCCCTGAACCCCTTTATCCTCCAGGATCGGTTCCCCCAGGCCTTAACCATCTCGGAGCCGTCCCTCCTGGTCCTTACTGGGCAGATACCTTTCTTGGCTCCCCCTCCCGGAGTATATTCTGTCCCTGTCATGGCCACCCTCTCTCTCCCTAACCTGACCTTGGGCATACCGGTCTGGTACCTTGATCCCCCAGATGCCACCCCTCCTGGTCACCCCAAACCCTATATGGCTTTGACAACAGTTCAACCGGTCCCCCTCGCTTCCTCCGTTGCCAATGTGCCTCCTGCACCTCCACAGGACCCTTCTCCTGTCATGACGGCTCCCGGAAAGAAAGGCAAAGCCTGCAAGGGGGCACCCAAAGACAAGACCACCATGACTGACCTGGCCCCTCCTTCACCCGCAAATCCTTGTGCCTTATGTGATGTCATCGGTCATGCCACCCATGCTTGTCCCGAGTTGCCCCGTATTCAGCCCATGGTTAAAGTCGCGTTCCCTGAGTCTACGGTCCCTGAAGCCTCCATTCCTTCTTCGTCCATAACCAAGAACCCCAAGACTCTCCGCACCAACAAACCCTGTGCTTTGTGCGGCGTTCATGGCCATTACTCCCACCATTGTCCTCACATGACGCATTACTGCGCCTCTTTAGAGGTGGTCCGAGAGTATGAGGTTGAACAAAATCAATCCGCCTCTCCCATCCTCGCGCAGTATGCTTCAGGTCAACCTGAGGATCCCCCCGCTCCCATCGACATTCCCCCCCCTGATGTTCAGATGACGGAGTCTACTGTAACCATTATTTACCTATCCTCCTCTGCGAGACACTTGGAGCCTAACCCCCCTCCATCCTCCCCTGTTGTGTCCCTTGACCACCCCTTTCCTACCCATACACGAGATCACTCCACCCGTGTCTCTGTTGACCTCCGCAGCCCGAGTCCTCACCATACTTCTGATAGCCCTCATATACCACCCTCTAGTTTGTATATGAGTCATAGTCATCCTGCTCCTTGCACTCCCTCCCGCGATTGCCGCCCGATGACTTCTGTGCACTCACGCTGCCATCATTGCCTCTCCTCCCCTCATTTGTTGTCTTGTCACACCATTTCGCAGGACCCCCCGTCCACACCCTTTATCGGTTACGCCGATGGTGCAAGTCGTTACTCCTGGAATCTCGCCTCGACAGGTTGGGCCATCTTCACCCCCTTGCATACCCTTGTTCTTTCTAATGGGGTCTGCATTAGTTCTGCCACCAACAATCAGGCCGAATATGATGCAGTGTGTGGTCTCTTAGCCGATGCCCTTTTTCATCGCATCCTCCATCTGCACGTTCGTTTGGATTCCCTACTTCTTGTAATGCAACTAAATGGTGTTTATCGTGTGCATAACCCTGTGCTGTTTAGACGCTATTTATGAGTGAAACTCTTGATACGTGCATTTGAAACCATAAGTTTCAACCATGTACCTCGAGAATAGAATCACTATGTAGATAGTATTGCAAACCATGTTCTAGATTGGCATTTATCACACACATTTCATACAAGACAATAACATTCATAACCATCAAAAAACGATGCATATCCATAATATGTGTCGCAAAACATATGTTTCGAGTCCATCTACTCTGATACATATGACATGCCCATAGCATGTTACAAAAAACCCAAAACTGGGGGCACCACCTGCCCCTACATACATAATAGGGGGCACCACATGCCCCACCCCTAATCACTATCTGGAGGATCCCGGGCCAATGGCTCTGCCCCTGTAGCATGTAGATCGCGCATCGCCTGACCGGCCATTGCCATGCGCCGCATGACACCTCGCCATTCCGAGGGTAGACCAACACATGGCTCTATGAACTGGTTGTCTAAGTCCTACCACCCGCGCTCTGATACTCTGGTCAAAAACCTTTTGCATCTACAGCGGATGTCCTCCAGCAGGGCGGCTGCATCCTCATTATGCGCCGCTCTCGACCCACTCGAACCTGTAGCTCCAGATGCTGCCGGTCGTCCCATATATCCGGCCGGTTTTACCGGTGCTATATCTGCATACCAAAAGTACATGAATCAGTACCCTAAACTACTATTCAAAAAACTTTAACATGCCCACACAAGAATAGCAATCTGTCACTTACCATCGGGCCCCCAGACTCGGCCTGGCGAAAGTGGCAGGTCCGGGTCTCCACAGTAGCTCATCCCACTATAGGGATAGTCGTCTATGTACAATGGCATCTGATCCCAATGGGCAAAAAACTCAGGTCGAAACACTCGCCCGACCGCCCCTCCTCCTCTGCACAGTATTCTTCCCCAACGGCGCATCCTGGGCTCTCTCGAGCCCCCATCTGGAAGCTGTACACGAGGCCTCAAGGTCGGGATCTTCTCAAAGAAGAAGGCACACAATAAAGTCCCATATGAGAAATCATGGTTCACCTACCGCCTGCATAGCGACAACTGTCACTTTAGCGACACCAACATCATTTGGGCCCACCCATAGTAGGTCCCACCCAGCACACTCTCCACTATCATCATCTTCCCCCCAGTGATGTGATGGAGCGCCTGGTTTCCCAGGATACGCAGCACAGCTGCGGCCACTGCACGGGTTTCTAGCCTCTCTAGATCCCCGATCGGTATTCGAGTCCCCTTGACTTAGAGACCCGGTTGAAAATGACGCTCCACAAACTCCATGATATGCCGCCCCCGCGGCAATAGTGGCTGTGTATTTCCCACCATCCCCAGTGGCGGGAGACCAGTCAGGAAATACACGTCCTGGACCGTCAGTTCGATCCTGTGCCCCTGCACTACAAAGACCTCCTAATCTAGATCCCAGTAACTGATAATCTGGGCCAATAACGGTTCTCCTGCTCTCATCAAAGGGTTCTCCAAAAACTTTAGAACCCCAAACCTGGCCAATACACGATGGACGCCCTGATCCGCCTGGATCTCTGCCCGTAGTGTCCCCAGGTCTCTCTCTCTCCAGTTAACCCGTAAATCTACCATACCTGCACAAACACATCATCTTTGTCAGCTTACAGATCGGGAAAACCATAACCAAACACCAAAACCCAACTTCCAACCATAAAATAGCACCAAAACCCCCTCATCTCCCAGGTCGTAGTTTTCTGCCCATTTCTGGGACAGGTCACACTTTTTTTCCTGAAACATGCTTCCCAGGTCGCACTTTTTGGCCCAAAAAGTGTGACCCAGCTGTAGAGATGAAGGAGGGGCTGTTTCTGGGATTCAGGGCCCTAAACTGAAAATTTAATCCATCAAAATGCAAGAGAAAGGTTAGGCCTCTTACCTGCAATTGACGGATCTCGATTCCAATGGTTGGTTTGTCCGCTACGTTCGCCACAAGATTTAGGGCCTTCTCTCCTCTCTACATTCACCACAGAAACAATAGCAAATGAGTGATTTTGGAGGGAAAACTGCCTTATTAAAAGAGAACCCCTGTTTCTTCTTTCGACTGCTGCAACCACACCGTAGCCCCGTTTGACGAACCGTTTGCACCGTTGGAAAGCTCTCACCGAGCCCTCAAATGGGTATCTATTATTTTTTTGTGATCTGATACTTACCCAGAACACATTTTGTCCAAGAGGGGTCACTTCACCTCTCCTTAAATCGAATTTCCTCACTTACGACACCTGTACTTGGGGCACCATATTGCCTCCTTACTTGTCTTTGTTCGTGTCGATTTTCGTCATGAGTTCCCATCCTGTACTCATGTTTCCACGGTCCCCCATTGGGGCCTTTACTATGTGGCAGCACCATCGAGTCACCGTTGTTTAGAGCATCCAAGTTGAGTCATCATTCCCTCCATGGAGTCTATACCGAGTCCCTTTGAACCCCACTATAGCCCTCCATCCTTCATTGCTTGGTCTCTCTCTTGTGTCGCACATTATGACCTTCAGTTCCACTGTCCCCTATCCCTTATGATATCGTGTCAGTTGGTGCCATGTCATTCATGCCCTTTATGCTCTAACCATGGAAGTCGTCCATTCGCTACTCAGTCCTTCCCATTTTCACTATCGTCATTAGTGTCAGTCTGTCCGTCGCTCTACTATTTCCTCTTATGCCTTAGTTGAGGATGTCTCATTACCTCACCTATGGCGGACCTCCTTCTGTCGACATCAGCTCATTCTTTCCAGAAGTCAGGTCTAGAGAGCAGTGTACCTTGGTTCCAGCTTCCACTCTTGTTCGGTGCCTCGGATCAGGCAAAGGGATCTCTCGTTTCCCTTTGACTTGATTGTTTCTCCAGCTCCTTTCAGCATGTTCAAGATCCGTATACTGGATGGTCCAGTGATCCAGCAGTAGCTCTTGATGATTCCCGGGTGTGTGTGAGATGTCTCAACCCTCATGAGGGGGTGGCCCTGCAGGTAGCCCCCCACATGCCCGGATGACCTCTTCCTTGCAGCCTTCGATGCAGCTCCAGATATTTGATGATGTTGGTCGTAGCCACTTACAGCGCCTCTTTGATTTGCATGTATTAGTCAGATTTTGTGAGCCCTTCCCCATTTTACATGGGGCATTTGGGTTGTATTTGTATCTCATGTACTCAGATATTATTGTACAAGTCCTGGCTATTACCCCAGGCATAGCATGTATATGGGATTCTTCATTGTATTTTTATTTGGCTCATGATTATGCCAGCTGTACTCTATGGTTCGGTCCCTTGTTTACTGGACACACTATTCTTTTGTACTTTGTCTCGGCGGGCATAGGTATGCCTCCCTCGCCGCCTTCAGCACAGGTACCCTCTCATAAAAAGAGACTTGTTGCACCTGCGAGTCTCGTCTCCTCAGGGTCTAGTTCTTCAGCACACTATCTACCTTGCATTTCTCTCTCTGACTTCCCTTTTGTTGTCTAGTGATTGAGTTCTTACAACGTATTTCGGTCATACGATTTGCTCCTGACACTCGCACGCTGGGGGGCAATCTGTTACACCATTTTTTGGTCATCTAACCTATTATCATTAGATGGACCAAAGTACACCATGTAAGACCAATTTTACCCTAAGTAAAATTGCCTTCACTATGTTAAAACAGGAAACCCCAAAAGGAAATATTAAACAAACCTATATTTGTTTGATTTTCCTCATGGAATAATTAATTAAACCATAAATTAATTATTATTCCCAGTCATGTTTAACCCAAAATCAAAGAAATTAATTAGATAAACCTTTTTTTATCTTATTATTTTCTAGGAATAATTATTTAAACCTTATTTAGATAATATTCCTTGTTAAATATGACCAAATCACCCACAAATAATTAAATAAATCATTATTTATTTAATTATCTTTCAACTACTTCCTTAAATAATTAAATAAATCATTATTTATTTGATTATCTTCTAACCGCTTCCTTAAAAAGATAAATAAATCATTTATTTATTTATTCTTGACAAATTAAGGGATTTGACCCAAGTCAAATACCTTTTCCCTCCAACAAATATAATAAAATATTCCATAAAAAGTGGATCTAGATCTGGTTAACCCATGCACCAAGATCTAGAATGACCCAATATTTTGTTATAAATAGGAGGGTTTTTTCTACCATTATTCACCTTTTGTTGCCTATTAGATCACTCTGGATCTATACACTTGGTCACCATTTTCTTCCATTTGCTGTGTGAGCTCCCTTTGAGTTCCATTCTTTGTGTGGGTTTTCTACACCAACAAGAGAGAGAAATCTTAGATCTGAAGCGCTGAGGACTTCCAAGAACCCATCCCACCGAGGAGAATTGGATACGCCTTCTTGTTTTCCTCCCAGGTGCCCAATTAATATAAAAATTCTTTCAAAAATTGTTCTTGTCTGGTCTATTGGTATATGGAGCAAACCCTTATTTTTTCTGCTTAATGTCTTTCCATGCATAGATCTAGTTTTTGCAGCTCTTTTATGTCCAACTAACCGCAGATCTGAAGATATTGGCAGCCACTTTTGTTGTTAGGGCTATTAGTTATGCGTAGCTAAAGTGGTCCTTTTTCGTACACTTCGACAAAGGATTCATACTAACACCTAGAGTTATGAATACCTCAAGTCTTATGATACCAACATTATCTAGCATAAGATACTAATTAAAGAAAATCAAAAGCCCTTTAAACAAAAGCTAAGGAGAATTAACCCTGTTCTTATTCCAATAGAAAAAGAAGTTAAAAGGATGTACGATGCTCAAATCATAGCACCCATCAGATGTTCTGATTGGGTCTCTAATTTAGTCCCCACTAGAAAGAAAACATGAGAAATGAGACTCTGTTTTGATTTCAGAAACTTGTATAAAGTATCACTGAAGGATAAATATCCCCTCCCTAAAATGGACCACATTCTCTAGAGGGTAGTAGGTTCATCCAGAATTTCATTACTTGATGGATGTTCTGGATACAATAAAATCCTAGTCCAACCTGAAGATCAAGCTTACACTGCATTTACTACTCCCTGGGGAGATTTCATATACTTGAAAATTCCCTCTGGACTAATGAATGTTGGAGCAACATTCCAAAGAGCCATGGACATTTCCTTTGCAAAGGAAATCCATGAATTTTTAATCATTTACCTAGATGATATCATAATGTTTTCCAAGACAGATAATGAACATCTAGATCATCTAAGAAAAGTATTCATAAAATGAAAAAAGTTTGGGATATCCTTAAACCCTAAAAATCCACTGTTTGGATTAGAAGAAGGAAAGCTTCTGGGACACATTATTTCAAAAGAGGGCATTAGAATTGATCCAGCTAGAATAGAAGAAATCCTTAATATCAGTCATCCTAGAAACATTAGAGAATTACAAACATTTTTAGGCAAACTAAATTTTCTTAGAAGATTCATCTCTAACTTAGCAGAACTACTTATAAATTTAAAAAACATGTTAAAAAAGGATTCAATGCTTAAGTGGACAATAGAGGCTAAGTAGTTTTTTGAAGCAATCAAAGAATCCCTTACTAAAACACTTATCCTCATAATTCCTAATTTTAACAAAGATTTCATAATTTTTTCGTTTTCTTCAGAACACACCATTGCAGCAGTCTTGTTGCAAAATAATGATGAGGGCTATGAACAACCTATTGCTTTCTTTAGTAAAACTTTTAGAGGTGCAACACTAAAGTATAATATCATGGAAAAACAAGCTTTTGCTTTAGTGAAAGCCATAAAATATTTCAGAGTATACATTCTATACTCTCACATAATAGCATATATTCCAAACTTAGTTGTAAAGGACATTCTAACTCAAAATGGGCCTGATGGAAAAAGAGGCAAATGGATTACCACAATACTAGAATATGACATTGAGATCAAGTCTAAAAAATTAATTAAAGGCCAAGGTTTGGCCAAACTCATGGCTGAATCGAACTATCGAGCCTTAGATAAAAATTTTATTGTTGCCATAGATGATCAAGAAGAGATGGCGACTCTGCAAATCATTGAAGCTTTCATAGATTCACCCTGGTATGTAGACCTTACATTTGTTCTACTAAACTTGCAAGCTCCCCCTGGTTTATCTAGAACCAAAAGTAGATTCTTAAAAATGAAAGCAATGAGATATTGTATTTTAGATAATGTTTTATTTTGGAAATATCATGGTGGAATCCTATTAAATTGTTTATTAAAAAATGAAGATGACAAAGTCATGCAGGAATTTCATGTAGGATATTGTGGAGGAAACATATACTAGAAAACAACTGCTAACAAAATTTTGAGGGTAGGTTTTTACTGGTCCACCCTTTTTGTAGATGTCCAAAAGTATGTGACCTCCTATCACAAATGTCAAATATTTGAAGGTAACAAGAAACTCTTACCACTACCTCTCAAACCTATCTCAATATAAATGCCATTTCAACAATGGGGTTTAGACTTCATTGGTGAAATTCACCCACCCTCCTCTACTCAAGATAAATGGATATTGGTAGCCACTAACTACTTTACCAAGTGGATAGAAGCCATCCCTTATATACAAGCCAAAAACTCTGTTATTATTTCATTTCTTGAGAACAACATCCTTTCTATATTTGGATGCCCACAAAAAGCTCGTAACTGATAATGCTTCTATCTTCAAATCCAAGAAAATGATAGATTTTTCTAACTGATACCATATCACCTTAGGCCCTTCCACTTACTATTACCCTCATGGTAATGGACTAGCATAATCTTAAAACAAATTCCTAGTCAACATCATCAATAAGTTATTAGAAGATAACAAGAAAACTTGGAATAAAAGGTTGGTGAATGCCCTATGGGCAGACAGACTAACTACTAAGAAATCTATTGGTACATATCACTATCAATTGGTATATAGGATGGATGTTTTTTTTCCATCTTCATTAGGAGTGCCAGTAATGAAAATGATTAAAGAGTTGCAAGTAGAACCAAATTACATCCAAAGGAGGATAAACCAAACAATTCATTTGCAAAAAACTAGGGAATAATTTATATCAAATCCCAAGTAATTCAAGACAAAATCAAGAATATATTTGATAAGAAAGCTAAAGCAGATGATTTCTTCATAGGTGATCAAGTACTAAAATGGGATTCCAGAAGGGAAGACAATGGAAAACATGGGAAATTTGAATTTCTCTGGAAGGGCCCATACATTATTTATGGTTACAGAGGCAACAATGCATTTTTCTTGGAATAATTAGATGGAATAGATTTATCAGGTGGACCAGTCAATAGTCAAATGATGAAGCACTATTTTTCACCACATTAACCAGTAGTTCATTTGTTCTATTTTATTCATTGTAAATACCATAGAAAATTTTATATTGTAGTGGATGATTATCTTGTAAAGTTGAAGCCTAAAGAGGAAATATTAAATATTTAAAAATATATAACATTATATGTTTGAATAAAAGAGATCACATAAAGTAGTTCCAATCAAAGAAAAGCCAAAGTTCCAAGGCCAATAATCAGAAAGTTCTTGACATCTCACAAGGAGATGCCATCCCCAAGTGGAGCCACTATTAGGGTCCTATAATAGTAGGGATCATAATTTTGAATTGGCTATGTTAAGTATTATAATATTGTACGTACCTTTTCATTTTTGCAAATTTTTTCCATATTAAAAAATGAAAAGAGGGTATGTCCTAAGAAAATAATCAAAGGAACAAATAAATAAAGATAAAAAAAGATATAAAATATGAACCCCATAAAAAGAAACACAAATAAATTCTGAAAGTGTTGCACATTGTAATATCCCAAAAGGGGACACATGCAGCAATATTAACAATATTGCATAAAATAACGTAGTTCAACAAAATGAAAGTAGGAGGCCAATATGGAGGCTCAAAAATAACATTTACATCAAAGAATTAGAGTTATATTGAAGCCCATGAGTTATAGAACAGAAAATAGAAGACTTTCCATGAAGAAATCCTAAAAAATGAGGTGCTGCAACCATATATTTGACTGAACAAGATTGACAGCGTTATTTTTATTGGCTGAAAAAGTAGTAGATTACACTTCAAATCTAGAGAAGATATGTGTACAAAAATTTAAATCTATATCATATCTGTACACTAGATAAGCTCCTCTTCAAATTCCCCTTGGGGGTTTCAGAAAAAAGTGAAGTACATGGAGTAAATTTGAGATCTTATGTAATAGATCTGCAGAATGATTTAGAAATTATGAAGCAATTACAAGAGTATTCATATCATATATAAATATGACATGGATCAGATCTGAAATCCATGGATCACCAAAGTGAAGGGCAGAACCCCAACACTAGAGATCTCTCCTTTAAAAGTGTGCCAAAACACCCTGCAACTCTACACTTGCAAATAACGCAGTACTGGAAGGTAAACTACGTTGTAGGCTCTAGAACATATGTGGCCTCAAGCAAAGATCTGAAATCAGTGCTCCAATCATCCAATACTCTCTTGACAGGGGGATAGAAGACTTTCCCACTGAAAAGAGGCACTAGAATGGCCTAGATCTGAGTAGATCTAGCCTCCACTTGCTGTAGCTTACAAAGACAACCAAACCCTCAACAGGATCTGCGTTGTAGTTGGAAGATGAAGCTTGGCCAAATTCCTAATAGTGGACAAGACATGCAAGACTCTTCCAAGAGGCCTCTCAAGGAAGAGGTGGGATTCTCGATCAGGAACACCCAGTGCTAAAAAACACTATTCTCTACTAAACAGCCAAGAGAATGATATATGTCTAAATAGACAATATATTTAGAGATATAACACATTCAACAACCTTCTCATGTTGTTCTCCTCTTCCTTTTATAAGATAGAAATCTTGGAAAAACCTAAACCATCTCAATGATTTAGCTTCTTTCACATGTGCCACCTCCAACTAAGACTGCGCTGTGCATCAATGAGGATCATCTCTTCTAGACAACGCTGTTGATCTGGTTATGGTTGACCCAGTCAAATTTCTCAATCCCTTTTACACATAAGGGTGTTTTATTAAGATAGCCCATATTTATCTTTGTTCACATGTGGCATTGACTAATTCACTGTCTTAGGAGTTTTTATTTTCCTCCTTTATACATTTATTCATGCAACAGAAAAATGAAACAAAATTGTATATTCCCATTAGCTTGGGCTAATTGGGAATATTACAGCCCTCCCCTCCAAAATGTTTCTTGTCCTCAAGCAATTGATAAGGTGAGTGTTGCAACACTTCTCCTCCTCCATTGGTGACACCATCATGAGTTAAGATTGGTTCATAAGCTAAGTTTTCACCAATCCAACCCTCCATGAATTGTTCCTCCAAATTCATTATGAGATGTGCATAGTCCATCCCACAAGGATTCAAGAGCTCAAATGAAACAAACATGGCTAAACCAATACTCTCCCTGAAACATGTAGCATAAGGTACATAGAGAGTCTCCATCCCATGTGGTACATACAAGGTTCCCATCCTCCCTCCATACATACCCATAAAAAGTACAACTATATCATCAAAGTATGGAAGAAAAACTGCATATATACAAACAGAAATTTGACCATGAGGAGGTGGGTCATAGTCCCACATATGATACCAGCACAGTGCATCTCCTACCTGCATCATATCAAGGTATGGTAAGTGGTTTCCATGCCAATTGCTGCACATGTCATCTCACCATGGTTGAAAGTGTGAGATATGTTTGGTGCCTTTGGGAAGCACCCATCGTGAAAGAAAATCTCCCTTTGCACAACAAGGGAGTGGCCAAATTTAGAAATTTTAGTGGCCCAATGTTTCTCATGAGATTTACATGATACATCACTCCTCCTTGGAGTTATGGACTGCATAAACATGGTGAAAGAATATGTAAAATCATAAGATTAAACTTGCTTTACATGATCAGATTCTTCACCAACAGTGCCTCTCATACACATGGAGTTGTGCATGGATCTTTGTCCTCTTTCCAAAGAAGGAAGAGATGGATGAAATAACTCTTTCTTAGAGTCACATGGCTGCCCCAACTCCACATAGTTCATTCATTCTTGAAAATGCTGATTTAGTTCTTCTTCCAAGCCTTCCCAATAAAAGCTTCTCATGATGATGTTGTAGATCTTCATGGAGTACATATGGTTGAAACAGAACCCTTTGTAGGCTCTTTATAGTAACTTCTTATTGAGCTTAGAAACTCTAGACAATAATATCCTACCATGATGATATATGACTCCTCCTTGGACTAAGTAGCCCTCTTCATGTAGCTAGTCATCAAGTATCATACATGTGTGAAGATCTTTGGAGTATTCCACCAACAGTTGGGATTTCCAGTATAGATATACACTGCTCAACAATGACATTGTTGATGATATATCAACATAAATGTTTTTCTTGTTTCTGAACTCCTCCTTGACATATCCTATGCTAAATATGTGTGTTGTAAGGCCATTCCTTCCATTTTTCCCTTCCCACAATGCAAATCCAGAAATGAGAGTGGGCAATGATGATAAGGGAGAAATATTTCCCTCTTTTTTGAGCTTACCCAAGTCTCCCAGCACTGTAGCTTTGTCTTAAAGTGATCCAATCCCTCTTAGATCTAAGTTTGGAGCAGCAAGTTGTGAGGTCTTCCCCACAAAATCTGAATTAGGTGGCCTCCCAGGTGGTTTTCCACTAGATAAGAGTGTCCCATGCAGAAATCTCATGAACACAATGGATGGGACTATAAGGTCCTTGCTTCCACTGTGCAAATCCATATCTGTTTTCTATGTGGAAGTTTTATGTGAGGGATATGTATGCATGCCTTTGATAATTTTATATTCACCACTCTTTTTGTCCACCCATTCCATTTGAAAATCCTCCCAATCGGTGGTGACTTTCCCCAATGTAATCAACCATTGAACACCCAAAATAACATTGGTGTCTAGTATGTCAACTACAAAGAAGTGATCAATCAAAGTGTAGGTACCCATGGTGACTGAAAGTGATGGAACATAACACATGAATTTCATTTTTCTATCTCTTGGGACCAACAGAGAATCCCTCAAAAGTATCAGTGGGTATTTCCCTCCTCTTCAAAAGATGGGCATCAATGAAGTTGTGGGTAGCCCCACTTTCAATCAATACAGAAACCATCTTATTCATGATTGAACCTTGAACTCCTTAAGGTCAAGTGCTTAGGTACTCCTCTCAAAGATGCAAGAGTTACTCCATTAGGAGAAAATGGTCCATTTCCATCTCCTGATGGTGTTGGATATCCTTTAGCATTGTCAGCGCTATGACCCTTTCTTGGTTCATCATCTTCATATTCTTCAAAATCTGAGAAGACCTCTAAGTAATGTGCTTTACCAGTAGCACATCTATGTCCAGGTACCCATGGTTCTTGGAAAGTGAAGCATAGCTTCTTTCTCCTTAGATCTCTCCAGACTTCAATATCAAGAGGATTCTTGAATGAGCTCTCGTTTGAAGGAGCAACTTTCTCTTCCTTTCCTTTAGAAGGAAAAGAGGGCTTGTGATGAGAGTTTTCCTTTTCTTTTGGAAAGGCATGTTGAAGGTCTCTAGCCCTCTCAATGGAATCATGCAAGGTAGTGGGGTTGATATACTTTACCAACCCATGAAGAGGTTCATCTAGACCATCGATTAACATGTACACCCTTCTTGCTGCAAACAAGTCAGGAACCATAATAGATAATCTCAAAAACTCAAAAATATAAGACTCTGTATTACCTGATTACTTCAACTTTTCAAGGCTCATGAAAGGTGCTTCTCAATATCTTCTGCCAAATCTTTCCACCACCTTTCTAGTGAACTTTGAATAACCAGTCACATTGGCATGACCTAATGTAGACAAGCCATGGAACCACCAGTCATGTGCTTCACCTTCAAAGTGCAGTGCTGCAATATTGATAGTTTCCATCTCTGGGACCTTGTTCAACTGAAAGTAGATGTCAGGTTTTTATACCCATGCTTTGGCAGAACAAGTGGATGACCCATCAAACTTGGTTAAAAATAATCTACCAATAGAGTGATTTTGATTATGATTCTGAGTGAATCCACCATCTCTATGTTGATGCCTTGGTCTTCTTTTGTCCTTGAGGTGACAAAACTCTTGAAAACTCAAGTGATACTTGAATCTCTGATTCTAAGACTCATATTATTCAAAATATTATTCAAGGGATGCTTTCTCTTAAGGCCTTTCATTTTCCACTGCCAAAAAAGTAGGCATGGTAGAGCATTGTGGAACTTGTGGCTGGTTCACTGGTTGATCATTACAGTGATGAGACATGCTAAAGATTTATCCAAGATGAAATCTCTTAGGAGATTCCTTTATTTGTCTATTCTCATCTCTTTTATCTCTCTAGAAAGATCTTTCATGTCTCTCAAAAGGATCTTGGGAAAATCCTTTTCTTCTACATCACTTCCAGATTCAGGGGCTTTACCCTTGTCTCTATCATGATTTTTTCAATCAAATTTCTTCTGTCTTCTTTTGAGATACCTCTTCTCTCTATCAGTCAAAGGCTCTTATTCTTCTGAAGACATATTGGCTTCTTATAGGTTGTGCCAAGATGATTGCTATGATACCACTGTAATATCCCAAAAGGGGACACATGTAACAATATTAACAACACTGCAAAAAATAACGCAGTTCAGCAAATTGAAAGAAAGAGGCAAATATGGAGGCTCAAAAATAACATTTACATCAGAAAATGATAGTTATATTGAAGCCCATGAGTTATAAAAAATAAAATAGAAGACTTTCCATGAATAAATCCTAAAAAAATAGGTGCTGCAACCATATATTTGACAGAACAAGCTTGAAAAAATTATTTTTATTGGCTAAAACAGCAGTAGATTACACTTTAGATCTAGAGCAGATCTACGTACAAAAATTTATATCTATATCAGATCTGTACACTTGATAGTCTCCTCTTCAAATTCCCCTTGGGGGTTTCAACAAAAAGTGAAGTACATGGAGTATATTTGAGATCTTATGCAGCAGATCTATAGAATGATTCATAAATTTTGAAGCAAATACAAGAGTATTCAAATAATATCTGAATATGACATGGATCAGATCTGAAATCCATGGATCACCATAGTGAAGGGTAGAACCCCAACAACAGAGATCTCTCCTCCAAAAGTGTGCCAAAACACCCTGCGAATGTACACTTGCAAATAACGTAGTACTGGAAGGGAAACTGCGCTGTAAGCTCTAGAACATATCTGGCCTCAAGCCAAGATCTGGAATCAGTGCTCCAATCATCCAATACTCTCTTGCCAGGGGGATAGAAGACTTTCCCACTGAAAAGAGGCACTAGAATGGCCTAGATCTGAGTAGATCTAGCCTCCACTTGCTGCAGATTACAAAGACAACCAAACCCTCAACAGGATCTATGTTGTAGTTGGAAGATGAAGTTTGGCCAAATGCCTAATAGTGGACAAGACATGCAAGACTCTTCCAAGAGGCCTCTCAAGGAAGAGGTGGGATTCCTGATCCAGAACACCCAGTGTTGAACAACACTATTCTCTGCTAAACAGCCAAGAGAATGATATATGTCTAAATAGACAATATATTCAGAAATATAACACATTCAACAACCTTCTCATGCTATTCTCCTCTTCCTTTTATAAGATAGAAATCTTGTAAAACCCTAAACCATCTCAATGATTTAGCTTTTTTCACATGTACCACCTCCAACTAATGCTACAATGTGCATCAATGAGGATCATCTCTTCTAGGCAACACTGTTGATTTGGTCATGGTTGACCCAGTCAAATGTCTCAATCCCTTTCACACATAAGGGTGTTTTATTAAGATAGCCAAGATTTATCTTTGTTCACATGTGGCATTGATTTATTCACTATTTTAGGAGTTTTTATTGTCCTCCTTTATACATTTATTCATGCAACAAGAAAATGAAACAAAATTGAATATTCCCATTAGCTTGGGCTAATTGGGAATATTACACACGTTCAAATGCCACTACTCTTAGTTTACTTTATGCAAATAAAATTGTGTGTAGCTTGTCCAAAATGCCACAATTCATGATGATCTACAATCTAATCTTGATCATTCATGCATTTAAATTTTATGTCATGATAGTTAGTGAATAAAGATCTGACCAAACCATTTAATCTTGGTAGATCAATAGTTAGGTAGAGAAAAAAAATGAGAGAATAAAAATGAGCTCATAAGTTTAATCTGAGCCATTGGAATATATAAGGTTATAAATAAGTTAGTTTGCTTATACAAAGAAAATAAAAGGGCCAGCAAGCTCAAATGCACCCAATAAAGGAAATAAAAAATGTTAGGATGAATAAAATTGTAGGTAGAGTACTTTTCAAAGATTATATAAGCCTCATTATGCTTATCCATTATCAAAAACATTTTTTAACATCTTCCCCTTGCTAAATCCCATTTTCCTCTCTTGGAAACCATTTCCCCTTATCCTAAATTCCCTTCCCCTTGTTAAAACCCCCTTTCCCTTGTTAAAGCCCTCTTTCCACTTTATATAAAACTTTGTGTTTTCATAAAACACAAAACCCACTTTTTCAAAGTTTGAAAGCATGAAATATTAAGTGGACCCCCTTTTTTTACTTAACCCTTCCACCTAATATATTTATTTACCTCCCGCTTAATATATTTCATAAACCCCCATTTCATTTTACAACTTAGCATATATATTCCCCAACCCACTTTTTATTTTCAACCCTTCGCCTATCTATTACCCGAACCCAGCACTCTTGGAAAACTCCCAACTCCTCCTACTTCCCCATCACCATTGATTAGATCTAATGGCCACTGAAAACTTTTTCACTCCCCGATGTTCGAAGCTTAAAGCAGAAGGGTGGGGGGTGCAAAATTGGTGGTTTCAGTTCCCCGCTCCCCTATCACATGATGCTCCCTCATTCTATTTCACCCCCTCCCCCCCATTGCCAAACCACTAAACCACCTTTCATTGTGTGATAAACCACAAAACCAATTCCAAGGCATGTGAAAAACCACCACTATTTGAAATAATAGAACCCCTGTGCCATGTGATAAACCCCATTTTTCAAAAAAATATAACAACCCCGCAATACCGTTATTTCATTATCTCTGTTGATTTGCGAAGATACCAAAATCCATTTCCAACCAGTATTGAAGCCCGACTACCACTTGGACCCCTTATACAACCACATCTTTGGTATTCTAGGTAATTCTGAATACGCAACACCATCAAATAATCTTATTAATTCAATAATTGAACCAAATTGATGGCTTCCCAAAGCGTCAAAAATGTAAACCCTTTGAAACCACCCATGTTAGATGTCAACCACAGTCCTTTTGCTGATAAAGAATTAAAAATAATAGACACTGTGTCTGATAGAAATATTTTGGAGCTCCACTACTAGAGCCATGAAAAATTTATTGATCAGGCAGATGATATTCACATGTGGGACTCTTAAATTTCCCAAATACACATTTCCACAAACCTACCAATTCCCTGAAGTCATAATACTATGCCAATTCAATTATTTTCCAAATGAAAGAGCCATAGTCACCCTTGACCAAAAAATCATATTTACTATCACTCCTTAATCCATTAACCAAATGCTGCAAATTCCATCACAACTAGAGGGAGTGCCTTTCTCCATTGAAACCCTCACTGAGCTTTACCTAAAGCTATATTTTACTAATAGGTTTCAAATCTTTCAAACTTTCCTCTCTCAATCAGTACAAACTCCTAAAAACAACCCAACATACTCTTCTACCATTTTTTTAGAATGAACCAGAAAAATTGTTACCATGCTATCCTGTATCCTAGGATATTTTACTGATGAGTGGGTAGATGAATCCAACATTGGTTTCCTCTCTACCTTTTTCCCATGCCAACCTCCATATATACTTTTCAACTTTTCCCAATTCCTAGCAGATGTCGTGCATGATCAAATGATCAAACTATCAGAAGAAGGAGTGTTCAAATACTCCTGAGTGTTATTCCATTTGTTCATATATTTGCAATCAGAAAGGTTTGCAGTCAACCTACAAAAACTGGATACAAAGGGTAATCCCCAGTCTATAATATTTTGGACATCCTTGATCAGAAAGGATTCCAGTGAATTTGGTTTCAAATATTTTATTGATTCTTTTGTATATCTAGTGATTAATATGCTTAGTAATAGCATTCAGCCCAGAATCAGTGATGAAATAAAAAAGGTGCCACAATTATCTTATCAGAGCAAGAAATAAGATTGGTATTTATACCAGAATCACACAGAGATCAGAGTGTATCAAAGCCAATTAGCTCCTTACAAGCCTCCCAAATACCTCCCAATAAGGATATTTTATTTAGAGTACATCAGGCATATCTTGAATTCTGATGAGTTAAATTTCCTTTCAGCCAAAAATAAAACCTAATTCAAGATTAAAAAATCAACTAGGGCCTTTTATATGCAACATTGGGAATGGTAGAAAGGAAGCAGAAAGACGCTTACAAGAGTTAAATTTCAACAACAGTTTAAAATGGTCATATGACCCCTTGGGTGTCATAATTAAATTGAGAATTAAGTTTAAACTCACCCCTTTCATCCATGAATCTAAGCCTCAAATTGAGAAATATTCCAACCAGTCGGAGTGGTTGGAAAAAACTCTACAAGAAGTGGAGAAGCAGCTTGATACTAGTTCCATCCTTCTTACTACACCCCCACATGATAGAAATTCAAAAAGATCTAGAGAAGAAGCCTCTTATTTAGCAGAGACTACGTCTGATCGTAAATTCAAGCTTATGTACATAAGGAAAACAAAACTAAATCCAACGATAGAGCAGGAAGAGACAATTGAAATAGAAACATATATTGTTATCAGGGATGATGCATCTACAACACTTTCAGAAGAAACACCTCTACCATCAACTTCCAGTGCACAAATCATTCAAAATAAAAATAGTGAAAATATCTCATCATCTAGCAAGCCAGTTGAGAAAGAAAAATATATCATGGAGAAATATAAAGATATTAAAATAAAAAATGAAGCATTGAAGGCTGTTGCATATGCACAATACTGGAAGCAAACTCCTAGTGATAAGAATAGGTTTCTTTCAGCTTTTGACCTCAAAACACGGAAGATTCAAATGAAATTTATACAGCCAAAGGTACAAGCCCCTAAAACTTCAGAAGACTATAAAAATACAAGATTTGAAGTTATTTCCAAGGATGTCCATCCAATTGACCAAATTGAATTCCACAAACAAGAAGGAGAAATGATATATTCAACCATGACACATAAAGCTCTAAGTGTCCAAAAGTTACAGAACTCTCTTGAAAATATAAAATCACAGTTAAAGATAGAGAGAGCCTCATTACAAGAAAAAGACAACAGGATAAATTTACTAGAATATTTGGTAATTGAAATTGGTTATAATCCAAAAGATATCAAATCAGCAGAAGAACTAATAAAAAAGAAAAATGGAGACATAGTTGCACTGAAGAAACAATTAAAATTACCAACTACTGAGCATCCACAAACCAAGGAGGTTTTGGAGACAGATAATCAAAAGGATGAGATGATGAATCTAATCATCCAGTTAACAAATCAATTAAAGGAAATGGAGACAGAGAAGGATAAACTTGTACAATAAAAAGAAGCTAGCACAGAAGCAGTTCCCATTAGAGCTATTCCCATAACATCTACATCAGCTCCATTGTCTACATCAGCATCAACATCAACAATACCAACAGCCCATCCCACTAATGAGGCCAGTAAATTAATCAAAGCAATGGAAGATATGTCCATTCAAACTACAGAGATCAACAAGCTCAAGGAACAAGTAAAGAACTTCAAATATGGAAAGAAATTGGCAGAATTGATGTGGCAAGCTGAAGTACAGAAAGCCAATAGATTGATTGATAGAATCCACAAGCTAGAGAAGGAATTATCACTAAAAGAGTCTTTAACCCAAGCAAAGAAAAAATTGTGGGCCAATATCATTAACCTAGTTAATGATATTTTGCCTTCTATACAGATTATATTTGAGAATAATGACTTGATAAAGAAGGCTGGTGATGCAATTCAAAAGGTCAAATCCAATATTGGAAAGAAACTAGAGGAAGTCTCTGAAATAATAAAATTCATGAATTCTAAAAATAAATATGAATTGGAAGAGCTCGGGATAGCTGACAGAACAAAGACTATCTTAGAGGTGAAGAAAGTGATTTCCAAAAGAAATATGATGATATAGCTTGAGGAAAAATTTCAAACTATGGAAATCGCTGTGAACAAGTTTTTGAACAAGCTTGATGTATTGGGACAGAAAGGTCTTCCCGATCCTCTGGTAATAAATGAAAAACCAATGAGATAGTAATATTTTGACAATAAGTTAAGGGAAGTAGCCAAAGAAACTTCCAACATTTCCTCAATGAAGGGCATTCCTATAGGCAAGGTGCTCCCTCAGAATCTAGAAAACGTCTTTTACCTCCAGCATAGGTAAATCACCTTCTTGTAAATAAGCCTACGTTTGCAAAATATACAGAGGCAGATGAGATTTACCATAGGATGATGAAAATCAAACTCCTATATGAAGAAACATGGGAGAAATGGTGTGATTTACTATAAAGGGTGAAAAAACACACAAGTGAAAGAATGCACAGGTGAAAGAACGAAAAGATGAAAGAAGGTAGATGAAAGAAACAAACAGGCAACAACAATCAAAGAAATCAGGGCCAAATATCAGTTAGCTAGAAGGTGTCACTATATTTTTGCATAAAGATATTTTATCTTCCTATAATAAATCCTAGTTAGTTGACAGGATATTTTTTGTAAAGTTTTGTATAAATACTTCATCAGTTCGAAGTATGAAGGGTGGATTTCTAAATATTTCCGTAGCTGACTGATCTCTTTTCTGAGGGTTATTGTACCAACTTCCATTTGACAGACAAAAAAAATTATAAAGAAACTTCTTTATAGGATTCATGTGTTGAGCTATCTCAATGAAGTATAAATTTCAGTTGTTCATTTTCTCTTTCTAAGTATTCCATAAAATTATATGTGTTCTGAGTTTGAATGTTATAACAGGAAGTTTACTACAAAATTTTCTTCAACTTTACACTCTGCTTTGAACTGTTATACATTTCTGTGTTTTATTATAATATATGATTTAGATAATTATTAATTTCCCTCCGATCCTAATTTACTTCTTCATCCTTCTTCATGATCTGTTTTAAGGAATTCTTAATTTCTCCTTGATCCCGATTGAAAAATCAATTCACCATTAAGCCTTGAGATATAATTTTTCTCACCTATATTGCCGTGTAACACTTTCTTTATAATTTGATTCTTTTTTTTGTTTTCAAATTATATTGACTCCATAACCCAATGGAAAATGGAAAAGCACCTATTCATCTAAATCATTAATTCCACCAATTAATCAAAGTCAATCCAAATTAATCATACATAACTAGCCTAAAATCTATTGAACAAACAAAGTTAAATCATTAAGAGAGATCCCTCTATGAGTTTAGTAAGGCTAGATCCTAAGCTCCAAAAGTGGTTTTTAGTTACCTATGATATTTATTTTTAACGCAAGAAAATCTTTGGAAATTTCGAAGTGATAACAGTTTGAATGGCACGACTTTCCTGCAGGAGGGCGAATCTTTAGGCTATTACTAAAGGTTGCACACCAACCCAAATTTCATTAAACTAGTGCTCCTTGGATTGCAAATTCATCCTCAAATAATGAACCATGTGGTCATCCTAGACAGAGGTGTCAATTCCCATGGCATCCTCAAAGAGAGCAATGCATGCTTCCACAACCACAGTGATGCTTACAGTGGCCTCCTGAATGACTCTGATGTGCTATGTTATGACTTCTGGTTTCATCTCTGGATGCAATTTTGTCTGAAAATCTACAATTTTCTACTCCAATTCGGTGCGCAAAATATCTACCGCATACTTCAAGGATTTAATCATGACTATAAGACTTTCCAACTTTGTGTTTGCTACTACAGTGGTAGGTATTTTTAACTCAAGAAATTTAGAGCAAAACTGATTGATAAGGGATTCTAATTGTGAACGCAATCTCTCTACAACTCTCCTAGCCTCCTTGGCTAACCGCTTCCCCTTATGCAATGTGTCAGCCTACTTCTGGGCTTCAGAGGTGACTTGTAACACCTTGTATTCTACGTACTGTAGCTCATCGGTAATAATTGTATGAATGGAATGTATCTTGCCATTGGGAAAGATGGCCAACTCAATTCCAACCTTGGGCCCTACATGAATGGCAGTGTGCAACCATGGATCATAAAGGTGGAGTGCTGTGCCCATAACCTGAAATAACTGGCTCTATAAAGTGGATGGGTGGTGAATGGTCAACACATTCTCTTGTACCGCACTTGCTTGAACCACACTTGCTTGTATCTCGCTCGCTTGCACTTTTAGCTATTGGAGTCCTTGTTGCACGTCATTAAGGATATATTTGTAGTGAAACTCCAGGTTTCTCCATACGTCTTTGGTTACTGTCTTAATTGTTCCAATCTCGTCAAAATATCCATATGTGAATATCAATGGCTTAGTCTCGGTCTTCTAAGACACTTTCCTCTTTTGGCGTGGCCCCAAATATGATTGACGTCCTCTTTTGGTGCCTCAATGCATTTCTGTTGAGGGGGCATCTACTTTGTCTCCCTCACGATCCTCCACTTTAGCATCACTGGGAACATCTACTGTTTATGTGGGTGGATTCTCTATCTCCATTATTGTGGTAGGTTCTTGTGTGTCCTTCTTCTAATCCTTATTTTTATCTTTCTTCATGCGTGGATTTGATGTAGATGGTTTGGGCTTGGCATAGGACATTGCACCAACATCTGTCACTGTGATCAACCAAACAAATGGCCATTCTGTAGTAACCTGGAAAAGATATTCTTTTGTAACTAGGTATGGTAGGTCATACCTCAATCCTACCATGTCTCCCTTCACGTGAATGAGTACATTGTGGAATGTAGCCCAGAAGTCTCGTATATGCTTGTAATGATTGTACAAGGTTGGTTATAGGAGTGGTTTGGATTGAAATACCTGATACAGTTTTGTCTCGAAGAGAACCCAAAATGTTTTTTTCTCTGTCACCCTTGATGGAATCCTCGTCACCCATAACGATGCATAGCATGTGGCTTCACACAATTCTGGCTCAATATTCCTCAACAGAGATTGTGTTGGGGGCTTCCATCCAATATATGCAACAAGCAGCAACAACCAGACATAATAAAATAGCTTACCATCCTCTTGTGTTTCTCTAACATTCTCTAAGAATTACTCGAAGAGGTATTTAGCCTAGTTATATTGAACCCCTTTCGTGCATTATGTAGTGAATGTAATAACTTATGCTAGTACTTCCTTGGCACGACACTTTATCATCGTTTTGCATGCTAGGATAAATGTTCCGAATTTGACCATGGGGTTGTTTATTTCACTAACTACAAAGCCCCAGGTGTTTTTGTTCACCCCATATTTCTTCTTGACATCCTCTGCGACCTTCTTCTCCTAGCCCTTTCGTCCAAATTCCACCGCAGGGCCTTTTCCTTGATAGAGAAAATTAGTAATATGATGAAAAAGTTCTTCATTAATAGGAATGGGCGTTCCCACCCAGAGGAAATTTTCATGGAAAGAGCCCGGACTACTACAATCCCAGGGCCCATCGCATAAGTTCAAATTTAACAGCACGTCCATCATAGGGTACTGGCTCCAAATATTCTGACCGTGAAAGCTCTACAAAATTTTTGCGGTCCGCCAAGTCCCAATCCTCCAACTTCAATGTTGATGTAATATGGAAAAAATATTTTTTCTATGCTAGCTATCTCATTAGTTAAAAATAAATGTCTTTAGGATCGTCTCAAATTAGCAAGTTGTGAAAGGGTTTATGTGTCAAGTTTTGTGTTTTTTTAATGAGAAATTCATGATTTAATTAGCTATTAAAAAGACATTTACAATAAGTAAATTGTAGAGAAATAAAACACAACAAACACATTACACAATATATAATAATGGATTTCACCCCTCTTGGGCTACATCTCCATGGACCTGCTTCAATTTACTAGGCCCTCTTTGGATTAATGGTCAATTATTTGATTACATGGACCTACAGTGCTCCAATGCCTTTGCAACTTGCTCCATTGGATTCAAAAGACCCAAAATCTTCAAAATAGACTCTTCAAGCTTTGAAAATGGTCTTGGAGTGGACTAGGCATGACCTCCTCTCCTGGTGGCCCTCGACTTCTTTAATCTTCAAAGTGGAAACATCACTTATAGAAGTGCTCCATTACATGTATAACTTACACCATCATTCTCATATCATTCAAATCATCTAGTAATGATTCTTCATGAGCCAAAATTGGTCGCAATATGCCAAAGTTATGGATTCCTCAATATTTACTAGAAAAATTCCACTAAAACTGGAGAAACTCTAGTTAACCCCTCCAACTTTGGCAGTGGTGCTGAAACTGGGGACTTCGCCATTTTCTCCACCAAGTTAACTATGGATTAATTATTGGTTAAGTGGATTTTAGTGCTTTATGTGTGTTTTAACAAAACCTTCATTAATATAAAGGTCAGCACAAATGAGTGGGTTTTATGGTTAATTAAACCCGTTTAAATGTTTAAACCCATGATTACAAATAGCGCTCCACCATAGGTTTTGGGGCGTGCTCCCGTGGACCAAGGGCTGGCTCTTTAACCCTCGCTAAAACCTTTGTATCAACTCAAATATATGTTGAACCCGTTGTATGTTGAGATCGGATTACGTGGTGTATTGGTATGGTTAGTGGGTAGCGTGGGGGAGGTCGCAGGTTCAACCCCGACCTCTAACCTTCATCCAATACACTAAATTTTTCCACATAATATATTAAATAAAAATTGACCCTTATACATTAATAAAACATTTGGCCTTTGGGAGGGGCATGTGGTGGCCTCAGGGCTAGCCATGTGTCAAAATCCTATTGGCCCTCCACAAACCAACCAAAAACTAGAAACAAACCAGAAATTATGGCCACTCATAATTTCACACTTGTCAGCCTGCCATTGGCCAGTGGAAAAGCCCAACTTTTGACCTTGGACCCTATTTGAACTTTTTTTTTTTAATTTTCCTGTTTGGAACAATGAAAAACAGGCTCAAAATTTCACATATGGACTTCGTTTTGAGTGAAATGAAGTGTGCTGAATTAATACCAACAAGACCTATCAGGTCATTCTAGTTTGGTTTGATTCTAAGAAATTTTGATTTTTGGAAAAAAAAAATCCCCTAATGCATATTCCGATCACTCCTTCCCACTGATAGGCTTTTGGATCCACAAAAGCTATTTATCTCAGGAGAGCTAAATACTCCTCTCTTTCCCAAGTTCTATCAACTTGATTCTACCCGGAAAAATCTCTATGAAAACCGCTTGGGTCCACTGAAATGCCTTGCCTTGAAAATGGCTTGGCACTTCAACCAATGTTCTCCTTTTGCTACTAACCCAATCCAACACTTTTTGGTTGTTTACTAACTGATTAAACACCTTTTTGTACTAAAGAAATTCATTAGTACTTGGAAAACTGACTGATGGCCTTCCCACTGAGAATCTTGTTCCTCCTTTTCACAAACATGCATTCGATGCAAGCTTCTACTTGGAAACCACTTTTCCAAGTTAAGCCCATTTAAGTGAACTACAACAATGAGTTCCAACATCAGTAATAACAAGAAAATAAATGACCATTCTTTTACCTCCATGGTTCCATATTCCACATTTGGAAGAATGTATTCACCATCTCTTTCGCTTCTTGGCATCAACACATCAAATGGTCTACAATGGCTGATGTTTTTGATGCAAAAATTTTTGCATCTTGTCCCTCTTGTCCATCATCCTCTATTTTTTACATGCTACTCATGCCATGATTCAGGAACAAAGGCTAATCATGAGCCTCTCGCTCAAGAGTGGACCTTCTAAAATCCTACGATATCTTGTCACAAGCACAAACATTAATCTGAAAAAAAAAAAAAATCATGCAAGAAACATAACTTGACGAAATATCCTTTTTATCCTTGAAAGCAAAAAATGTCATATCCATGTGAATATCTCCATGTAATCTTACATCTCGGTGTACAAACCATCGACCAAACACAAGTCAACAAATATGACTCTTCAAACAACTAACTCTCAAGTCAAAAAAAATCATGTGAAAATTGCCATCATTGTTGCATCTAAGTGAGTCAACATAACTCTATTTTTCCAACATCTTGCTTCATTCAATATGCAGCATACTTTCAAGAGAAAAGAAATGCATTCAATTGGAAAATAAATGCATCAAATAGAAAATAAATGCAAGCCCTTAATTGGCTAATAAATCTAACCATCTCTTTCCAAACCATTTCAATGGCGCTTCTTTCAGCTCCACATCATCATGTGAATCATCCTGACCCACATCAATTATGGAATCCTCCTTTCCATTCTTGTAAATATCTCTTTCCACCTTCTTCAAATATCGTGGATGAATTGTTGGATTCAAATTTCAACACTTGTATACAAGATGACCTTGCTTATGGTAATGAGTGCAAAACAATTGCATCTTCTTTTCAACATGGTATGCATTGTCCAATGGACCTTTGGTTTTTTTTTTTTAAAGTTTCCTATGCATGGCTATCTTCTTCCAACACCTTGAAACATTAAGGTTATTCAAACCACAAAAGGAACATGCAAACTTTCTCTAAATACTATGTGAACATTTACCATGTTTATCATAATCAAAATAAACGTGATTAAAGGAAACTTTATACCTTGCACATTCACCTTTGCCACCTACTTGAGGAGGTGAATTTTATGAGGTAGTGGCTTTCTTTGGAACACCAAAAATGACATCCTCTTGTTTGACATTCTCATTAGCTGCATGCTTATGAGCATCTTCTTGCAAATTGGGTGTAAAACCTTTGCATTCCTCATGAACATAAACTTCACAAGCTTGATGTAATGAACATGTAATGAAAGTCCTTCTTGGAACACCTTCATGTAACTTCTTGGCTTTGGAGCATTCTTAGTCATGTTGTCCATAACCAAGACCCAAATACCTAGACCTTTCCTCAACAACAATTGGCTCAACTATGCCTTGTGCACGTTTTCCCAATCCTTTACCTTCATAGCCCATCTTCATCAATAATTTTGACCCTATTTCTCTAGTGTGTCTTTCAAAAGCACCTACACATTCATCTTGAGAAAAAATAGAAGATAAAATTGAATTTCAACCTCTTTTTCATGCACATACTTGGCTAAAGTTCTTTGGAATCATGGAGTTGAGTCTCCATCTAATGCAACCTTGGTAGGTTTTGATTTTCAATATGGAGCTAAGTCTCCACTTCATGCATATTTTCAAGAAGATCTTGCTTCTCCTCCTTCATGGCAATCAACTTCTCTTGAATTATTAATTATCCCCCTCTTATATTAATACAGCTCTTGCATCATATCATTCATGATGTAGAGCTTCTGCAACATCTCTTTATCAAATATATTTTTTACTAGAAACATCACTTGATGAAGCTGCCATCACACTTGCAATGCATAAAAGTTCCTTTGTTGTGATTTGAGATCTGAGTTCTCAATCTTGAACTTATTCTTAAGATAAGGGATACACATAAAATTTCACACCGTTAAATTCTCCTTGCACAAATACAAAAACCAATAGCTAATCTTATAGCTAACCTTGGCTAAAATGAGCTAAATTGTGCTCTGATACCAACTTGATCTGAATATGGGAAAACTAGTTTTGTTGTGCTAGTTCCCTCATCAGTTAAAAATAAATGTGTTTAGGATCATCATGGGAGCTGAGACTATTGGTGTGGAACCATCCAGGTTTAGCAGCTAAAAATTAGGTCCTAATGGATCAGTCAAAGGTGGATTGGCATGATCATTAAATTCGTCCATCAAAGTATAAATAAAGACCAGATCACTATTAGTGGGACTACGTATTGATTTCAATTCTATGTGATGGTCTAAGTCTCAAACAAGGATAAGAACTCTTCATGCAGGAGTAATGAGTTCACCTCGTTTAGGAGGAAAATCACGAAGATGACATGACCATCGATGAACATTTTCATCCAAGATGATTATAAATAAAACACATTTATTTTAGTGTAAAACAACATAAGTCAAAAACTACGAACTGAGGCCAAACAACACACACTAGAAATGTCATAAAAGATAGAACACACAAAAAATATATAAAGAAGATGATGGTGGAATAGTTATTCTAGTGACCTGCTTCCCAATCCTTTTAGATGCAAACTTGGTGGAAGTGCCTTTATTATCCATGGTGGCGGACCCTTCGAGAGGACTAAGAGATTATGAATAATTTATATCTTAGGTACAAAGAAGATGACCTTGACCCTGCACCTATGTATGAGCCCTAAGAGAAAGGCCACTATGGTCACCACCTACAATAACATGACTTGGGGGGATAGTCATAGGACAAATATACACGCAAGGGCATGAAACTTAACTCCAAAAAGGAGGCAAGAATGAAACCACCTTGAGAGTTTCCTCCGAAGTCGTACCAAAGTGATAATGACACTATTTGTATGCATGAAAATTCCGATATATCGCGCCACCCAAAACTAAGCGAAATGGGTCATGTCACCCTGCTTATCCCAAGTGTGATCTCGTGCTTGAACCTCTTGTGAGAAGGGCTTCTCAGATGACACTACTGAAAATGGATTTTACTCCCTACTGCAAGCTACTAAGTTGATTTTTTGGTCTTGGAGCAGATAACTCAGTCTCCTATCCCCAAGATCCTAGACTAAGCTAGTGTTGGTATACTACCACTGAAATTAAAATATGAATCTAGTTAATTTTATTATCATGCTTGTTTTAATGGTTTTTTCTTACACAAGTAGGGTGCGGCATGAAATTGTGATGGTGTAAAAGAATCTTTGTTAGTCATCCTAATGCAGCTATATGCAATTTTAGTTTTCACTTCGATGAATGCTAGCTAGAGGAGGGTAAAAGTTTTCATAACACAACAATATTTATTATGATGCACTTTTCACTAGATCTCCCTAAATGCATATTATCCGAAGAATTCATGAATTAATGACCCAAAAAAAAATCGAAGAGAGACCAAATCAATTTTCCCAAGAAAGAACACAAAGCACTCCAAAAGTGAAAACAAATAGGAAATAAAGCCCAATCAAAAGACACTCAAAGAAATCAAACAAAAACCCAAAATGAAAGCAAAGAAAGGAAATGTCAATGAAGCTAGGGTTGCAACACAATGGCTTAACTAGGGAAAATGTTCTACAAAGGACTAAACCAACTCCTAGAGGCAAGAAGGACTAAACAAGATCGAATTAAGGTGACACAACATGACAAAACACACTAAAAATAATTTTTTCATATGAAAACTGCACAACCAATCACAAAACCACCGATTGTGACACAAATTACAAAAATATCAAAGAAATCACTCAACAAGAAGGAACAAAACTAAGACAAGGCCACAAAATTTGAAGGCAAAATGTAAATTAAATCTAAAAAATTGTTGAAAATAGCCAACCAATCTGATATTGAAATCTAGAGGCACAAATCAAACATCAATCCAAGGCACCCAAAAAATCGGTAAGAAATCCGAACAAGAATTAGCAATGGAAGACCTTGAAGAAACTAATCGAAATGGATTAGAAAAGAGACATACAACAGTTGATCAAATACACTAAATGATAAACCAACTAATTTTCCAATAGGTCAGCAAGCGACGAGAAGCTTAATTCTTAATGAAGGACAAGAACTCCTACAAAGAGGAAACTTACCAATCCAAAGAAAACTATTGAAAAGAAGAAGATATCGACCAGATCCAACAAGAAGAAAAGAATCCCATACTGAACAAAAGCATAAATAAAAATTTCAAGCAGAGAACATGACTTTTCCTAGGGCTAAAAAACTGAGTTGCATCCATAGAATAGGCCAAATAGCAGTTGGATGCATGCATAGGCCTTCCAGGTAGCATCTAAGGATCTCTAGATGCACGCACAAGCTTGTAAGGTAGAGTATAGGGAAAAATATCAAGCTAGCGAACTTTAAACGACACTAAAATCCTCATACAATGTCTGTTTTCACTGATCTATTTTGGGATGAAATTCCGAGAGGAATCTAGATCAATGATCAATTCAATCAAATTTTGTATAGAAAATTCCATAATTTGATTTAAATGCATGATATATTATTCCATTGTATTAAAAAAAAAAAAACTTCCATATCTAATATCAACTCATATATGAAGCAAATAAAATCAATGGGGATCAAAATTAACCTGAAAAACTACAAAGAACTCAATGGGAGACCAAGCAAGAGAGAAGTCAATCAAAATCACAGGAAAATCAGACACAAAAAAAGTATGATCTCATTGAAAGCACCAGTTCTGTTACATCTAAATTCGCAAGGATTTGTTTCTCCGTGATCTCATGTCCGATCAGATCACCAAACAGAGGAAAACAAGACCAATAAAACAATGAGGGAATTTCAATCACGAATGACCAATCATGGAGCAAAAAACTGGTTCTATGCTATAAAGAAATGAGATCACACCTAGCTTCCACACAGGTTTGGGAAGGGTTTTGAGTTTGATGCATATTCCATGATTCACATGAACAATCTAGCATGTCCGTAATAGAAAAATATCCCTACACACAATCACAACCGAGTAGAGACGATACGTGATCTTCCTCAAAATATCATTATATCAAAAGAAATAAAACTGACCATAATATATGTTCAATACATGTTCATATAAGGGAAGGACCATGAATTTCCATTGATCATAAAGAAATTACAATGGTTATATCTTCTCTTCCATGCTTCCTCTCCACAATCTAGCAGAGTTCCCCCACTATATCCAAGAAATGAGCATGGAGAGAAACATACATATGGAGAAGACCTCACAATCTCTCTCTAGTAGAAAAATGACAAAATAGGATCAAAATATCAGCTCTCTCAAAGATTGGAGCTCTCCAAAACTAGCCTAGCTCTCTCAAATGGGTCATCGTAAATAGATAGAAGAGAGGTCCCAGGAGGGTGTATGTGGACATTCAGTATGATGACAAGTTACAAAACCTTATAACTAATGAGTCTTGGTCAGCTTGAATAAATTAGACATCGAACGGATTTCCTAGGGACCTGTTGTGGTAAAAAACAACCCCCCCATTTTTGACTTGTTCACTTCAAATAATGGAGACCCTTTCTATAAAAATTTTGGTTAAACACGTTTTAGGAATTTTATTAAGTTAATTATCCTACAATTTTGTTAATTTTTCATTTTTTTTTAGATTCTTGTTTTGATTGCTTGGTTGAAATCGATTTTTTATAAGCTTTCTATTGATGCTTGTTACACCTCATTTAGTTAACTGGTTTGTAAATGGCACTCCTTTGAAGTCTAATCAATTATGTCGTCTGCGTTAAAAAATGCGTAAAATGTACAATATTTAATTTTTGTAATTAAATTAGTTCAATAATGAATTTAGTTTAAATATTAACCCGTAGTTAGTTATTACTAACATTTTTCATTTTTTTTACTTATACAGCCAAATTGTAGAGCATCGGGATTTCAGTCATTTATTTCAACTTTCCAATTTTCAAATAAATTACTAATCTCGAAAATTCAAAACGACAAAGTGGCTGTAATTTAGATAAGAAAATCATCACTTTAGATAAATTCATAATTTAATTAAACATCAATAAAATGAAACCAAAAAAAAAAATTTAATTTTTAACCTTAAATTTTAAATTAATTATTATATTAAATATAATTAAATTAATTAAATTAAAAATTTAATATAAAAACAAATACATATAAAAATAAAAAATTAAATCGCATCGGAGATTTAAAAAAACAAATTACATCGTATCGGACGTTTTAATAACACATTACATCGCATCGAAAGTTTTAATAACAGAGTGCATCGCATCAGAGGTTTTAATAACACATTCTTTTAAAAAAACCCCGATGACTTCCATTCCCCGATCGCCGATATGTGATGGTTAAGAAGTCAAGGGGCATAAGTCATTCGTTGTTTTGAGGGTCAAACTCATTCGTATGAGTGAATAGTAAAGAGAAGTGTTATTTTAAGTTAATGTTAGTTTTTAGGCTAGTTTAATCTTAAAATTAGTATTATCATAATGTTAGTCATATGTTAGTTTTTAGGTTAGTTTAATGTTAAGTTAGTGTTATCATAGTGTTAGTGGTAGGTTAGTTTAAGTGTTAGTTTAGTTTTAATTTAATAATAGATTTAGTATTTAATATTTAAATAATTAATTTTAAATTAGTTAAATTAATTAATATGTAGAATCTAATTAATTTAATTAAATCATAATTAATTATTAATTAGATTAATTTGTTTAGTTAATTATATTAATTAGTTAGATTAATATTAATTTAAATAATTAGTTTAGTTTATGATTAACAATTAAATTAAGATTAATTATTAGATAATAAGAGTCTAATTTAGGATTATATTTTTAATTAAAATTTTGATTTTTTTAGCCCAGCAACAGAATTTTCAGATTTATATCAGATTTGACTTATCAACTTTGGAGGCTCATAGATTGAGTTTTACTTAGCCAAATGAGGCCCAGGACGGCTCATTGGAAAGAAAAAATCACGGAGAACATTTCTGAGGAGGTTTCAATAACATATTTGATCATTTATTAGGTCAAAAAGTAGGCAGAAAATCAAGCTCCAAATTTCCAAAACAAAATCATTTTCTGAGTTTTATTTTCTTCATTTTTCATTTGCCCAAAAACTCTTCTAATTGAAGATTCGCTCATCAATTATATTCTTGGCCAATTAAACCATTTCAAGCATCAATAGAGAGCTTATATTTTATTTTCAATTATTTATTCAAATAGAATTTGATTGGATTTGTTTTAATGCCAGAAATAATAGCTTGATTTTATTGTTGCATCTTAATTCATTTTAATTTCTTTTGCAGAAAAAATAATAGAAGGGATATGGAGAAAAATATTTCAATCAATGAGAAGGATCCAGCAATTAAAGATTGAAATTTTTGAGCAATTAAAATTGGATTGGATAGATTTTTCTTCAAAAATCTCTCCTCTCAAAATACTTTTGGAAATATTATAAATTGCAAATTGTAAAATGTAAGAGGGGCGGCTCTCCTTTGCAATTCTAGACTTCTAAAAGCGTTTATGTAATAGGAATTTAGAGTTATAGATGGGGAGGAGAGAAAATTTCATATCTGAATATTATTGAGGTTTTTTTCTTTATATATTGAATTATGTAAGATGGACAAAGTTTGCATTTCTATAGCTCTAGTTTTGAAAACAGAAATTCAAGTAATGCAAAGGATTGTTAGAGACCAAGATCAGAGAAGCGGATTCAATTAAATGGTATTTTTGGCATTTCTGTATCAAATACCAATTTCAATTTTATGATGATAAAATTGTTGTTTCATTTTATTCATGTTTATGCATTTATGTTGATATGGATAATTTGTTTCAATATTGTTACGTATCTCTGTTCTTATGGATTAAACTTTGATTTCTGAGTAACTATTTACTTAGAAATATGTCTTATAAAACTGATTTATTAAATTGTAATGTGCTGCGAATTTTTTCCACTTGTTATTGTTTAATTATTGGCTTGACTGATTTGAAAATAAATATCATTTTTGTGAATTTCTTCCGAAGTGTTGTTGATTTATTATTTCAGTTAAATGATCTCAATAGGATGTGTTTTGGTATCAAAAAATGTCATGTTAAATTGAATTTCTTCGTTAGATTGATATTAATTAAAATTCAGACATATTTAATTCTCATTACATAATTATCTTGCTCATAGTTGGGTTAGATCTATATCTACCTAATTAAGATAGGATATAGATTAGTTTCTGTTGCTTGCATTATAGAATAAGTTTACATTTAGATTAAGTCTTACATTCTTTTAAGTCCTCTTCTCAAAGAGGCAAAATCTTAGTTATGGTTTAGCTGAACCCAAATTAGCTTAAGAGTCATTCTCTTTCCCGATCAGCAAGAAGAATTGATCTGATATCCCTGTCTATTGGTAGTTAAAGATACATCGTAAACCAATGGCGATAGGGAAAAGGTAACTAGACCTAGTAAAACCAGTCGGAGCCACTATCATAAACTAAAAATGAGCTATATTAAGGTCCGGACTGGGTGTTTATCCCCCAATGTTGTCGCAGCGATTTTCGAGGCTTCAACATTTTTGGCGCTAGAAGTAGGGCCTAAAACTTGTTGTCTATTGGTGTCTTTTCAATTTTAACATTTTATTTAAATCACAATGGCTCCTCTTAAACTTCCAATTTGGAGTTGTATACATGGACGTGCATCTTCCAATACTCCACCCGAATTGGTAAGACTCTTGTCTCAGGGAGAGTTTAATGGTAAGAAAAATTCTTTTGCTTTTAATCATGTCTTTCAATTTATTCAAAATGTTTCAAATTATGATTTTCAAGGAATTGATTAAGGCATTTTATGAAAAAATTTTACTCTCACATTTGCGGCAAAAGCTATAAACTGGTGTAGAACTCTTCTGGTTGCCTCAATTTACAGCTGGGATCAATTTGTTACAATTTTCATTTGTAAATTTGACAGATATGATTATGAAAATATATGCGATGAAATTGAATATCTACGAAGATTTGAAAATAAGTCTGTTAGATATTTTAATATTTGATTTCATTTGAATTGTTTAAGATTTAAAGTTGAAGATAAACCTACGAAAGAAGAATCATTAGATTGGTTTAAATATATTTTCTCTCTTCTTCCCATTCTCAATCCATATGAAATTAGTTCAAGCCTTGTCCCATCCCCTTCCAACATAAATGAGAATTCCAATGTGGATGTGCAAATAAATTATGATGAAGTGGTTTCACAAAGCTTGGAAAATATTTCTGTCCAAATGAAAGAAGAAAATAAGAGCAATTTTGGAGAAAGAGCTGCTTTGAAATCTGAAAATTACTCTGCATTAAATTTAGAAAATCAGATCTCAAATCAATACGTGCAAGCAGCAATCAAAGTGAATAATAAAATGCAAACTGTTGTACAAATTTCTGAATTTTTTCATGATGAACAAATGCCGAAAACAGAGCAGCAAAGAAACCTTCTTCAAGAAAGTATGAGTATACAAAAGAATGATCTAAAATCTGAAATTTATAGTGAACAGAGCGCACAAGATTTCTCGAACAGAGAAAATTTTGAATTCATTATTTCTGATTCTCATTTTTCCCTTTATCTTGATATTTTTAATGTTGGTAATTTCTCCCCTCTTGGTATTAATGATATTTCAGAAAATAAAGAGGATGATCTAAGTGAATTACCAATAAGTTTTTATCAAGATAGAGAAACAATTATTGATCATTCTTTTGCCATTAATAACCATGAATTTTTTATTCCTCCTTGTTTTGATATATTGGACGAAATCGAAGGGAATTCTAGAGAATATTGTGAAGTCATTTATGATATTATTTTGACATCAAGGATGATAATTTCTATTTTTCTCAAGAGAATCCTCATGATAAAATTCAGATAACATCTGTGAATGAGGAACATTTCAATTTTGAAATTATTCCAATCAATCCTCATTTTAGAGCAGCAAATTATCTTCATGATTTCACCATTCGGGAAAACATTCCAATTTATGATTCATATCATGGTCAAACTCCCATTCCTACTCATAATCATAATTCTCTTTTTAATTCACAAGTTGGAATTGACAATTATTCAAATTCCATTATTCTGGCCAATCTTTGTAAAAAAGAAATTATTTCAAAACAATCCCAGTTGTGCTGTAACATTAGTTGTACCAATAGAGATTTCATATTTTTTTTTACACACTTATTTTTTTCAAATATAGATTTATTTTCTGATTTTATTTTTAAAATTTTTGGCATTTTACGCTGGCATATCGAGCACTTTAATAGTGAACACTCAATTGATGCATTATCCTATTGGGAAATTGAAGTTTCATATTATAATCATGAACATAAAAAAACTATTAATATTTCAATTTCAGTCAATGCTAATGTTTTATCAAAAGCGTCTATCTTCTCAAAGGCAGTGTCAACAAGAGAATGTATTTTTAAAATTTGGCCAACAATCTAATCTAGTTAATAATTTTCGATTGACATATTTCCATTAATTTTTCATTAGCCTATTCGAAAATTGTTTGGAAATTTTTCCTTCATGGAAGATTGATAATAGTTTAACACTTACACATAACACTAATAATTTGTTTAAGACCTTTGAATTCAAAAGCTCATATCCAAAATCTGGCCTGTCATCTCCTCTTTTAAATATTTTCCAATCCTTAATAGAAACCCACCCAGATTTCTATGATCTAATTGGAATTCAATTGGAAAAGATATTTCAAAAGAAGGTGATTAAAAATAAGTTGTTAATAATAACTGTACATTCTGATTATAGATTTAAATTTCTTAGTTCAATTAGATTTGTATTTTTATTACTAACATTTGAACTGTACATATATGCAAGAATTAAAATGAGAGAGTGGTTACATTGGAAATATGACTATACCTAGTCATTTTCATGTATATGGTTAGAATAGAAGTAGAATTAATTTAGTTATTTTGTTTTATGTAGTTAATTTATTCTTAATAGTTCTACAGATAAAATAAAGTGAGAAATCAGGCCTTCTTATATCATATACATGTTCAGGGAAATATTTGCCTCTTATCAGAAAATTTCTAATTCGTACTTCCCATTTTTTAAATCAAAATTTATTGCAGCAATATCTCTACTTTGCCTATTTTGAATAATGTCTTGACTAAATTCAATTGAGGTTTCACTTGACACCAATCACCTCAAAGCCACTTTTCTCTATTTTGAAACTTCCTCATATGATTTTCTTCTGAAATTTATTTGCTAAAGGTTTTGAGGATATAAAGCTTCATGATCTCATTATCCCATGAGATGTATGCCTGTCTATTATAAGCTTTATTCCAATTTAATCATTATTAGTCAGTCTAACCTTTTGTTGTAACCACTTGAAGTTCATATTATCGTCTTCGAAATTTGTTAAAATGACTTTAAGGGTGTCCATTTTGTTGTATGCACACATTCAAATCTGTGTTGATATTTTTCCACAATTAATGGCTTTATCCTATTCCGATCTTTAATTTATTATTTGATGCTGTAAGGTGCATCATATTTTTTTAACTAAAGGGGTTATTAAACAATCACTATAACAATATATATTTTTCTCAATGAGCAGAGGTAATAAATTGCTGTTGCAATTCAAAGGGAAGCCTATTTTCGTATTTATTTTTGGTGAATTTTATGAGTTCTAGATTTCCTTAACATGAATAAACAGATTTTATTTAGGCTGATTGCACATGCCGATTTAGAATAAATAATGAGATGAGTTTGAACAAAGTAAGAATTTTGATAAATAGAAGGAAGAATTGGAAGATTCATAAGGTAAAATCCACAGACAATTCTCTTCCAGGTATGTATTTACAAGTTCATTTTCATCTATTAATAGTTTCTCTTTTCCTTAGTTTATTTTTTTATTCTTGTTCTGTTTTATTTGCAGGTTTTCATTTGTTTTCAAAACTTGAAGTAAGCAGCAAACCCATTTCAAATTTGCAACAGGTTCAGGGAAATTTTATTTGTGATTCATTAAAATTTGAAGCATTCTTTAATTTTGCTTTTATTCATTCATTTAGAAAACCCAATTGAAATTTAAAACAGTATCGCAAGATTCAAATCAGAAATGTTCCCACTTAATTTTCATATTTCTGATGAAAGATCTTTGATGTGTTACCTCATTCAATTTTTCATAAAATACCATATCACATTTTGCATCTCAAAGGTTTTCAATTGAATATATTGCCATTATCTTGAATCACCAATCTCTGATAATCAACTTTACCAATATTGTGATATACACATAATTCGGGACCCGATATTAAATTTAAATCAATTTCATAAGAAACATTGCATCCGTTCAATCGCAATAGTGGTAGGGTCATGATTTTAAAAGCACCGATGTCTCAAACCCGATGCAATATTAAACTTTTATAATAGATTTATCGGGCTCATTCTCCATCACATATCGGCGTATCATATTATTACATCATGCACTTAATTTTTCCGATCGCCGATCACATATCATATTGGAATAAATTGAAAAGTTTTTTTTTCATTACAAAAGTTCCGATGTGATGAATCGGATCAAAAAGGCACATATCGCATTAAGCATAATGTTAATTCTTCCATTTGAAAAGCCTCGATGCGATAAAAGCTTGATCGCAATCGCGAATCGGGAAATCACATTCTAATATATTCATTTGAAAGACCTCTGATGTGATAAGTCTAATTGCAAATTGGGAGGAAAATTGAATACATCCTTGTGCGCTCATTTTAAAAGTTGCAATACAATAACTCATCGTCAATTGCTCATCGCTTATCGTTTTTCACTAATCGCCAATTGCTCATCGCTTATCGCTCTTCGCTCATCACTGATTATAATATCCATCGCATCGCTGCTATCACAAGAATCATATTGGCATTTCCAACATGACTATTTTCCAATATTCCGATATGCCAATATATATATCGCTCATCGCATTTTTTTTTATGCTCATATCATAATGCCGAAAGCCACATCATCCATCGCATTGATGATATCGCAATCACTTCATCGCATTTTTATTCATGGTCATGTCACTATTCCAAATCTGCGATGTGCAATATGCATTATACAAAATACAAATCGCGAGATGCGGTGTGCGATCTGAAATTTGCAACATGACTATACCCAATATAACATTTCTTCAGTGGTATAATCACTCCATCTCATCGTACATATTCTTTTCGCATGATCTCATATCATCAATTTGATACTGCAACCCCCAATGCGATAAACTCCAACGCATGCCTCTACATGCAATACTAATCATCCGATAAGGCATTGTGTTAATTTAAAGCAATATTGGGTAACCGCTATGATACTTAAGCGATTGATGACAAATTTGCAGCATATTCAAATCATTTTGATTTCTTATATATTTCAGTTTTAAATAATTCCATAATTAAATATGAAATTCAAGACCTCTCTATTTTAAATTTCATTATCTTAAATTTGGTCTTAACTCTGAACAATTTATAAAATCATGAAATTTGTGTAAAAATTATAATATTTTGAGAATATTCATCACTACAAATTCTCAATCTCATTTCTAATGCATTTGTTTTAATTCCCTTGAACACAAAACATACCATTTTTACATTTTACTGCTTGCTTTAGTTTAAAAATAAATAAATAATGATTTTGGGTTATAAGATTTTGGTTAGTTTGCCTTCTTCATATTTTTAATGTTAACTAAAAGAAGAAGCCAGCTAGTACTGGAGAAATTGGTACCTTCAGGTAAGATCAAATGTAATTATCCAATGGTAAGATTCATGTACCCACTTTAATTAATTTCCATTTCATTACTTTAGTTTCATTTTTGTTTTTTATGTTGATATAAAAAAATTGTTTTGTAGCTCTGCATAAAAGCTTTCAATCATCTGCCAAGTCATATTTTGGAAGCCCTATGCTCTTTTTCTGGTTTTATTTCAAGAAGCAGCGATAGTCTTCGTTGAAACAACTACACTAGGAAGTTTCTAAATTTTTAATCTATTTCTTTAAAAGCATTCCTTTTATTAGAAAATGATTAAGATAATGCTTTGAGACGAGAAGATTGACATCAGACAGAAATTTTTCATTGTGGCTGAAATTTTATCATCATTGCTATCTAAAAAGCCTAAAACATTTACAACCTTACAAGGTATAATTTATCTGAATCTCGACATAAGAAGGAATGATTACATGATTATTTTCTTTTACTTCATGTTGTTGAGACATCAGTATAAAAATTCTTGTTAGAGTTTGTATTTCAAAACTTGGATTTTCCTTTCCACTTTTAAATTTCTTCATTTTTATTTTTGTTTGTTGATTTCTTTTCTCACTTTAGCTTAATAATTCTTTTCCTTTGGTTTTCAGTTTTGATTTTGGTGACTTTGCCATGATTTATATGGAAGGCCTTCTTGTTACCTAACAATGGTTGGCATACATAGGAAAAAATTGTTAATAGTCTCCTATTATCTTTTTCTTAAATATTTTAGCAAAATTTGTTTTTCTTATTATAAAGGTAGACATACTTAAGGAAGAGATTAAAAAACAACAGAAGTAGACTAAGTATCATGAAATCTGAGAAATTTCTTTTTCATCAAAATTGTAATTATTTTGAGATTTCAATATTTTATTAAGATCTTTCAAAATTCTATTATCAGTCAAGAAAAGTTGTTTTTAACCAAGTAAAGACACTTTACAGCAAAGCACTTTTAAATCTGAAATTTTCATTCTGAACTCTTAAGAAGTCAATGATTCTTTCTGTTTAAAAGAGTTTTATTTTTCTAGAGTGTAATTCAAAATACATTTAAACTTAAAAGATAAGAGGTCTCATCACGAGCCAGCTTGTTCAGTCCAATTATAACCAATGAATGGCATTGTCAACTACCTGGCTACCAAACCAGGACAATGAATTTTAAGAACTCAAAAAAAAAAAAAAAAAAATTTAAAAAAATAACAATAACATATATAAATGGATTTATATATAGGTCAATAATTCTTAAATAGATGGGATTTTGAATCATTCATGATTAAAAGGTAACCCTGTTGAGACTAGATTTTTGCCGGCAGCAGTGGCTCTACCTGTGACAAATGAGTACATTTTAAAAGCTAAGCTGTAAAGTGACCCCTGCTTTATCACTACAACTAATTAATGATTGATATAGAGTTTTGAAATATTTTAATTTATGAGGAATTTTGAGAAAATTACAATAAGATTATTCTTTCTTTTATTCAGACTAATGAACCTAGTTAAGCAATCCAAAAATAATTTTCTCTTCTTTAATTATTTTTACTTTTATTTTGAGAAAATCTCATTCATATCAAATAGAGATAACTGGTTCTTCTCTCGTATGTTGCCAATTGTTGTGGTAAAAAACAACCCCCCCATTTTTGACTTGTTCACTTCAAATAGTGGGGACCCTTTCTATAAAATTTTTGGTTAAACACCTTTTAGGATTTTTATTAAGTTAATTATCCTACGATTTTGTTTATTTTAATTTTCTTTAGATTCTTGTTTTGATTGCTTGGTTGAAATCATTTTTTTATAAGCTTCAGGTTGATGCTTGTTACACCTCATTTAGTTAATCGGTTTGTAAATGACACTCCTTTGAAGTCTAATCAATTATGTCGCCTAGGTTAAAAAATGCGTAAAATGTACAATATTTCATTTTTGTAATTAAATTAGTTCAATAATGCATTTAGTTTAAATATTAACCCGTAGTTAGTTATTATTAAAAAATTTCATTTTTTTACTTATACAGCCAAATTATAAAGCATCAGGATTTCAGTGATTTATTCCAACTTTCCAATTTTCAAAAAATTACTAATCTCGAAAAATTCAAAATGACAAAGTGGCTGTAATTTAGATAGGCAAATTATCACTTTAGATAAATTCATAATTTAATTAAACATCAATAAAATGAAACAAAAAAAAAAACTAATTTTTAACATTAAATTTTAAACTAATTAAATTAATTATTATATTAAATATAATAAAATTAATTAAATTAAAAATTTAATATAAAAACAAATACATATAAAATTAAAAATTAAATCGCATTGGAGATTTAAAAAAACAAATTACATTGCATCCTTGTCCACATACTCATTCGTATCGGACCACAATGTAGTAGTAAGAATATACATATCGGAGATTTTAATAACACATTACATCACATCGGAAGCTTTAATAACACATAATTCTTTTAAAAAAACCCCGATGACTTCCATTCCCCGATCACTGATATGTGATGGTTAAAAAGTCAAGGGGCATAAGTCATTCGTTGTTTTTAGTGTCAAACTCATTCGTATGAGTGAATGATAAAGAGAAGTGTTATTTCAAGTTAATGTTAGTTTTTAGGTTAGTTTAATCTTAAAATTAGTATTATCATAATGTTAGTGATGTGTTAGTTTTTAGGTTAGTTTAATGTTAAGTTAGTGTTATCATAGTGTTAGTGGTAGGTTAGTTTAAGTGTTAGTTTAGTATTAATTATGATTAGTTTAGTTTTAATTTAATAATAGATCTAGTATTTAATATTTAAATAATTAATTTTAAATTAGTTAAATTAATTAATATGTAAAATTTAATTAATTTAATTAAATCATAATTAATTATTAATTATATTAATTTGTTTAGTTAATTATATTAATTAGTTAGATTAATATTAATTTAAATAATTAGTTTAGTTTATGATTAAAAAATAAATTAGGATAAATTATTAGATAATTAGAGTCTAATTTAAGATTAGATTTTTAGTTAAAATTCTGATTTTTTTAGCTTAGAAACAAAATTTTCAGATTTATATCAGATTTGACTTATCAACTTTGGAGGCTCATAGATTGAGTTTTAGTTGGCCAAATGAGACCCAAGATGGCTCATTAGAAAGAGAAAATCAAGGAGAACATTTATGAGGAGGTTTCAATAACAAATTTGATCATTTATTAGGTCAAAAATCAGGCAGAAAATCAAGCTCCGAATTTTCAAAACAAAATCATTTTCTGAGTTTTATTTTCTTCATTTTTCATTTGCCCAAAACCTCTTCTAATCGTAGATTCGCTCATCAATGATATTCTTGACCAATTAAACCATTCCAGGCATCAATAGAGAGTTTATATTTTATTTTCAATTATTTATTCAAATAGAATTTGATTGGATTTGTTTTAATGCCAGAAATAATAGTTTGATTTTATTGTTGCATCTTAATTCATTTTAAGTTCTTTTTGCAGAAAAAACAATAGAAGGGATATGGAGAAAAATATATCAATCAATGAGAAGGCTCCAAAAATTAAAGATTGGAATTTTTGAGCAATTAAAATTGGATAGGGCAGATTTTTCTTCAACAAACTCTTCTCTCAAAATACTTTTAGAAATATTATAAATTGCAGATTGCAAAATGTAAGAGGGGTGGCTCTCCTTTGCAATTCTAGACCTCTAAGAGCATTTATGTAATAGGAATTTAGAGTTGTAGATGGGAAGGAGAGAAAATTTTAGATCTGAACATTATTGAGGGTTTTTTCTTTATATCTTGAATTATGTATGATGAGCAAAGTTTGCATTTCTGTAACTCTAGTTTTGAAAACAGAAATTCAAGTAATGTAAAGGACTGTTAGAGACCAAGATCAGAGAAGGGGATTCAATTAAATGGTATTTTTGGTATTTCTGTATCAAATATCAATTTCAATTTTATGATAATAAAATTGTTGTTTCATTTTATTCATGTTTATGCATTTCTCTTGATATGGATAATTTGTCTCAATATTGTTATGTATCTCTATTATTATGGATTAAACGCTGATTTCTGAGTAACTATTTACTTAGAAATCTGTCTTATAAAACTGATTTATTAAATAGTAATGTGTTGCGAATTTCTTCCACATGTTATTGTTTAATTATTGGCTTGACTGATTTGACAATCAATATCATTTTTGTGAATTTCTTCCGGAGTGTTGTTGATTTATTATTTCAGTTAAATGGTCTCAATAGGATGTGTTTTGGTATTCACAAATGTCATGATAAATTGAATTTCTTCGTTAGCTTAACATTAATTAAAAGCCAGACATATTTAATTCTTGTTATTTAATTATCTTGCTCTTATTTGGGTTAGATCTATATCTACCTAATTAAGACATGATGTAGATTAGTTTCTTTTGCTTGCACTATAGAATAAGTTTACATTTAGATTAAGTCTTACATTCTTTTAAGTCCTCTTTTCAAAGAGGTAAAATCTTAGTTGTGGTTTAGCTGAACCCAAATCAACTTAAGGGTCATTCTATTGCCCGATCAACAAGAAGAATTGATATGATATCCCGGCCTATTGGTAGTTAAAGATACATCGTAAACCAATAGCGATAGGGAAAAGGTAACTTTACCTAGTAAAACTATTCGGAGCCACTATCATAAACGGAAAAGGAGCTGTATTAAGGTCTGGACCGAGTGGTTATCCTCCAATGTTGTTGCAAAGATTTTCGAGGCTTCAACGGGACCAAGGCACTCTAGATCCTTAGAAACAACCATATAACTGCTTGAAAAGGTACTTGGGTGCAACTACGAGTCCTGGTACCATCTATAGTGCTTTGGATGCAATAACAAGCCTACATCCTTGCGTCTAAGGGTCAAACTAGCCAAAAAATGATCCTGATGTCTAGAAAAATTCAAATAGTCATGAGGGCTAAGGGTCACTAATATAAGAGGAGAAAAATTGGTTAATAACATCCTTCATAACCAATTATAAATATTTTCTAGGAAATTACAGCATAATATCTCATACTAAACACTTGCAGGCTCTGCATACAAAAATTATTTCTTGACTCGATTCACACCCTTTTAGCATAGTTGCGCTTGTTGAGAAATAAATTTATCCATCTACTCATGCCACCAATCCGAAGCTCTTTCTGAAAAATTCTTGACACCATGTTCCAGGTCCCTTTGACAAATTTCAGGTCTCGGCAATGAAACCATTTATTGGCTCAAAATTGTAATGGAAAAATACCCTGGGTTTAAACTCATGGGATAACAAAGGATCAACTGTATTCTCGCATAATGCAAAAATTTTCACCTTACCTATAAGAAGTAAGGAATCTCACCTGAGGTGTGCCAAGACTTAAATAAGAAAGGGACCAAAACTAGACATCAACAAGTGTTATGGAAAATAATTCATCATCCACATCTAAACTAGGAAATCATATCATGAGATATGCAGCAGGTGCAAAGTAGAGCTTGCAACACAACTAAAGAGACAGATAGCATTCACATTCATGCAAAAGAAAATTTAAAAGGGACCTTATACACCAAAGAATTCAAAGGTATAAAATAGTCCCATAACGTCTTTTCATCAAAACATAGTACATCATTACATCCAGATTATAAGTCCCTTCAAGTAAAATGAGACTTATCATTATATGATTCAACTTAGAAAGAGATGAGACAAGAACATAAATGATCAAGAGATCATGTCCAAGTTAAAAAAATGCTCAAAAATGAAAGTGATAAAAAAATGCTTGCAATTTGAACAACTGGAAAGCTCTCGTCGCTGCAATTCTGCCACCGTGAACAGTTCTCAAAATCGAGGTTGTATGCATAATTTATGAAGGTTTGAAAATCCCAATAAACTCCAAAATATGTTGACCAAGTTTGACTTTGTTAAATTTGGAAAAATTTAAAAAATAATATTCCAAGGAATATTCTGGGAATATTCCTCAGAATATTCCATGGAGGGCTAATCATGTTCTGGCAAGTGGAAAATGTTTATTGGCTGTTGGGTCAACTTTGTTTTTTTGTGACCTATCACGGGCTGCTACGTGGCATGCCCGAAGGCCACCACATGGCCCCAGGCTAAAGGAGAAACATTTGATAAAATTTTGGTTACAGCTACTGGGTTTGAACCCCGAACCTTTCCACGCCTAATTCCAAGTCCAACCATTATGCTATAGCAATGGTTCTTACTAATTATATGAATCAACATATCTTTAAACTTTAAATTGTAGTGGGAAGAAAATTAAAAGGGATAGCCCCTTAGAGCTAGCCCCAACCCCATATAACCACAACCCGTGAGCAGAGGGCTTATCTCCCGGTGGTTAAAACCTATCCACCCACAAACCATGTATGTGGCCAAGATCCATGGTAAAGTTAAATGTAACGGTTTAAAAAAACGTTAAGGCCGTAGTTAAAATGGAGGTTTGGGCGGTGGTCACCATCTGACCATCCCACTTAAAATTAAATCCCAGGTTGAACTGTCCGTCGAATTTGGAGGAGCACGCCCAAATTTGGGGCATTTCACCAAACTAACTCCAGTTAACTTCAGTTGCTCCACATTTGTGGAGGTTTTCAAGGGATATTGGGCAAAATTTGTTTTTGCCATAACTCCTTGAGTTTTCAACCCAATTGGGTGCAAAAATACTAAATTTTGGGTATTTTTGACATTTTGAGCAGTTTCGCACAGGTTTTAGGTCAAAAAGAGGTCATATTTAGTAGTTTTGGCTTCAAGGAAGATCAAGGAGCCATTAGGGCCATCATGGAGAAGGCATTGTATTGGGCTTTCTTTATCTGTTTTAGGTAAATGAATATTCATCTCTGGCTAATTCATACCTTACGAAGCTGATTTTACAGATAGTTTTTCCTATTGAGGCTTATTTTCACTTGTACTTACATTTTGAGCAAATCAATACATGAGGGACATGCCATTGGGAGCTGGACCAACAGATGTAGCCCAGGAGGGGTGAGCTGCTTCAACAATTTGCTGAGCAATGTGCTTTGTGAAGTTTATTTGTTTGTTCTTTACTATTGTACAATGATAAACAATTAAAATACTTAATTAATCGTCACACAGAAATCTGATTAATAAAGCCAAAACTATTTGTTTAACCTGCAATTTAAGGAGAACCTTATGCACACATAATTATTACTGTTTGGATACTTAGCACAACATAACTAATACAATCAAATCAGATCAAGTTGGTATTATAGCTCAGGTTTTTGAGCATTAGGAGAGTGAAACTCTTTCAGTATTGTTCTTATGCAAGGCTTGTTTAACTGTTTGCAAGGTTTTTAATGCTTACTGGGCTAAAGCTTAAGAGAGGAGAAGGTCAATTTGCAAGGACTTACAGTAATCCTCGGCCAAGGAGGGTAAGAGTGCCATTATCTCCACCTTCAATTTCACCTCCAAGAGAAGCAGAAGAAGCCATAAGCGTGTCTTCAAGGGAAGGAGAAATTCCTGAAGATATTGATCCCAAAGAGGAAGAAAGGGTATTTAGGAAGGTATTCCTAGACATGACTGAAATGGTGAGAGTCCTTTATCAAGAAAGGAATGAAAGGCTTGGAGGAGAAGGATCCAAACTTCATAAGGAAGGACAAGGATCATTAGGAGGCCATAATGATGAGGATAAATCCAAGAAGGGTAATGGAGGAAATGGAGACAATGGAAAGTCATCATCATCACCCTCATCTTCATCTTCATCTTCATCAACCTCTACATCATCTTCAGTACATCATTCTCACAAAGTCAAGAACACGGGTAAAAGTCATTTTCTTAAACTTGATGTTAAGTTTGAATTTCCAAAGTTTGATGGTGTAGTAAATGAAAAAAAGCTAGATAATTGGATTAGGCAATTAGAGGTCTATTTGAGAATTCAAAATTTTCATGATGAGGAAACTAAAATTCAGCTAGATTCATTGAGAATGGAAGGTGCAACTCTTGTTTGGTGGGAAGCCAAGACAAGGGAAGAGATCAAAAAATATGGCAAGATTATCTTATCATGGTCTGATTTCATTTCTGCAATTAAACAATAGTTTTATCCATTAGCTCACATGTAGAAAGCCATAATGGATTGGAAAAATTTTAAACAGTTGAAAGGAAAAAATGTTCAATTTTATACCCAAGAATTTAGAACAAGAGCTCTTTTACTAGGAATTTATTTTAATAGCCAAGACACTTTACTCAAGTATATAGGAGGTTTGCATACTTACCTAAGACATACCATTCTCATGTTTAACCCTACAAGCTTAGATGAGGTTTGTGTTCAAGACACACATATAGAGGCAAGGGGTAAACAAAATTTTGATGGGAATGAGGAAAGTTTAAAGGAAAATGGAAGAAAAAGAGAAATGCAAATTCTATAAAAGAGAAGGGAAAATTTTTCTGCAAACACTGTTTTAAAACAATCCATGATGAGGACCATTGTTGGAAACTTCATCCAGAGTTGAAACTAGAAAGATTGAAAGCCAAAGATAAAGCCGAGGAGAAAGGCAAGCCAGTTGCAATAGTTGAACAAGACCTAGGGTCAAAATCAGTAGATGAAACAAAAATCATAGCCATGTCACTAAAGAACTTGATGGGGAAAGAGAATGTAAATAAACCTAGTTCTAGTACTTCTAACTATCACATAGAAGCTCCAAGTGAAGAGAAGAGAATTGAATTGTTTCATGTGAGGGTCATTTCCAAACATACCAAGGTTGACAAACTATTTGACAGTGGGTCGCAAGTGAACCTTATTTCTAAATACTTAGTCAAGAAACTAAATCTTGAAACCATTCCACATCCAAAACCATATCCTCTTGGTTGGATTTGCAAGGATGCAAATTTACAGGTTTCAAAGAAGTGTATATTGCGCTTTGCAATTACTACACATTTCATTGACATGGTTGAATTAGATGTTGTTTCGCTTGATATTACAGGTGTGGTGTTGGGAAGTCCTTACTTGTATGATAGGAAAACTATCTTCCATTGCCATGATAACAAGTGCCATTTATTCAAGGAAGGCAAGGAGTTTATTGTCAGAGCACAGCACAAAAAACTAGACTCTTATTTAGTGAATGTAGGGCCGATGGAAAGGCTTGTCAATGCAAGTCAAAATTTGAATTTTTTGATGATTAGAAAAATGGAATTTGTACATAATCCTTTCCATGTTAATGCTGATGTAAAAAATGAGTTGTTTCAGTATGAAAGCAGGTTCTCTTTGAAAGTAGATGACAAGCAGTTACAGCATTTGTCTTTGGTGTCGATCGGTGTAGAAAACAAAGTGTCAATGCAAGAAGGTGCAAAGATCCAAGAGAGGGTAAAGCATCCAAGCAGAGAAGGCACAAAGTTCAGTAATGATTGTTGCTGGTTTCAGAATGGAAGGGTACTATGGTGAGAAAACTTGGTCTAGAATCGACACAAGTACAAGGCTAATTCAGAAAAAAAAATTTCCATAAGGACAAGATGCAAGGTGAAAGTAATTTTCAGTTTCCTTTGAAGGTAGACCTATGAGGGAACAATATGTTTATTGCAAATTTCAGTTGTTCTTATGCAATTTTTGATAATTTGCAGCATGACAAAGTCAAAGTTAGCAACAGTCGGTCAACATATTCAAGGAAATATTTATCGTTTTATGAGAAGCTCCAATTAATGAAATCAGGGAAATTTCAGTGGATTAAGATTAGAAGAGTGGAGATTTAGTCTCCTCATCTTCAGGTTCAGTAGTCCAGAGAGATTTTGGGATCCAAAATCTTCCCAGTGGAAAGGTGTGATCAAGAGATCATTTCCAAGTTAAAAAAATCTCAAAAATGAAAGTGCTCAAAAATGTTTGAAATTTAAATGATCGAAAAGGTCTCATCATTGCGATTCTGGCTCCACGAACGGTTCTCAAAACTGAGGTCGTATGCAGAAGTTATGAAGGTTTGAAAAGCCTAGTAAACTCCAAAATATGTTGACCAAGTTTGAATTTGTTAAATTTGGAAAAATTAAAAATATATATATTCCAAGGAATATTCTTAGAAGATTTCTCAGAATATTCCATGGAGGGCTAATCATGTTCTGACAAGTGGAAAATTTTGATTGGTTGTTGGGTCGACTTTGGTTTTTTGTGACCTATCACAGGCTACCATGTGGCAGGCCCCGAGGCCGCTACGTGGCCCTAGGTTGGAGGAGAAACTATTGATAAAATTTCGGTTACAAATACCGGGTTAGAACCCCAGACCTATCTGCGCTTAATTCCACTTCCAACCTGTAATATCCCAAAATTGGAATGTCATAACAAGCCTACTGAAATAACGCACTCTTGGGAGATTGATGCACATAATTGAGTTTATAGACCTTGGATCCCTTAGATCAGAAGATTTGGATAATAGATCCAAAAGGGGAGAAAAAACAAATCAAACTAGGTGTGGTAAACAGATCTCCCACCACCTAGTCTAGCTGAAAAACACCCTACAAGAGGGGCTGCAACTATGCACAAAAAACTACTTCAGAAATAACGTAGTCTTGGTGAGCATGAGTAGGAGGCCATCACATGAGATCAAATTATGAATATACAGTAGCAAATCAGAATTATAATGAATCTCTTTCAATATACAGTAGAATACAAGAGACAAGAGAGCAAGAAATATTCAGAAAAGAATGCTACAATAGATATATAAACTGAAAAATGGCTCAACAACATTATTTCAAGGAGCTGCAGTAGATGAAAATTACATCTCAGATATATGACAGATCTGTAGACAAAACATCAGATCCATTTCAGATCTGGAAACTAGAAACTCTTATTTACAAGATCCCTTGGGGGTTTTGACCAAATCATGCATTACAAAGAGTAGATATGAGTTTTAAGTTGCAGATCTGAAAATGCTTCAAAAATTTCTAAAGATGAATTTACATAAAATAGATCAGATCTAAATAGAACATGGATCATCAAGCTAATCCATGGATCACCAAAGTGAAATCAAAGCCTAGCACCAGCGATATCTCATCAAAAATAGGGTCAAAACACTCTCCAAAGTCTCCACTGACAATAACGCAGTTCCTATAAGGAAACTACATTGTAGCTTAATTAACAGAGTTGGCCTTATGCCAAGATACAATTTTGAAGCTCAAACAATGGATGCACTCTTCTAGGAGGTTAAATGACACACTCACTGAGAAGAGCCATCAATACAAGCTAGATCTAAGTAGATCTAGAATCCCACTTGCTGCAGCCTACAAAAGCAAGCAAACCCTCACTGGATCTGTGTTGCAGTTGGAAGTAGAGCTTGGCCCAAAGCTTGATAGTGGATCAATTCAGCAAAAAATCCTCCAATAATACTCAATGGAAGAGGTGAAATCTCTGCATAGGAACTCCAAGTGCTAAGCAGCACAATCCTCCACTAAACAGAAAAGAATAGTATTTGTCTAAACAGACAAGATACTTAGAACTATTGACAATCAACAACCATCTCTTGCTGCCTTCCCCTTGCTTTTATAAGATGAGAGCCTTCACAAACCCTAAACAACCTTGATGAGTTAGATCCTTTCACATGAGGGGCCTCCCTCTAGAACTACACTGTCCCTTTATGAGGTACATTTAATCTAGATAGTGTTGTAGAATTGGTCAAGATTGACCCAGTCTCAGAGTTCAAACCCCTTTCACACCTGAAAGTGGCTTATTTACATGGCCCTGGTTTATCCTTGTTCACATGGGAATTGATTTATTCAGTCTTTTTAGGAGTTTTACATGTCCTCCTTTATTCATTTATTCATGCAAAAGAAAGTAAAACAAAAATGTATATTCCTCTTAGCTTAGGCTAAGTAGGAATATTACAGTCCTCCCCTCCAAAATGTTTCTTGTCCTCAAGCAACTGATAGGGTGAGAGCTATAGTACTTCCCCTCCTTCATTTATGGCATCATCAATGATCTAGTCCTCATCATAAGCCAAGTGCTCATCAATCCAATACATCATGAATTTTTCCTCCAAGGTCAACATAATATGTGCATAGTCCATACCACCAGGAGTGAAGAATTCAACAGAAATAAACATGGATGGAGAAATTCTCCATCTGAAACATGTAGCATGAGGTACAGGAAGAAGTTCCAATCCATGTGGTACATACAAACTGCCCATACCTCCTCCATACAATCCCATAAATAGTACAACTATATCATCCAAGTATGGAAGCAAGACTACATATATGCAAACATAAATCTGAGCTTGAGGAGGTGGGTCAAAATCCCACATGTGATGCTAGCACAGTGTATCTCCTGCCTGGATTAGATCAAGGTGTGGAAAGTGGCATTCTCACCACATATTTGCTGCATGAGTCACCTTAACATGGTTAAAGATGTTAGATAATTTTGGTGCCTTTGGAAAACACCCATCATGAGAAGGAATCTCCCTTTGCACAGTAAGGGAGTGGCCAAGTTAAAAATTTATATTGGCCCACCAAAAGTGATGAGATCCACATGATCTCTCACTCCCCTTAGGAGTCATAGCCTGCAAAATCATGGCAAAGGAATCAGAAAATAAAACTTGCTTGGCATGATCAGATCCTTTACCATCATAGTCCTTCATACACATGGAGTTGTGCATGAGCATTTCCTTCCTCTCAAGCAAAGGAAGAAATGGCTGAAATGAATCTTGCAAAGAGTCCATTGGCTGCCCCAATCCTACATAGCTAATTCACTTTTGAAAGTGCTGATGTAATTCCTCTCTCATGCCTTCCCAATCAAAGCTCCTCATGATCAGGGTATAGATCTTCATTGAATGCATATGGCTGAGAAAAAATTATTTATGTGCCCCTTATAGTGTCTTCTGCTTGAGCTTGGAAGCTCTAGCCAAAAATACCCTACCATGATGATAGATGACTCCTCCTTGGACTAAGTAGCCCTCTTCTTGCTGCATGTCATTTAAGATAATACCTATGTGGAGATCTTTGGAATACTCTACAAGAAATTGAGATTTATAATACAGATCCACACTGCACAACAATGACAGAGTTGATGGTACCTCCATGGAAGTGTCTGTCATGTTGCTAATATTTTCTCTAACATTTCCAATGCCAACTATGTGTGTTGGAAGGCTGATCCTCCCATTATTCTCCTCCCACAACACAGATTCATGAAAGAGGGAGGGTGATAGTGATGCAGGAATAATATCCCCCTCATTCTTGAGTTGTCCCAATCCCTCCAACGCTGTAACTTGGTCTCTCATTGCTCCAATACTCCCAGATCTAGATTTGGAGCAGCACTTTGTGAGCCCTCCCCCACAAGATCTGAATCTGGTGGCATACCAGGTGGCTTGCCACTAGATATGAATGTCCCTTGTAGCATTCTCATGAACATAATAGAAGGGACTGTGAGATCCCTGCTTCCACTGTACAAATCCATCTCTGTTGTTTGTGTGGAAGTACTAGGTGAGGGATAAGTGTTCATGCCTTGAACCATTTGTGGTTTCCCACTCTTCAAGTCCACCCACTCCATATGCAAGGTTTCCCAATTAGTGGTGACCTTCCCCAAAGTAATCAACCATTGGACACCCAGAATGATATTAGTGTCTGGTATGTCAACTACAAAAAAGTGTTCCACTAGAGTGTAGGATCCCATAGTGACTGAAAGTGAGGGGACATATTACATGCATTGCATGGTCCTATCTCCTAGGAAAAAAATAGAGAATTCCTCAAAAGTATCAGTGGGGATTTCTCTCCTTTGCACAAGATGAGCATCAATAAAGTTGTAGGTTTCCCCACTGTCAATCGGCACAGATACCCTCTAATTCATGATTGAACCTTGTACTCTTATGGTCAAGTACTTAGGCACTCCTCTCAAAGATGCAAGAGTCCCACCTATTGGAGTGAAGGCTCCATCTCCATCTCCAGATGGTGTTGGTTCCTCCTCAGCATTATCAGTGCTGTGACCCCTCCTTGGTTCATCATCTTCATCTTCCTCCTCAAAATCTAAGAAGACTTCTATGTAGTGTGCTTTCCCAGCAGAACATCTATGTCCAGGTGTCCATGACTCTTGGCAAGTGAAACATAGTCTCTTCTTTCTCAGCTCCCTCCTGAGTTCAATATCAAGAGGCTTCTTCAATGGGCTCTCCTTGGAAGGAGCAACTTTCTCTTCCTTCCCTTCAGAAAAGTGAGGGGCCTTGCTCTGGAAAGTTTCCTTTGCTTTTGGCAAGGCATCTTGGAGATCTCTAGCCCTCTCTATGGCATCATGCAACATGGTGGTCTTGGTAGATTTAACCAAGCCATGCAAAGGTTCATCCAAGCCATCGATGTACACCCTCCTTGCTGCAGACAGATCAGGAACCATAAATGATAATCTTATAAACTCGGAGATATAAGTTTCTGCATTTTCTGATTGCTTTAACTTTGCAAGGCTCATGAAAGGTGCTTCTGGATCCTTTTTGTCAACCCTCTCCACCAGTCTTCTAGTGAATTCAGAGTAGGAAGTCACACTGGCATGGCCCAATGTAGAAAACCCATGGAACCACCAATTTTGTGCTTCACCATCAAAGTGCAGCGCTGCAATCTTGATGGCTTCACTCTCAGGGCTTCATTCTCAGGGACTTTGTTCAATTGAAAGCAGATGTCCAACTTTTCTACCCATGCCTTGGTAGAACTAGTGGGCGACCCATAGAACTTGAGCAAAAAGAACCTACCCATAGAGTGATGTCTATCATGATTATGGAAGAACCCACCATCAATATACTGCTACCTTGGTCTTCTTCTATCCTTGAGGTGACAGAACTATTGGAAACTCAAGTGGTCTCTGAATCTCTGATTCTGAGACTCATATTCCACAAAGTAGTCTTCAAGGGATTCTTTCTCTTGTGTTCCTACATTCTCCATAGCCAAGAAGGTAGGCATAGTGGAGCGTTGTGGAGCTTGTCGGGCTTGTGGCTGGTTCACTGGTTTACCAATCTACTGGTGAGACATGTCAGAGCTTTCCCTAGGATGAAATCTCCCAGGATATTTCATCATTCTGTCCATCCTCATCTCTTTGATCTCTCTAGCAAGATCTTGCATGGCCACCAAAATAGTTCTTGCAAACTCTTGTCCTTCTTTATCATTTGTAGTTTCAGGGATTTTACCCTTGTCTTTCTCATCAGTAGTGTAATCAAACTTATTGTGACTTCTATTTTGATACCTCTTCTCCCTCTCAGTAAGAGTTTCATCTTATTTTGAATGCAACATGGCTGTGGTGCTCCAAGGAAAGCACAAGCTATGCCAAGAAAGGAGCTCTGATACCACTGTAATATCCCAAAATTGGAATGTCACAGCAAGCCTACTGAAATAATGCACAGAATTCACTTTAAAGACCTTGGATCCCTTAGATCAATAGATCTAGAGTCTATATCCAAAAGGGGAGCAAAAACAAATCTAACTAGGTGTGGTAAACAGATCTCCCACTACCTAGTCTAGTTGAAAAACACCCTACAAGAGGGGCTGCAGCTATGCACAACAAACTGCTTCAAAAATAACGTAATCTTGGGGAGCATGAGTAGGAGGACATCACATGAGATCAAATTATGAATATACAACAACAAATTAGAATTATAATGAAGCTATTTCAATATACAGTAGAATACAGGAGACAAGAGAGCAAGAAATCTTCAGAAAAGAAGGCTGCAACACATATATAAACTGTAAAATGGCTCAACAACGTTATTTCAAGGAGCTGCAAAAAATGAAAATTACAACTCAGATATAGGATAGATCTATGGACAAAAAATTAGATCCATTTCAGATCTGGAAACTAGAAAGTCCTATTTACAAGATCCCCTGGGGCTTTTGACCAAATCATGCATTACAAAGAGTAGATCTGAGTTTTAAGTTGCAGATCTGCAGAGTGATTTAGAAATTTCTTAAGATGAATTTACATAAAATAGATCAGATCTAAATAGAACATGGATCATCAAGCTAATCCATGGATCACCAAAGTGAAAGGCAAAGCCCATCACTAGAGATCTCTCATAAAAAATGGGGTCAAAACACCATCCAAAGTCTCCACTGAAAATAACGCAGTTCCTCCAAGGAAGCTGCATTGTAGCTTAATTAACAGGGTTGGGCTTATGCCAAGGTACAATTTTGAAGCTCAAAAAATGGATGCACTCTTCTTGGAGGCTAAATGACACACTCACTGAGAAGAGCCATCAATACAAGCTAGATCTAAGTAATCTAGAATCCCACTTGCTGCAGCCTACAAAAGCAAGAAAACCCTCACTGGAGATGTGTTGCAGTTGGAAGTAGAGCTTGGCCCAAAGCCTGATAGTGGATCAATTCAGCAAAAAATCCTCCAAGAATCCTCAATGGAAGAGGTGAAATCCCTACATAGGAACTCCAAGTGATAAGCAGCACAATCCTCCACTAAACAACAGAGAATAGTATTTGTCTAAACAAACAAGATAATCAGAAATATAGACAATCAACAACCTTCTCTTGCTATCTTCCCCTTCCTTTTATAAGATGAGAGCCTTCACAAACCGTAAACCACCTTGATGATTTAGCTCCTTTCACATGAGGGGCCTCCTTCTAGAACTACGCTATCCCTTTATGAGGTACATTGAATCTAGATAGTGCTGTAGATTTGGTCAAGGTTGACCCAGTCTCACAGCTCAAACCCCTTTCATACCTACAAATGGTTTATTTACATGGCCCTGGTTTATCCTTGCTCACATGGGCATTGATTTATTCAGTCTTTTCAGGAGTTTTACATTTCCTCCTTTATTCATTTATTCATGCAATAGAAAGTAAAACAAAAATGTATATTCCTCTTAGCTTAGGCTAAGTAGGAATATTACACAACCATTGTGCTATAGCAATGGTTCGTATTAATTATACGAACTGGCGTATATTTAAACTTTAAATTACAATGGGTGGAAAATTAAAAGGGCTAGCCCCTTAGAGCTAGCCCCAACCCCATATAACCAAAGCCCACGACCAGAGGGATTAGCTCCCGGTGGTTAAAACTTATTTTCCTGCAAACCATGTATGTGGCCAAGATCCACGGTAAAGTTAAATGTAACAGTTTTAAAAAACGTTAAGCCGTGGTTAAAATGGAGGTTTGGGTGGTGATCACCATGTGACCGTCCCAATTAAAATTAAATGCCAGGTTGAACAGTCAGCCGGATTTATAGGAGCACACCCAGATTTGTGGCATTTCACCAAACTAACTCTAGTTAACTTCATTTGCTCCACATTTAGTGGAGGTTTTCAAGGGATATTGGGAAAATTTTGTTTTTGCCATAACTCCTTGAGTTTTTTACCACATTGGGTGAAAAAAGAGTCAATTTTGGGTATTTTCGACATTATGAGTAGTGTGGCATAGGTTTAAGGTCGAACAGAGGTCATATTCAGTAGTTTTAGCTTCGAGGAAGATCAAGGAGCCATCAGGGCCATCATGGAGAAGGCAATGTATTAGGCTTTCTTTATCTGTTTTAGGTAAATGAATAGTCATATTTGGCTAATTCATACCTTATGAAGCTGATTTTATAGATATTTTTTCCTATTAAGGCTTCTTTTCACTTGTATTTACATTTTGAGAAAATTAAGATATGAGGGACATGCCATTGGGAGCTGGACTAGCAGATGTAGCCTAGGAGGGGTGAACTACTTCAACTATTTGTTGAGTAATGTCCTTTGTGAAGTTTATTTCTCTATTCTTTACTACTGTACAATGATAAACAGTTAAAATACTTAATCAATCCTCATACAAAAATCTGATTAACAAAGCCAGGACTATTTGTTTTACTTGCAATTTAAGGAGAACCTTGTGCACACATTATTATTATTGTTTGGATACTTAGCACAACATAACTAATACAATTAATTCAGATCAATAAAGGATTTTAATATACACATAAACAACATTTTGAAATATGATATTCACCTCTTTCCCCTTTCTTTTCTTTTCCTTTGGATTTTATAGACTTCCTCCATGACCTCGCTTTCCTTAACTCTTAGCCTTTCCCTTGGATACCACGATCTTTCCTCTTTGGCGGATTTTGTGACTCGGAATCAACTCCTCCTTCTCTCATTGGTGATCTATGTGAACATTGTTACACTTACATTTTCCTTCACTTTCTTCTTTCCAAGTTCAGTGCCTCACATATCTTGGCATATTTTTTTTCTTTTACTCAGTGGTTTCTTATGCAACTTCCTTTCGGTCATACTTGATGAAAATGTGTCAAAATTTTGTCCCAAAATGAAGGACCCAATAGTTATTAAATATATAAAAATGTAAAAGTGTTTAAAATAATAAAATAAATAATCTACAATTTGAATCAATCATATTGGACAAGAAATGAAGGTTGGGTGTGCATTTTAGTGAAGCAAGGCAATTTTTTCCTGCTTCACAAAAATGCATGCCCAACCTTCATTTCAAGGAAAAATTGAATGATTCAACTTTGAGAGTATTTTTTTACTCATAAGTAACATTAATAAAATTAAATATTTTTTAATTTTTCTATTGGCATGAGGGGTCCTGACCCAGGTTCAGAGTGTTCTACGCAACCAACAAATCCATCCAACTACTAGCCCTTTCGGTAGTGATAAGCTTACGCAGACCAAAGTATCACCCGAAGTAGTATGGGGGGGTGCTGGAAACAGGTTTCCACACCCTGAGGGAGCATACTATGTGCATATTATCCCTTATTAACAGATATAATGACTATTTTCCTATTCAATGACTTCCTTAAGCCAATTCAGGTCTAACACAGGAAACCCTTAACTTCAATACAATCTTATACAAAACATACAATTACCCTTATTCATATATAACTCAACAAAAACTAGAATGATTATTGTGCAACTAGAGAGATATATCATTTAATAGAAACCATAACCAATATGAAATACTTGCATGAATACAAGGATCTATTATTATTTTTGTAACTTCAGATAGATGTGCATTCAATAACAACAACATATCTATAAGTAAATCAATGCATTAACACATAAGCATGGAAATCACAAGTAGATTGAAATTTACGAAAATCTTCTATTTAATAATAGATATTCAATTAGTACCGTAATATTCTCCTACACACACAACATCAAGGTCTTTGCACATAAATCAGGACTAGGTCTCCGCACACACAGCCAACAGGAGCCTATCCAACCCAGACTAACACATACTTTTCCCAAAAATCATATTACCTTACATTCATGAGATAATTATGATACTTGATGACATTCAACTTGAATCGACTCATACATATTTATACAACTAACACATGCAAATACCATGGTCTCAAACCATGGTTTGAGCCCCATGTTTCCCTTTTAAACATTACAATGATAAATTATCTTTGACCCACCCCAAAGCTCCTTGAATTTCTGCGTGCAGTGCATTTAAATAAAAAATTAACAAAATTGTACTCAAAATTTGACCCTAGGGGACTGTAACCCAACATGCCCCAACATAATCTAGTGACTCGTCCTCGAGTCACTCTTGTCCATCTTCCTGCATCTTGGCCTGCAGTGCTTCGATGGATTCGTTGAGTCGCTAGATGATCTTGGTGGTTTGTTTTGTGGCACTCTAAGCCTCTCCAACGAGCTTAGTAGATCCCTCTACGGCTGAAATGATGTTCTACCACGTCTGCTACAACCCCTTAAGTGCATTGTCAATGGTCTACGACAAATGTAGTGCTTCCTTGACCCAAGGATGCATTATAGCTTATAGGAACTACTCCCATCGGTGCACCATATTGATGCCAAGATACTGGGTTAAATTAGATCCCAACATGTAAAACACATGTGCTCCCATCAAAATTAAAATTCTTCATTAAAACCACAAATATGTTTAGCTGAAAAATACACATGAAGGAAAGAGAGCCTGATAAATAAAATACTAATATAAAAACATAAAAACTCTTTGGCCAGATATTACAATGGCGACCTCTTGGCTCTCGGCCCTTCAAACCATTCCTCCTACTCTCTGTATTCCTCACCTCTCCTCACTTCTCTCTATGTCTTTTCACACTCTCACAAGTTACATATTTATACATAAATATGAATTTATTCCACTCCATAATTTCCTCCACACAAATCTCAACTTAAAATATAAATTAGATTTATCTTTTTTTGGACTCAAATAAGTCTGGTTTATGGAATTCCTCATCCCTATATTATCTACCTAATTCACTCCACTCATATCCTTAATTATTTAAGTAATATTTACAATAATCCTCAAATTTGTAATTTCTCTCCTAATTTATTAAAAATGATCAAATTAATTAATAAAATAGTTAAAATATCTCACCCCCTTTAATTACACAACTGAATAATGAAAATTTAACTTGTTGCTCCTGCATTAGACTCCCCATGTAGAGAAGTTTCCATAGACTCCTGTCTATGATGTCTGTCGCTTTTATGTAACAATGTGATAGCCATAAGTCCTAATGACTTGTTCCCTCCAGGATTCCAAACTCTGTTCTATCACTGGTCCTTTGAAGTATCAAATCGATTTGGTAACTCATCATCCACTCTATCGATCGGATTCCATCAGCTCCTCAAACACTTTATTTTTCCAATTCCTTGGAGTAATACCCCTTTGTTGAATTATTTCATCTCCAGCTGAGCTGAATACTTAACTTCTTGCAATGGAAAATAATCAGGATTTTCTTCTTGACCACAACTATACTCATTGATTGCTTTTATAGCAACAACTTCCTCATCTGGTGTTGTACCTGCATTCACCAACAAACTGTTAGTTTTAAAAATATAAGACCTTTTGGTCTCTTTTTATGCTTCAGGCATCAATCTCCCATCATCGACTTTCTAGACTTTAATAGATTATATTTTGAACTTCTAGTTTCTTGCATCTTCATCCTGTTGGATTAATATTTCTGCCTCCTTTTTGTCTCCATGGACACAACTCCCTTGCTCTACCTGATGCTCAACTTCTTTGATTTCAACATCATATCTGTTAATGTCGCTTTCTGTACATATACTTACATCATTATCTAAAAAGTTATAACATTCATTCAACTCTATAAACATGTCATGTCTATCATGTATAGTAACTATAATTTCTTTTGGATCAGGTTCTGCAAGCTTTACTTCTCCATCAGGTTCCTTAAGCCATTTTTCCAAGAACTCGATTTTCCTATGAAATATTTTCAGCACTTCATCACAACCTTCATTCCCAGCTTCATCCTTCTTCTAGCAATCTTCCTGAGTTTTCCTGGTTTCTATTCCATCACATTGCAAATTTTTGTCAGCAATTTCATTAAAAAAATACATTTTTTTACCTCCTTGGATTATCTCTTCGAAATTTCCATTTTTCTTCTACTCCATAATAGCTTCAACTTGATGTCTTACCCGAAACATGAATTCATTTATGATTTCTTCCCGTTGCAACAAATTTATACCTTCCTCCTCTGAAAGGCATTCTCCACCAGACTTCACCTCAAAAGTTTCCTTCATCTCTGTGACAGTTCCATCATATTGTTCACCACATGTCACACATCCTACAAACATACATAAAATGTGAGATTTAAAAATGCAAGGCTTCATAGCCTCATCTTCTTCTCTCAACAACACATCTTCAGATTATTCCAAAGTATCCCAATAATTCATGAGATCTTCCTTATTGATCTCTTCACCCAGAATTTCACCCTGTTCTAGGTCACAAATGGAAACATCCATTTTTAACTCAGCCTCTTTGAGTTATTCACACCTCAACATATTTTCGAGCTTCTTCAGCTCTTCTGTCAACTGCATGTTTACCTGCTTTTCCCTCTTTTTGTGCAGCCTCTGCCACTTTACCTTCTTTCTCATGGTACAACCATGTGTCTGGTCTTTCACATTTTCCTACAACAATTCCATTAACAATTCAAGGTGAATTTTTATCTCAGCCTTCTCCCGCTTGTACTCTTCATCCGTAAACTACTCACATATGCCACTTACCTTGGAATTTTCCTTCTTCTTCCTTCTTATGTGGTATTAAATAGATCTTTGGAAATGACTGACACTATTCATCTTTTCTTCCTTTGTGAACTTCATCTTTTCACGTGTGGATTTCATTCAATCCACCTTTCAGCAATCCTTCACACTTTCCATTCATCAAAAATTCAAGATCTCCTCTTGTGCTTGGCTTCTCTTGGTTCTCTGTCTTGGAACCAATCTCTGGCAACCCTCTTGATTCACTTTGCTGCAAACAACACTTCAGTAACTCACGTGTTACAATGACCAATTCTTTGGGTGTCGAGATCTGCCGATCATGCACCCCATTACATTCAGAATTTTTACTTAGCTTACGACTCTTTGACTTGAGACTTACACCAATTCTTCATCTTGGATGAAAATACTCAATCTTAACTCAAAATATCCAAAATTTCATTTGACTCTAACATATTTTTTGACTTCAAGCTTTGCCCCAATAATTATGATAGTGGATATTTTGAATTAATTCAAGTTATACAATCCTCCAACAAACATACACCCCTAATACATTTTTAGGATGTAAAATCTTCACTCTCTTTCATACTTCATTCTTATGAAAAATAATCAGTTTGTCCTTATCATTTCACATGATATTGAAGTCTTTAGTCGAAATGCAATTCAGGTTTTTCAAGATTTATTTTAAGGTGAAAATAAATAAACCATTCAATCTTCAACGTTCAAAGATACCTCCCTGAATTGTCATACCTCATGCTCTTGTTACAGTTATTAATAAAAATTTCTCTCTGCAATCTCAACTCTCTAGTTTCCATTCTTTTGTGTCATCTTTGTCATTGTAAATACTCACATGCCCACAAGCTCATCATCTTAATGCAAACATTTCCCCACATTTTTATGCACCATACATAGAACAATTCACATTTCTTCACCTATGTACATAGAACATGTTTTTAACCTCTTCAATGAATAATGTACAACTTGTACATCACATCCATCCTGAATATCACGTCCTTAGATACCGCCACATGATGGTAAAACAAATATTTTGCAACATAAACCATGTTTTCAATCACAAATCAAAAGAATTCTCCTTTTTCCAACTACAAGCTTTGATCCAAAATGACTTAACCAAAACTACGAAGAATCCACATTATGCATAATAAACCCTCTCACATAAAAATGCATACTTCTTTTATATCACCCAGGATCAAAACATTTTCCCATTCATTTTACATTCATTTATACTTCCACATTTGCAATGAGTATCGAAGGGAATTTTAATCACCCAGCTTTTAAAATACCTCTACTCAATGAATATTGATTCATTGATTGAGCACTTACCTTAAATATTCTCGCGGTTGAAATGATCCAACCCTCCTCTTATGTATTCTTTTAGGAATACATTCAAGCCTCCACAGATTTACTTTGAATGTGCTAGGTCCATTCTCTAACAATCTCTCCTCTTAGCTTAAGCCAAGTTCCTTGATCAATCTTTTAGATTTCAATTTCTTGCTTTGAAAACATGAAATCCTTTCAAGATTACATTCTGGAAGGTGGTATCATGGAAATACTGGATCCATACCTTGAATGTTCTATTGGGGCTACACCTCTTTCACAAGCCCCACACATGCCTTTTTTAAGTGCCTTGATACGACTGGCTTTCAAAACTTGATGTAGAAAGAAAATTTCCACTTTCAAATTAATATAGTGAAATATTCAATTTTACTAAGACCCAGGTTTAATCTTCACTTCGTTCTTTGCCACTTAATGTGCCCTTCCAATTTCCACTCTATAATTACATATAATAAAATATTGCAACTTTATGCAAACTCCATTTGTTTTTATAATAATCAATGGATCATTGTTATCATATATAATAATAACATAATTAAAAGTTGAAATTGGAATCCACCTAAGCAACCCAAGCCATTCAGAATCCAACGTACACCATGACTGAACTAAGGAAGTAAATATCTTTATGAGGATATTAAGAAAATAACGTACTAGTAGATTGGTTGAATCTGTGATGTCACATCTCCATGGAAATTAAATAATGATGGGTTTAATTATAACATATCATTGGTTGGTCAAATCCATAGCATCACACCCTCCATGGCAATAATGCAAACAAAGAAGGGATTAATTTTATAAGTCGATATTTGGATTGGAATTAACACCAATCTCTGCGCAATTCCACAAGGCCAACTTACACATTGAACCATGACCCATACAAATCAATATAGTTATCACACACATCTGACTCCTTCAACAAACTTATCTAACTCCTTCAATCAAAACATCTGCATCATGATCAACCACTGAACGCTGGCAACACATCCTTGTAGGTGTTAATACTACATTTAAAGTTTTTGATCCTCCTTCCCTTGCGTTAATTTGCTGGCCACTTCATTAACAGATATACTTTCTCTTTAATACGTCCTTCCTACTTCTAACTCTAGTTTTGAATCTCGAATGAGAGGTTTGAAACCAAAAATAGCAATGTCTGAGTGACTGGCTATGATGTGCATGCTTCTGCTATTTCTTGCAGGGATATTAGGATTTCACAGTAGTAAAGCACAGCTTGTTGAGTACTTGAGGTCATTAATTCTATGTAGTACTCTTAAGCATGGTGCTTGGACCCCATCTCATACTCTCGAGCTAATTGATGCTGCCCGCTTTCTTTGTACCTTTGAGGAGCATCATGGAACCATTGTTGGTGTACTTTGGGAGATGGTTGTCAGCATAATTGAAAATGTCAAAATCACCGCTGCCAGTCTTTTCAAAGTTCTTGTTGCTTATGTGGATGTGAAGGTTGCCTCACCGCAAATTTTACCTGCTCACACGAACTTCACACCACACTCAGCCTGCAGTGATGCATCAAGTGTGCTTCTTACCACGCTTTGTGGTATAATAATGGCCATACTTCGCTCTGCAATGTTATCACACTTGCTTTTTATTAATGCCACACTTCGACTCTATGTGCATTATATGTCACAGCTGCTCGAGACATTAGTCACATGCCATTCCATCGCATGTGTCAAGACTTTCACCAGTTGACCTCATAGTTGCTGCAAACTATAATTTTAACCGTGGCTTGTCATCCCATATGATATCTCCTCAAACGCATTAACATCTCCACTGCCAAATGCGCTAATTTCTTCTTGTAGGCTCACATTTTCCACTTGTCGCAATCTTCTTGTTTCAACCGTGCCTTATTGCAAGGTATTCGCCCTCCTGCAAATTAACACACTTCTCTAGGCATATAGGTATGATGTAATGCAGAGTCAAAACAAAATGTAGAACAAGCATCTTCAGGCTCTTATACCAAAATGATGCCAGGATACTAGGTTAAATCATATCCCATCATGTAAAACACATGTGCTCCCATCAAAATTAAAATTATTCATTAAAACCACAAATATGTTCGACTCAAAAATACACATGAAGGAAAGAGAGCCTGATAAATAAAATACCGATATAAAAAAATAAAAAATCTTCGGCTAGATATTACAATGGTGGCCTCTTGGCTCTCGACCCTTCAAACCATTCCTCCTACTCTATGTATTACTCACCTCTCCTCACTTCTCTCTGTGTCTTTTCACACTCTCACAAGTTACATATTTATACATAAATATGAATTTATTCCACTCCATAATTTCCTCCACACAAATCTCAACTTAAAATCTAAATTATATTTATATTTTTTTGGACTCAACTAAGTCCTGTTTATGGTATTCCTCATTCCTAGGTTATCTACCTAATTCACTCCACTCATATCCTTAATTATTTAAGGAATATTTACAATAATCCTCACATTTATAATTTCTCTCCTAATTTATTAAAAATGAGAAAACTAATTAATAAAATAATTAAAATATCTCACCCCTTTAATTACACAACTGAATAATGAAAATTTAACTTGATGCTCCTGCATCACGTATCTATCTTTGTATGAATGGCACAACCATATTGAAGGTGGGCGAATCTTTGGGCTGGTACTAAAGTCGACACAGCAACCCATATTTCATTAAACTAGTGATCCTTGGCTCGCAAATCCATCCTCAACTGCTGAACCATGGGGTGATCCTGGAGAGAGGTCCATATTCCGATGGCATCCTCAAAGAGAGTGTTGCATGCTTCCATAGCCGTAGTGATGCTTGCAGTGGTTTCCTGAACGATTGCAGCGTGATGTGTTCTAACTTGTAGTGATGTCTCTGGCTGCAATTTTGTCTGCAGATCGACAATTTTCTGCTCCAATTTAGTGTGCACAGTATCTATCTCATACTTCGAGGCTTTAAGCATGGCTACAAGACTTTGCAACTTTGTAGTGGCCACTATAGTGGTAGGTACTATTAACTAAGGAATTTTAGAGCACAACCGATTGATAAGGGATTCTGATTGTGCAGTCTAGCTCTTTGTAATTCTCCTAGCTTCCCTAGCTATTTTTTGCCCCTTATGCAATGTGTTAGCCTACTTCTGGGCTTCAGAGGTGACCTTCAACGCCTTGTATTCTATGTACTATAGATCATCAATGATCATTGTATGAATGTAATGTATCTTACCACTAGGAAATACATCCAAGTCAATTCCAACCTTGGGCCCTACATGAATGGTGTCACACAACCCTAGATCATCAAGGTGGAGTGTTGCGCCCATAATCTAAAATAATCGGATCTCAACACGTTCTCTTGTACCACACTTGCTTGAACCACGCTTGCTTGTATCTTGTTCTCTTGCACTCTCATCTATTGGATTTCTTATTGCACGTTGTCAATGACATATTTGTATTGCAACTCTAGGTTTCTCCATACGTCTTCAGTTACTTACTTGATTGTTCCAATCTCATGAAAATATCCATATGTTAATATCAATGGCTTAGTCCTAGTCTTCTTAGAGGCTTCCCTCTCACGGCGCGGACTCGATGGTGATTGAAGTACTCTCTTGGTGCCTCAATTGATTTCTATTGAGGGGGCGTATGCATTGTCTCCCTCATGGTACTCCATCTTAACATCACTGGGAACATATATTGTTTCTTTGGGTGGATTATCTATCTCCGTTTTTGTGGTAGGTTCCTGTATGTCCTTCTTCTGATCGTTATTTTGATATTTCTTCGTGAAAAACTTTGATGTAGATGGTTTGGGCTGGGCAGATGACATTTCACCAGCATTAGTCACCATGATTAACCACATAGGGGGCCATGTTGTAGTAATCCACACAAGATATTCTTCTGTAACTAGGTATTGCATGTCATACCACACTCCTACCATGTCTGCCTTTCTGTGAATGATTACGTTGTGGAACGTAGCCCAAAAGTCTGCTATATTCTTGTACTAACCATACAAGGTTGGTGATAGGTGTGGTTTGGATTGAACCACCTGACATAGTTATGTCTTGAAGAGAACCCAAAATATTTTTTCCTCTGTCACCCTTGATGGAATCCTCGTCACCCACAATGGCGTATAGTGCGTGGCTTCACACAATTCTGGCTCAATATTCGACAACTGAGATTGCGTCAGTGGCATCCTTCCTATCAATGAAGCAAGCAGCAACAACCAGGCATAATAAAATAGCTTACCATCCTCTTGTGCTTCTCTAACATTCTCTAATAATTACTCGCAGAGTTATTTAGCCTAATTATATTGAACCCATTTCTTGCATTATGCAGCGAATGCAATAACTTACGTTGGTACTTCCTTGGGATGACACTTTATCATCATTTTTCATGCTAGAATCAATGTTCCAAATTTGACCGCGAGGTCATTTATTTCACTGGCTACAAAGCCCCATGTGTTTCTAGTCGCCCCATATTTATTCTTGACATCCTCTGCAACCTTCTTCTCCTTGCCCTTTCTGCCAAATTCCACTGCATGGTATTCTCCTTGATAGAGAAAATTAGTAATACGATGAAAAAGTGCTTTGTCAATGGGAATGGGCATTCCAACCCAGAGGCAATTGTCATGGAAAGAGGCTAGACTGCTGCAATCCTAGGGCCCATCACATCGGTTCAAATTTAACAACACCTCCATTATAAGGCACCGACTACAAATATTATGACGACACAAGCTCTGGAAACTTTTTGCGGTCCCCCAAGTCCCAATCCTCTAACTTCAATGTTCATCTAATATGGGAAAAATAGTTTTTCTATGCTAGCTCCCTCATTAGTTAAAAATAAATGTGTTTAGGATCGTCTCAAATTAGCAAGTTGTGAAAGGGTTTATGTGTCAAGTGTTTTGTTTTTTTATGATAAATTCATGAGTTAATTAGATGTTAAAAACACATGTACAACAAGTAAATTGTAGAGAAATAAAATAAATCAAACACATTACAGAGTAGCTGATAACGGAGTTCACCCGTCTTGGGCTACATCTCCATGGACTTGCATCAACTGGTTAGACCCTCTTTGGATTAATGGTAAATTATTTTATTACATGCACCTAAAGTTCTCTAATGGCTTTAAAACCTGCTCCATTGGATTCAAAAGACCCAAAAACCTCAAAATAGACTCTTCAAACTCTGAAAATGGTCTTCAAGTGGACTACACATTACCTCCTCTCCTCGCGACCCTCGACTTATTTAATATTCAAAGTGGAAAAATCACTTATAGATGTGCTCCATTTCCTATATAACCTACACCATCATGCTCAAATCATCCAAATCATCTAGGAATGAATCTTCATGAGCCAAAATTGGTCTAAATATGCCAAAGTTATGGCTTCCTCAATATTTCCTAGAAAAACTCCATTAAACTGGAGAAACTCCAGTTAAGCCCGCCAATTTTTGTAATGGCAGAAAAACTTGGGCTCCGCCATTTTATCCACCAATTTAACTATGGATTAATTATTAGTTAAGTGGATTTTAGCGCTTAATTAACTTTTTAAAAAAACCCACATTAATATAAAGGTTAGCGCAAATGAGTGGGGTTTATGGTTAATTAAACCTGTTTAAATGTTTAAACCTACCATTACAAATAGCGCTCTGCCATAGGTTCTGGGGAATGGTCCCATGGACCAAGGGCTGGTCCTTTAAACCCCTATTGAAGCCTTTGTATCAACTCAAATATATGTTGAAACCATTTTATGTTAAGTTTGTATTATGTGGTGTATTTTTATGGTTGGTGGGTAGAGTAGGGGAGGTCGCGGGTTCGACCCTAACCTCTGCCCTTCGTCCAATACATTAAATTTTTCCACATGATATATTAAATAAAATTTTACCCTTAGACATTAATAAAAAAATTGGGCTTTGGGAGGGGCATCTGGTGACCTCTAGGCTAGCCACATGTCAGCATCATATTGGTCCTCCACAAACCAACCAAAAAGTGCCAACAAACCAGAAATTTGGGCCACTCACAATTTGAAACTTGTCAGCATGCCATTGGCTGGTAGAAAAACCAAAATTTTGACCTTCATCCCTATTTGACCTTTTTTTTTTAAATTCGTCTGTTTGGCATGGCGAACAACAGGCTCTAACTTTCACATACAGACTCTGTTTCGAGTGAAATGAAGTGCGTCAAATTCCTGGAAACAAGCCCTATCCGACAATTCTTGTTTGGTGTGATTCTGATAAATTTTAACTTTTGCAAAAAAAATTCTTCCAATCCATATTTTGATCATGCCTTCCCAATGACAGGATTTTGGAACCACCAAAGCTGGTTATCTCATGAGAGTTGAATAATCCTCTCTTTCCCAAGTTATATCAACTTGATTCTACTTGAAAAAATATCCATGACAACCACTGGGTTCATTGACATGCCTTGCCTTGCAAATGGCTTGGCACTTGACCCAATGTTCTCCTTTTTTTTTCTACTTACTCAATCCAACACATGTTGGTTGCTTACTGACTGATTAAACACCTCGTTGTACCAAAGTGGTCACTTGGTTCTTGGAAAACTGACTGATGGTGTTCCCACTTAGAATCTTGTTCCTCCTTTGCACAAACATGCATTCAATGTGAGCTTCTCCTTGGAAACCAATTTTCCAAGTTAAGCCCATATTAGTGAACTACAACAAGGAGTTCCAACATTCTTTTACCTCCATGGTTCCAAATTCCACATCTAGAAGAATGTATTCACCATCTCTTCCACTTCTTGGCATCAAAACATCAAATGGTATACAATGGTTGATGTTCTTGTTGTAAACTTTTTGGCATTTTGTCCCTCTTGTTCATCATCCTCCAGTGTTAACATGTTTATCATGCCATGATCTGGAAACAAAGGCTAATCATGAGCCTCTCGCTAAAGAGTGGACCTTCCAAAATACCACAACATCTTATCACAAGCACAAACATTAATCTGAATAAAACATCATGCAAGAAACATAAATTGACGACATATCCTTTTTATCCTTCAAAGAGAAAAATATCACATCATGTGAACATCGCCATGTACTCTTACATCTCGATGTACAAACCATCGACCAAACACAAGTCAACAAAACATGCCTCTTCAAACAACTCACTCTCAATTCAAACAAAAGCATGTGAAAATTGCCATGTTTGTTGCATCTAAGTGAGTCAACATAGCTATAATTTTCCAACATCTTGCTTCATGCGATATGAAAAATAATTTCAAGAGAAAATAAATGTATTCAATTGGAAAATAAATGCATCAAATAGGCAATATTTTCATCAATCATCAAAATAAATTCAAGGACTTAATTGGCTAGGAAATATAACCATATTTTTCCAAACCATTTCAATGGTCGTTCTTTCAGATGCACATCATCATGTGAATCATCCTAACCCACATCAATTATGGAATCCTCCTTTCCATTATTTTCAATATCTCTTTCCACCTTCTTCAAATATCATGGATGACTTGATGGATACAAATTCCAACACCTATCTACAAGATGATATTGTTTATGGCAATGAGTGCAAAACAACTGCATCTTCTTTTCAACATTATTTTCATTGTCCAATGGACCTTTTTCTTTCTGCCTCCTTTGTTTTAAAATTTTCTTGTGCATGTCTATCTTCTTCCAACACCTGGAAACATTATGGTTATTCAAACCACAAAAGGAACATGCAAACTTTGTCAAAATATTATGTTAAGATTTACTATGTTTATCATAATCAAAAGAAACTTGATTAAAGGAATATTTATACCTTGCACATTCACCTTTGTCACCTTCTTGAGGAAGTGAATTTGATGAGGTAGTGTCTCTCTTCCAAACACCAAAAGTGACATCGTCTTGTTTGAAATTCTCATTAGTCGCATGCTTATGAGCATCTTCTTGCAAAATGGGTGTAAAACATTTGCATTCCTCATGAACACAAACTTCCCAAGATTGAGGTAATAAGCATATAATTAAAGTCCTTCTTGGAACACCTTCATGTGCCTCCTTGGCTTTGGAGAATTCTTCGTCATGTTTTCCATAACCAAGACCCAAATACCTAGACCTTTCCTCAACAAAAATTAGCTCAACTATGCCTTGTGCATGTTATCCCAATCCTTTACCTTCATAGCCCATCTTCATCAATAATTTGTACCCTATTCCTCTAGTGTGTCTTTCAAAAGCACCCACACATTCATCTTGAGGAGAAATATAAGATAATATTTAATTTCATACCTCTTTTTCATGCCCATACCTGGATAAATTTTCTTTGGCATCATGGAGTTGAGTCTCCATCCCATGAAACCTTACTAGGTTTTCATTTGCAATATGGAGCTGAGTCTCCCTCTCATGCATATTTTCAAGAAGCTCTTGCTTCTCCTACTTCATGGCAATCAACTTCTCTTGAAGTATAATGCTTCCTCTTATCTTCATACATCTCTTGCACCATATCATTCATGATGTAGAGATTCTGCAACATCTCTTTATCAAAGATTTTTGCTAAGGAATATTAATTAGCAACATCACTTAATCAAGCTTCCATCACACTTGCAATGCATAAAAGATTCTTTGCTGTGAATTGAGAACTGAGTTCTCAATATTGAACTTCTTCTAAAGAGAAGGGATACAAATAAACTTGCACACCATTATATTCTTCTTTCAAAAATAAAAAATCCAATAGCTAATATTATAGCTAACCTTGGCTAAAATGAGCTAAAATGTGCTCTGATACCAACTTGATCTAAATATGTGAAAAGTAGTTTTGTTGTGGTAGCTCCCTCATCAGCTAAAAATAAATGTGTTTAGGATCGTCTCAAATTAGAAACTTGTGAAAGGGTTTATGCATCAAGTTTTGTGTTTTTTTAATGAGAAATTCATGATTTAATTAGCTGTTAAAAACACATGTAAAAAAAGTAAATTACAAAGAAAAAAAATATGTTGGGAAAAATACTGAGAGGGGGGGTGAATCAGTATTTAGTGCTGACTGGAAAATTTTTAACTTTTTCTTACTTTTAAACCCATACACTACTTTAATGAAAACAACTCGCGTATACACGCGTATATCCTTAAGTAAACTCGCGTATGCTCAGAGATCTAAATATGCATTTAATTCTTAACTTAGACCATTGCATCATCAGATGTAGGTGTAGTAAGAACAGAATATCACACATAAGAAACACACATGAACACTAGGATTTAAGGTGGAAACCCAATTCGGGAGAAAACCACCGCTGTCGTCGTCTCAGTCTTCAATATTTATTATATAAAGAAAACTTCTTACAATCATGTACTGGTGCAGACTCATACCAGCACGCAGGCACCCACCTACAGAAGGATACAACCTTCTCTCATTTACCAGCCTCTCCTGGAACAGAGCTACAACCTCCTGCTCTCGTTTACCAGCCTCTCCTGGAAGGGAGCTACTACCCCCTGCTCTCGTTTACCAGCTACCACTGGAAGGGAGCTACTACCTCCTTACTGAAGGCTTCAACCCTCAGCACTACTGCCGACCACGTTTCATCAATTTTCAAACTGGATCAAACAGGTTCAACACAACCCTTCACTTATCAACAAATATACTTCACCCAATTCTTCAAACAGAACAGTGAAACCACTGTAACCATAATATCAGAGATAACCCAGACTTCAGAATAGATATGCAGAAACACATTCAACCTTGAGCAATCATTAGTTTAGATACCATACGCACTGTTATTTAATCAGACCCACGTATACACACACTTTTCATGAAATGAACCCACTTATACATCTGTGCATTTTTCAGAAAACCCTAACTGCCCATACACGCTTTTATTGAATCAGATCCGCGTATACACGCACTTTTCATGAAACGAACATGCGTATAGATCTATAAAAGATAAAATTTGCAGAACAAATCAAATCTACGAACTTACCCATATTTCTTCAATTTCTTCATCAGATTTGTGCCAGGTCTTCATCACTTCTTTTCAGATCATCCTAGAGATTCATCATTTCTAGATCTAGAGATCTTGAACCTTCATCATATTCATAGGTGCATCATAGATTCATATCTATCAATTAAGAACAGAGCTCAACCATGCAGATATACTTCAAAGTGAAGTATTCATTAATGCCCAGACACTTGCAGACCCCCTTGCACTATGATTTTCTTCTCCTTAAATAGATTTGGCCTTTATCAATACCATGAGTCAAAACCACTCAACCACTGATGGTATTCCTAGACGGGATCAAATAGATAATCAAGCGCTCAATACTTTGGGCCAATACCATGGTAATGCCCCCTGGTTTTATAAAAAGAGAGTGTAAATTGACATACGCAACTTGGCACGTTCATTTCCCCGTACATATGCGACTTCTCCTTAATAAAACCACGTATGCCTTGTGACATACCTTGTTCAACATTATTCTGGAACTTTTTGAATTTCTTTCTTCTGCTACTTCTGAACGGATCTGTAAATACATCAGATTTGCATCATTTCCATCAAGGACAACTTCATCAAGCAGTTTCCATCAAAGTCAATACATTGTATCACATTGTCAACAATCTCCCCCTTAACTCATCAAGTAGGTTTCCATCAAGTTCAATAGGTTTCCATCAAGAAAAACTTCATCAAATAGGTTTCCATCAACTTTATCAAGTAGGTTGCCATCAAGGACAACACTCTGCATCATATTGCCAAAAATCTCCCCCTTTGGACTTGATGGCAACCATGATGGTGTTTGATCATCGCAACAGATAGATACATTGATTATAATCATTATGCAAGCACCATGATATTCTCCCCCTATTCAAACACGATGATAAACAATTCAAACACCATGATACTACTCTCCCCCTTTGACATCAAGGGCAAAGGGAAGATCAAAACCAAAACAAGGTTTTTCTTCTTATGTAGAAAGAAGAGCTCTGTAGATCTGATGTGCACTGAAGTTACCATGCTCCCCCTGAGTTCATGCTGAATCTTCAAACATATTTTTCAATGAAGTACATGACTCTATAACCAAGGACTCATACTTACATCAAAGATCCAACCAAGTGGATTTACATATATGACTCATGTACCGAACGTAGTGGGTTTACACAATTTGAATCAACTACCCAACCAAGTGTGTTTACAAATTTGACCGAGCCCTTTACATGACTGAATATTAAAATTTACATCATAGGTCATAGCCTTTTCATCAAATTACAAATATGACTTTTTATAACCAATATCAAAAAGACCTCAAGAGAGATCATAATTCAGAATCATCATAATGCCAACAATGCATTACATTCAGCAAGGCTAATGCTCCCCCTGAAACTGTGCATCCAGTGCATCCTTTCCATATGACCAAAACTCCTCCTTAGCTTGTGCAACCTGAACACTTTCAACATCCAATCATTAGGGAATATTTACCCAATATCAGAGAATGAAACAGAAATATAAGAGCTGAAACATCATCAGAGATACCATACAGCATCAGAGATACCAAACAGCACTGCAGCTGTGCTGAAGAATGCTGACCCCAAGTAAAATCTGTCAGCAACTAACCATACGCATTTTTTTGTATAAACTCGCGTATATACGCGACTGTCTTTCAGGAAACCTGTGTATCCATTTTAATCTTCTGAATTTAAGTAGTTCTAATTTTCTGCATGGTAGAGACTACTCCCATCTTCTGTCTGAGATATTCGAACGCTTCCCTGGGCAGAGGTTTGGTCAGTATATCAGCAACTTGTTCTTTGGAGGGAACATACTCCAAATTCACCTTTTGTTCAAGCACTTGTTCATGTAAGAAGTGATACTTGATGGGAATGTGCTTGGTCTTGGAGTGCATAATAGGATTCTTTGAGATGTTGATGGCACTTGTATTATCACACATAATGGAGATAGGAGGTGAACATTTGATTTGAAAGTCTTGTAAGGTTTGCATCATCCAAAGAAGTTGAGTGCAACATGATGCGGCAGCCACATATTCTGCTTCTGCTATAGATAAGGCAATAGAGTTTTTCTTCTTTCTGAACCAGAATACTAACCGGGGCCCCATATAGAATGCACCACCACTAGTGATTTTCCGATCATCAACATTTCTAGCCCAATCTGCATCAGTGTAAGCATGAAGAGTAAGATCAACATTCTTTGGATACCATAGTCCAAAGTCTTGAGTTCCTTGTAGATATTTGAATATTCTTTTGATAGCGTGAAGGTGAGACTCTTTTGGATTAGCTTGGAATCGTCCAACAATCCCAACTGCATGCATAATGTCTGGTCTATTCCCAGTGAGATAAAGTAGACTTCCTATCATAGATCTGTATTCTGGTTTATTCACCGTGGGAGAATCATCATGAGAACTGAGATTACATCTGGTTATCATTGGTGTACTTACAGGTTTTCACTCTTCCATGCCATACTACTTCAGAATTTGATTAAGGTATTTTTCCTGTGATAAGAATATGCCATCTGTAGTTTGATGCACTTGCAAACCAAGAAAGAATGTTAGTTCCCCAAGTAAAGACATTTCAAATTCTTGCTGCATAGCAGAAGCAAATTTCTGACTCATATATTCTTCATTGCTTCCAAAAATGATATCATCAACATATACAACCACAATCAATAGTTTATCATTTTCAGTTTTTGTGTATAAATTGCTATCAGCAGACCCCTTTGAAAATCCTTGTTGATGAAGATATTTGTCAAGATGATAATACCATGCCCTTGGAGCTTGTTTGAGACCATATATAACCTTTTTAAGTCTGCAAACAAGTTTTTCATCATTTCCCAAAATGAATCCTTCTGTTTGTTCTATATAAACTTCTTCTTCTAGATCACCATTGAGAAACACAGATTTAACATCCATTTGATAAACTTCGATTTGTTGGAAGCTTGAAAAAGCAAGAAACATTCTTATGGCTTCAAGTCTAGCTACAGGATAAAAAGTTTCTTCAAAGTCTATACCTTCTTGTTGAGCATACTCCTTTCAGAAAAGTCTAGATTTATTTCGTATAACCTCCCCATTCTCATTTAACTTGTTTTTGAATATCCATTTGGTTCCAATGACATTTTTGTCATGAGGTCTTGGTACTAATTCCCAAGTGTGATTCTTTTTTATTTGATCAAGCTCTTCATTCATGGCTTGAATCCAACATTCATCTTTGCTAGCTTGATTGACATTGTGTGGTTCAATAGTGGATAGAAATGCCAGGTAGCTAGAAGAGCCCACAAGAGTCCTTCTTGTTTGTACACTTGATCCCTTATCTCCAAAAATTTTAGATTCTGGATAATTCTTTTGAACATATCTGGATGGAGCTTTTTCAGATAACTCATCTTCAGGTTCTTCATTGGGTTCAATGTCTATATCATTGCTATTTGATGTAGGAGGATATATGTCACCATCGTCTTCATTTGTTGTTTGTTTTTCTTCTTTTGGGGCTGCAGGAGACTCATCAATAACAACATCAATACATTCAACAATCTTCCGAAGTATTTTATTGTAACATTTATATGCTCTACTCCTAGAGGAGTAGCCAAGAAGTATTCCTTCATCTGCTCTGGATTCAAACTTGCCAAGTTTTTCATCATTATTTTTGATAAAACGTCTGCTTCCAAAAAATCTAAAATGCTTCACAGTGGGAGGATTACCATACCAGAGTTCATATGGAGTTTTATCACTATTTACTTGAACATGTGCCTTGTTAAGAATATTTACCGCTGTATGTGTTGCTTCTCCCCAAAAAGTGTCAGGTGTTCCAGAGTCATCAAGCATAGCTCTAGCCATTTGTTGAATTGTTCTGTTCATTCTTTTTGATATGCCATTTTGTTGTGGAGTGCCAGCTACAGAAAATTGTCTTTTTATGCCATGTTGTTCACAAAATTCAATGAATTCATTTGATGTATATTCTCCTCCTCGATCAGATCTAAGACACTTGATTTTCAGATCTAATTCATTTTCAACTAGTGCTTTGAAGGTCTGAAATTTCTCAAATGCTTCATCTTTTTGTTTAAGCAGCCCAATCCAAAACATTCTGGAGAAATCATCAATAAATAAGATATAGTATTTTTCACCACGTGGTGAATTTTTCCTCATAGGTCCACATATGTTAGTATGAATAAGTTTAAGAGGCTTACTTGATGATCCTTCCTTGGCATTAAACTGTACTCTGGTTTGCTTACCAAATTGGCAAGATTTGCATATGATATTTTCAAGTGGAGTAATATTGGGAAGATCGCGGATAGCTTTAAGTCTGCTTGATTTGTTGATCTGAGAGAAGCTCAGATGCCCCAACCTTCTATGCCATAGCCAGTTTTCTGAAGATTTTCTCAAGTAACATTGTTCTTTGCAGTTCTTCAATACATACAGGTTACTTGGACTTCTTTTTCCTTTTATAATTATTTTACCTGTATCAAGATCACGTACCACACATTCTTTTGAACTAAAGACAACTTCAGTTCCTTGATCACACATTTGACTTACACTTAACATGTTATGCCTTAATCCATCCACATACATGACATCATTAGCTTTCACCTTTTATTTTAGAAACACAGACCCTTTTCCCTTAATTACCGCAGGAGTATCATTTCCAAATGTAACCTTCTTTTCCTTTTCTATAGCATTATATGTAAGAAGTTTTTTTTTGTCACCTGTCATGTGTCTTGGGCATCTGCTATCAATGTACCATTGATTTTCTTCACCTTTTGCAAATAACTCTATGCCACAATTTTCAACCTGCAATTCCTTCTTTTTCCATACTTTGGAGCTTGAAGGAACATGCTCTTTTGGCTGAACTTTTCTCCTGCATTCAGATTCTTCATGGCCAAAGTTATTGCAATAAGCACATTCAACTTCATTTAGAAGAGGAGAAAATTTGTTATAGGTATTCTTCTCAAATTCAATCATTTTCTTTCTTGCTTCTCTAGTCATGATGGTTTTATATGCAACACATTGAACAACTTTATGACCAAAATTGTGACATGAGAAACATTTTCCATTGAAGAAGAAATTTCTGCGATCATGAAATCTTCTACTTGAATTTACCTGTTGATTGGTGTTTCTTTGAGAGATATTCTTGTTATTGTTCTTTGAATTGAGATGATCATGCTTTATTTGTAATGATTCTTTATTCCCTTGCTGAGTGGCAGAATTTTGTAAACTAGCTGTAGCTGCTTTTAGATAATTTGGTGCTGAAGCTTGAGAAGAATCTCTGATATATCCAAGACCTGTCTTTATAAGAGGAGAATGTTGTACCTTGATAATCTCATCTAAGGTTTCAGATCCTTTAGCAAATCTAAGATTCAGAGTCTTTACTTTCTCAAAATATTTTCTTAGACTTACCACTTCACATTCTAATTTCTCAAAGTGTTTGTTTGCTTCTTCAACCTGCTTTTCCAAAGTCTCTATGGTTATTTTCCTTTCTTCTAGGAGTATTTTACTTTCTTCTAAGTGTATTTTGAGTTGATTGTTTTCTTCAAGAAAATCATTGTCCTCTAGAGCATCCACAAAGGTATCATTTTCTTCTCTAGATTCAAATGCCATGAGAAGTCTAAGATCTTGTTCACATTCTTCCTCACTATCAGATAACCCATCACTGTCTTCATGAGTATAGTAACTTTTTCTAGTGTTAAATCGATTCTTATTCCTTCTTGCTACTTCCTTCCCTTTTGCAGGTGTTTCTTTTTTAGGACACTTAGTAGCATAATGACCAACTCTTCCACACTCAAAACATTTGAAGGGAAGCTTACCTCTGAACCGTCCTGTGCCAAGTTGGAGTTTCTTTACAAAATTTGCCTCGTCTTCTTCTGAGATATATCCTGATCCTTATGCTTCTTGGACTTCTTTCCCTTTTGTAGAAGCTCTGAAGACAACCTCTTTGAATTCATATGGTCCTCCTCTTCTCATTTCATATGTGATTAGTATGCCATGAAGTTGTACCACAGTAAGATTTTTAAGATCCTGTTTTTCTTCAAGAGCAGAAACTTTTGACTCAAATTTTGTTGTTATCGATCTTAAAATTTTCTCAACCAAAGTAGATTCGGTTATTGTTTCTCCTAGATTTCTCATATGATTTACAACATCATCAACACATAGAAATAAACTGGCAATATTCTCATCATTATGCATTCTTAAATTTTCATATTCAATTCTGAGAGTTTGAAGTTTTGCACTTTTTACCTTTGCAACACCTTCATAAATTAGAATGATTTTGTCCCATATCTCCTTTGCTGTATTCAGCTGCATAACTTTGACAAATTCAGAATCAGTTAGACTTCATGTTAGAGCATTGTCTGCCTTTGCATTTTTTTCATAATTCTTATTTTCAGTCGGATCTGTTGGTACTGCAGCTGGATATTGATATCCTCGTTCAACAATGGCCCATAAATCTGCTCCCATAGATTGAAGATAGGATCTCATCCTTATTTTCTAGAAGATTAAATTGCTTCCATTAAAGAGCGGAGGCTTGATAGATGTTGTTCCATCTTGATTGCTCATCTTGCTTGATCTTCCTTCTAGCGGCTAAGATTTTTCAGAAGGACCTCCTCTGATACCAATTGTTGGGAAAAATACTTAGAGGGGGGGTGAATCAGTATTTAGTGCTGACTGAAAACTTTTTAACTTTTTCTTGCTTTTAAACCCATATGCTACTTTAATGAACACAACTCGTGTATACACGCATATATCCTTAAGTAAACTCGCGTATGCTCAGAGATCTAAATATGCATTTAATTCTTAACTTAGACCATTGCATCATCAGATGTTTAGTAAACAGGTGCAGTAAGAACAGAATAAATCATCACACATAAGCAACACACATGAACACCAGGATTTAAGGTGGAAACCCAATTCGGGAGAAAACCACCGCTGTCGTCGTCTCAGTCTTCAATATTTATTATATAAAGAAAACTTCTTACAATCATGTATTGGCGCAGACTCATACCAGCACGCAGGCACCCACCTGTAGAAGGCTACAACCTTCTCTCGTTTACCAGCCTCTCCTGGAACAGAGCTACAACCCCCTACTCTTGTTTACCAGCCTCTCCTGGAAGGGAGCTACTACCCCCTGCTCTTGTTTACCAGCTACCACTGGAAGGGAGCTACTACCCCCTTACTGAAGGCTTCAACCCTCAGTACTACTGCCAACCACGTTTCATCAATTTTGAAACTGGATCAAATAGCTTCAACACAACCCTTCACTTATCAAGAAATATACTTCGCCCAATGCTTCCAACAGAATAGTGAAACCACTATAACCATAATATCAGAGATAACCCAGAATTTAGAATAGATATGCAGAAACACATTCAACCTTGAGCAATCATTAGTTCAGATACCATACGCACTTTTATTTAATCAGACCCGCGTATACACGCGCTTTTCATGAAACGAACCCACGTATACATCTGTGCATTTTTTAGAAAACCCTAACTACCCATACATGCTTTTATTGAATCAGATCCGCGTATACACACGCTTTTCATGAAACGAACCTGCGTATAAATCTATAAAAGATAAACTTTGCAGAACAGATCAGATCTATGATCTTACCCAGATTTTTTCAATTTCTTCATCAGATTTGTGCCAGGTCTTCATCAATTCTTTTCAGATCATCCTAGAGATTCATCATTTCTAGATCTAGAGATCTTGAACCTTCATCATATTCATAGGTGCATCATAGATTCAGATCTATCAATTAAGAACAGAGTTCAACCATGCAGATATACTTCAGAGTGAAGTATTCATTAATGCCCAGACACTTTCACACCCCCTTGCACTATGATTTTCTTCTCCTTAAATATATTTGGCCTTTATCAATACCATGAGTCAAAACCACTCAACCACTGATGGTATTCCTGGACGAGATCAAATATATAATCAAGCGCTCAATACTTTGGGCCAATACCATGGTAATGCCCCCTGGTTTTATAAAAATAGATCGCAAATTGACATACGTCACTTGGCATGTTCATTTCCGCATACATACGCGACTTCTCCTTAATAAAACTGTGTATGCCTTGTGACATACCTTGTTCAACATTATTCTGGCACTTTCTGAATTTCTTTATTCTGCTACTTCTAAACGGATCTATAGATACATTAGATTTACATCATTTCCATCAAGGACAACTTCATCAAGCAGGTTCCATCAAATTCAATACATTGTATCACATTGTCAACAATCTCCCCCTTAACTCATCAAGTAGGTTTCCATCAAGTTCAATAGGTTTCCATCAAGAACAACTTAATAAAATAGGTTTCCATCAACTTTATCAAGTAGTTTTCAATCAAGGACAACACTCTGCATCATATTTCCAACAAAATACGAAAAACACATTACACAATAGTTGATAACAGAGTTCACCCCTCTTTGGCTACATCTCCATGGACCTGATTCAACTGGCTAGGCCCTCTTTGGATTAATGGTTAATTATCTAATTGCATGCACCTATAGTGCTCCAATGTCTTTGAAACCTACTCCATTGGATTCATAAGACCCAAAAACCTAAAAATAGACTCTTCAAGCTATGAAAATGGTCTTTAAGTGGATTAGGCATGACCTCCTCTCCTGGTGGCCCTCAACTTCTTTAATTTTCAAAGTGGAAAAATCACTTACATAAGTGCTCCATTGCCTGTATAGCATGCACCATCATGCTCAAAGCATCCAAATTATCTAGGAATGTCTCTTCTTGAGCCAAAATTGGTCGAAATATGCCAAAGTTATGGCTTCCTCAATATTTCCTAGAAAAACTTCACTGAAACTAGAGAAACTCCAGTTAACCCCACCAATTTTGGTAGTTGAGTTGAAACTAGGGACTCCACCATTTTCCCTGACAAGTTAACTATGGATCAATTAGTGGTTAAGTGGAGTTTAGTTCTTGTTGGGCCAAAAATAAGGTACATTTTCACCCTACCTTTACCTCAAATTATTGTACACCTTTAGGAATTTTTCCTCACCTTAACAGTAAAGGAAAGGAAGATTAATGTAAAATAAATACAAATGGACTAACTGTAAAAGGGACGTTTAACAACATGAATTTGACTTATTTTATCTCTATTTATAGGAAAACAAAGTAGCTGAATCGACGATAACCATAAGACGACTGGCAGATAGAGACTAACAGAATCACAATGACTCCCATGGGCTGGCAGAAGACGGAAAGGTAGATCCACGACCGAAGAACTCAAACGACATCCACGAGCAGCGGGTTGTAATTTGGAAAATACCACTACCTCTGATTGAAATCACCTTTAAAAGGCTGAAGACAAATGAGATAGACAGAGATGAATAGGAATTTTATTTTGTGATAGACGTATCGGGATAGAACTGTCCAGTTGTGTTCATGTATAAACTTTCGATTTAATAAATAATTTTGGTGTTTTGAATAGTCATTCCCTCAGCATTCTGTAGCGTTAGAATTCTAGTGGTTAGGGCCCAGCTCTGGGAGTTTCTTCATTAATCTTTGTGTTGTACATTTAATTACGAAACTTATGTTCAGTTATCTCATGCATTCTGTGAGATATCTTTCCACTTTTTAAATTGTAACATATGATGCTATAGTTTTCTCTTTCATTAAGATAGTTTGTCCTTCATGATTTCTAGCTTACACTCAATGCTTTCATAGCTGTTAGATGCTTTCATCTTTTCCCAACAATTTTATACTCGTTTTATGAGATTTAGAGTGATTTTTTTTCAATATTGTACATCGCTAAGAATTGGATCCTTCTATCATTACTGTAAGGCGTCTAGTTGTTAATTGATGTAGAGAGATGTAAGATATTTAGTTTACAAAGAGAATTCCATTGTAAAATTAGATAAGAAATTGTTGTTCAATTTATTGAATTTTTTGTTCAATTATGTAGGACTATTGTTCAATTCATCAGAGTGTTTTTCAATCGTAGGTTGCTCTTTTCTGTGCTTAGACAAAATAGTTAACGACATTTTACAATTTCATTTCTCTTTGAGTTGATTGAACTTTGAGAATTAGATAATCCTCTTCATGGTAATATAGAGTAGTTGTTCTTGATATCACTTTCATATATTGTTCTCACACTCTTGAAATAAGAAGACTTACGCTGGGTTGAAAATTGAATGAGAAGCATCGAGGTTGTTTATAATAGTCACTTTTTTGAACCAACATTTTTGGTGTCATTTTCAGGGAGAGTGTTTAAGAGTGATGTCCTTCATTTATTTTTCTCTCTTGTTGCTAAGAACTGGGGATTAAAAATGAGAAGTAGCAACCTGCGTATTGGCAAGAAAAACCCTTGATCTCTAGCCCGCTTCTCAGCAGTTGTGCAAAGACTAGTAGAATAGGTGCTCTTTTTTTATAACTAGGAAGAAAATGATAGAAACAAATCAAAATCATATGAAACCCAAAGGATCGGTGATACTTGGTAGAACAACATATATAGAAGAAATAATTAAGAAAGTTGAATCCCAAGAATCCATAGGGCCCATAACCATTCCTATTCAAAGTCTTATTGCACTCCCTCAGGCAGCAACCTCACCATCTGCAGCCCGTGCCAATATTCACGGTGAGATATAAGGGTATAAAAAAAGCCTTCAGAATTCTGATCACATAATTACTAACCCTTTGAGAGAGGGAGGTTCTTGCAATTTACAAGAAGGATAAGGAGAAACCAGCGGTGAATTACAAGTATAAGCTCCAAATCCCAAATCCCCTCAGAGAGTGGTCGAGACAGAGACACTCGGTATCCCAGATCAAGGAAGTGCTGCAAATCTTCCTCCACATTCACCCCCCAATCCTGCTAAGATTATTCCTGCAGAACAACAAATCCCTGAGGATTACTGGCATATCTTTGATCAAATGGAAAATAATCAAAACCAGAATTAGAGGCAGACATCAACATTGGAGTATCCCATTGTTGATCATGCTGCTAATGCCCCTATGAAAGCCATTTCCTTACAAAACATCCCCACCTTCCATGGGTTGACCTCGGAATATCCTCATGCATTTATATTTGAATTTAATGTCTTATGTATGGGGTATGACTACACCACTGACCCTCAAAAACTGAAATTGTTCCCCTCTACTTTGAAGGGAACAACATTACATTGGTTCATGGGACTCGGTGGAGGAACCATCAATAATTAGGATCAAATGAAGAAAAATTTTCTTAATAAATATCAATATTATTTCCGGACTCGAGAATTAAAAGATGAAATCTTCAATATGTCTACAAAATACAATGAGACATTAGAAGATTACATCAAAAGATTTCAATATAATCTACAAAGGTCTCCATATACTGCATTATCCAAAGACATATTAAAAGCAACAATGATTAAGGGAATGAGAGAAGAATGGGTTGAAACACTTAACATAATGGAAAAAGGGGACATCTACCAAGAAGAATATGTTGAGATTATTTTGTTGCGTATCAGGTGCTCTCGGGGTAGTACGTGAAAAAGGCCAATTGGACGAGACTTAACGAAAAAATATCCTAAGCAGTACAGTGGCAATGTAGCCAGAGAATAGTTTGGTAACTTTTTAGAATATTTTAAAACTAAAATTTTGGGTACTTTGAAAACACAGCTTGATGTCCTACAAGCCAACCAGAAGCAAGCTATATTAGAACAAAAGTTGGTCATATTTTTCCCATGATTTTAGAAGTAGCACAGCCAAAGGGAATACCCCTTAGACATGGTTCAGACCTGTGCTATCTGCACTAGGGACCATGCCACAGACCATTTCCTTTCACTTCTGGGGCTGAAATAAGTTTACAAATAAGCAGAAGAAGAGATGGAACCCATCTACCTAATGAACCAACGTCGACAATGGAAAGCACAACTAGGTATGCCTCAAGACTTGCCTCAGTTCTTTTCTTCTTCACAATTTAAACAAAAAAACCCTGCAGTAGCTTGGCAGAATCAACCACCTTTTTATACTTGGCCATTTCAGTCATTTCCTATACCACTTTGGCCAACACAACCCTCTTCAGGGAATAATTGGCCAAGTTTTCCTTGTTCCCCTCCTTATTGGAAAAATGCTCCATATCAAGCCCAGTGGCCAGCCTCCCCTTCTTAAACCATGAATTGGCCTCAGAATTGGCAGCGACCTCTGGGAATGACAAACCTACCAATGGGGACAAGAATTCAAAATCAACCTACACTGCGAGCTCCATACCCAGTCCAGCACAACCCTCAGCCTATCATACGACCTCAATTGTCAGCTCAACCCAATCCTAACCCCAAAAATAGGCCGATTTAGATAATTCATATTGTAGAGAACCAAGACCCTGAACATAAGCAATGTAATGGTTTAAGGCTGAGATATAGACATATTATTCCACCAACAGAAGACATGACCTCGCCACAGTTTGAATCTAGAACTTTGACAGTGCCTAGACAAATAATTGTGATTGAAACATAAGTAAAACATGGAAAGGGAATGATTGATCAAGGGAAGCCTGAAGATCTTATGATTTCTCCCCCTCCATTCCCTGAAAGGTTAACCTTGCCTAGACCAATAGTCTCTCCAGATTTTGATATCCTGGGGGAATTGAGAAACCTTTGCATCAAAATTTCTCTTCTACAGGCCATACAAGACATTCCCATCTATGCCAAGACAATTAAATAACTATGTTGGAAGAAGAAAGTGAAAGGAACAAACACTGTACCCACTGTTCATGTGGTGGGAGCACTATCTAACTTATTGTTGGGTAAGGAAACACCCATGAAATATGAGGATCCAGGGAATCCCATGGTAACTATGAAAATCCTTGGCCACTCCTTTCCAAAAAAATTGGTTGACTTAGGGGCGGCTATTAACATCTTAACTACAGGGACCTATGAAAAGCTAGGAATATCAGCTTTAGAACCCACAGCTACATTGCTGGAACTTTTTGACAGGTCCTTTATCAGGACAAAAAGAATATTACATGACATCCTGGTTTCTATGAACTCATGGGAGTATCTAGCTGATTTTTTAGTTATTAACCCAAAGAATAGGATGGATTAACACCCATTTATTCTTGGGTGACCTTGGTTGGCAACAGCCGATGCTTACATAGGCTATCGGACAGGCAACATGACCATTTCTAGAGGAGATTCCATAAAGAATATTATCATTTACCCACCTGCTAAACCAAGTTTACCCATGGTAAACATTCACAAGAATCCACATACATACTGGGAACAAAATATTCGTCCACCTCTGACATTACTTGAAGCTCTTGAATTTAAGGATCAAACTGAAGACGATGTAATCAATAACTCTATGAATCATCCATCCACATCTGGAAACTTAAAATGGCAAATGTTAAAAATAGTTCTTGAAAATGAAACACAAGAGGATCCCTTGTCAGACCTTGATGATCAAAATATACCCACAACCGTTGTACGCAACAACATACCTATTGAAATTGAGCCAGGAAAAAAATTAAATATCAATTGCAATCTGGATAGTAACCAAAGGAAAAGGCTCACAAAGGTTCTACAGAAGTATGAGGGGGAATTTTCTTGGGACTACCCAGATATGAAGGGCATAGACCCTCAACTTTGCACCCATCACATCTATACTGACAAGGAGTATCGGCCTATTCGGCAACCTCAGTGGAGGCTAAACCCACATCTAAAATATATTGTAAAAGATGAGCTTCAAAATATATTGGATGTAAATTTCATTTATCCTATTTTAGACAGTAAATGGGTCTCCCCTCTAGTATTCATTCCTAAAAATAATGGGAAAAGGAGAATCTGTGTGGATTACAGAGAACTGAATAAAGCACCATAGAAGGACCACTTCTCCCTTCCTTCTATTGACCAAGTCCTTGATACATTGGCAGGGACATGGTTATTTTCCTTTCTTGATGGGTTCAGCTGTTACAATAAAATCTAGATAGCCCCTGAAGACCAGGATAAAACAACCTTTACCTGCCCATGGGGTACATTTTCCTACAAGGTATTACCTTTCGGACTATGCAATGCCCCAAAAACCTTCCAAAGAGCCATCCTTAGCATTTTTTTTTTTATTTAAAAAATGAGGGACTTGAAATTTACATGGATGACTTCACCCCATATGGAAATGACTTTGATCAAGCATTAGAAATGTTAGAAAAGGTATTGGAATGATGTATTTATACCATGTTATGTTTAAGCAATGAAAAATGCCACGTGATGATGACTGAAGGAGTAATCCTAGGACACTACATCTCTGCAGCTAGAATACAGGTAGACCCGGAAAAAATAGAAGTAATCCTTTTATTAGCCACACCTTGTACACAGATAGAGGTACGCAGTTTATGGGATATGCAGGGTATTATCACAGGTTTATAAATAATTTCTTACAAATTGTTGCATCCTTATATGAATTAACTGGAAATCTTGAATTCCATTGGTCTGATAAATGTGACAATGCTTTTGTAGATTTAAATAAACTAGTCTCGATGATACCAATCTTATGTGGTCCTAACTATAATATGCCCTTTCACATTTCTTCGGATGCATCCGACACAACGATAGGGGCAGTTCTTGGTCAAGAAGAAGACAAAAAGCCCTATTTTATTTATTATATCAGCAAAAATCTCACTCCTGTTGAATTAAATTATACAGTGACTGAAAAATAATTCTTGGTTGTCATTTATGCTATTAATAAAATTATAAATTATATAACTGGCTAAAAATTACTCCTATATACTGATCACTCTGCCATTAGATATCTACCCAATTAACCAATCACAAATGAGAGGATAACTCGTTGGTTGCTGCTTTTGTAGGGATTTGATATAACTATCAAGGACCATCCAAGAAAGGAGAACGTGGTCGTAGACTTCTTATCTAGGGTTCTGAAGACAGATGACAAACTCAAGGTGGACGATCAGTTTCTTGACAAACATCTATTTGTTGTAGCAGTAAAAATGCCATGGTACGCAGATGTAGCAAACTACTTGGAAGTAGGAAAGCTGCCCAGGAATTTAACATCAAGGGAAAAGAAAAATATTGTACAAATCATTGCTAGGTTCTCCTGGATCGGTGGATACCTCTTCCATACAGGGGCCAACATGCATATACACAGATGCATCCGAGAAGACATGATTTATGACATCCTATGGGTCTGTCACAACAAACCTTGTGGTGGCCATTTTGCAGATCGTAGAATGGGGCACAAAGTATTACAATTGGGTTATTATTGGCCTACGATTTTTAAAGATGCAAAAAAATATGTCTAAGCCTATGATAGTTGCCAAAGAATGGGCCACCTAGGCCAAGTTGATGAAATTCCATTGCAACCACAATTGGTAGTAGAACCATTCGAACGATGGGAACTGGACTTCGTTGGACCATTTAACCCACCATAGAACTAGAAAATATACATACTATTTGCCATGGATTATGTAACGAAGTGGGTAGAAACAGTGAACTTATCAAAAGCAATGGAAGAATCTGTAATTAACTTCCTTTTCAAGCTATTTGTGCTATATGGTTTTCCACGGGAAGTGATAACGATGGAGGGGTACAGTTTGTGGGTAATAAAATTACATCCACCTTGAAGAATCACCATATCATCCATAGATTCATGTCTCCTTACCACCCGTAGGAGAATGGGTAGGTCGAATGTACCAACAAAGTCCTTGAAGAAATTCTTACTAAAACGGTATCAGCACATCATCGGGGTTGGGCCACTAGACTACTGGAGGCCTTATGGGCTTATCGCATGTTGGCGAAGAAACAGGTCTCGCAGGCAAGACCTAGGTTCAGAGATTAGGGCCAACAAGGGAATCCACTGTAGTCTAGAACCATGCCGGCATTGTCACCCTACTCCGGAAAGTAGAGAGTCTCACCCGAGGCGTGCCACGACCACATGCAGAAGGGGAATAGATCGATAGTGGTGGAAGGATCTGCAATTCGTTATTAATATAGAAGTGATTGCATAAATATCATCATATCCACAAGAACATTTAGAAGATTGAACAAATGCTAGGAAAATAAAATTTTAAGACATCACAGACATCATGCATGCATGTAACTCATATAATCAGACAGCAACCTGCAAGTATATTGATAACTTTTAGCCGGATCCATAGTTACATCGCTTCCACAAGAAGAGCTTATAATTCTATTATAGATGTCTCATAAGACAGAAGGACAGATAAGAGAAGCCTAGGAACTACAAAGGTATCATGATTGGGAAAGATGTCCCCTGCAACATCCGCTCGATCCTCTTCAATTGCTCTGCATTCCTTCTTTCTTTCGGCCGGGTGACGGTTATTTATTCACCCGCCATCGCAACCACTAGTTCCTCTTGTGTTCTTCTTTAGCTGCTTCCAACTTCTCTCTTGTTGTCTATGAGTTCTACTCTCCATCCTCTACTGTATCTTCTCTTCGTCTACACTTATCTGCATTAGCTTCTTTAGCTATCTCCTGTTTCCCTGCAACCTCGGTAGCTCTGCTACTCACCATAGTTGTGGCTTGGTTTCGGCTTCCATGTGTTGATCCGCAACCAAAAAATCTATTCTTTATTCAAAATGAAAAACAAGGGCCCCAATAGGCGCCGACTACAGTTTCTTGACTCATCCCGAGTCAATCACAAATCACTGTCTCTGTTTCCATCGCCCCACCGGACCCCGTGCCCTGTTCTTGTTGTGCACCTTCAGTCTACTGCCCAAACAAGGGTCCCAACTCCAGGACCTTGCTAAACATTGAAGCTTTAAGCTCATTGAAGTTCGTCATATCTTTTTGCCACCCCTGTAATAGTGCATCTGTCTCTGCGGTGATCTTGGCAACAGCTGCCTCTCCAACAGGCACCGATACAGTCCCGAACACTTTGTTGATTTGGGTTTTGGCCTCGGCAGCTAACTGTTGCATTGTCTTGGCACTGAGTTAGAGGGGTTGACGGAGCTCTCAAATTTCTTGTTTGGCCATTGCTGAGCTGGCCTCTGTTTTCTGGATCTGGACCTCCAGAGCATCTGCCTGAGCATATAGCTAGTCCAACTGCAAGGGGTCTGTGGCATCTTGAATTTCTTTTGAAATTCGCTGCAGCTGTGCTGAAATGGGCAGAGTCTTTACCGTAAGGGCCGTCGAGCATTCTTGGAGACCTTTCAGAATGTCATAAGCATCACATGCTGTAGAGTTGATATTTTCCTGCATCTGGGTGACCTGGCCCTGTTTCTCTGTAATTTGCGTCGATTAGATTGCCTCTGGATCAGGCAGCGCTGGCCGTGCTGCTAACGTAGCTTAGAGCTCTAAATTTTCCTTATGGAGGTCAGTGAATGCTATTATGAGGTGGAGGGCCCACTCCAATATATTTGTTTCTGGCACATCTGCAGGCATCCGAGTGTAGTGAGCTTCTACATCCAGCCATAGTCCTGTAAACACCCTGGCCATTTCGTTTATCTGACCCTGGAGCTACCCGTGTGTTGCTGTGAGCTATTCGTGCTATTTAGTAAGTGCGGTGATTTGCTGTTGTTTCTCTGCACACCTATGTTGCAGGTCAAAGTGAAGCTTTTCTGCCTTCTGGGCTGCCCTCTGAATAAAGTGATACAGTTGTGCTGTACCCCATGTCTCCAAGTTGGTGACCCCCCAAAGTGCTTTGATCCGGTCACCGTTCCTGTAGGGGTTGCCCACTGGCAACTGATCGGGTGGAGTGCTCCCGAGGGGACGGTGGCGGGGTTTGATGAGGTGCCGAATCAGACATATTAGGTTTGGCCGCTCCTGCTGATTTGTGTGGACAGTCTATGGAAATAGAGTAGGCTCAGGCTGTGCCTTAGCCATATCTGCAACAATATGTGCCATATGCGTAATTATATCAGGAAATGAGACTTGGGGGTCCCTAGCAAGGTTGACCGGTGGTACCACTACTGTAGTAATTGAGTCAACCTCGGCCCCGTGGTCCCCATTAAGTAGATCTCGAATGACTGGGTCTGACATGGTGGTGGATGAATTGGATGGTGCAGATGAAGCGGTAGGTGGAACGGTACGTGGTGGTGGAAGATGAATGTTGATGAAGTTGGAGGGGTCAATGGGAGGTAGAGGTGGGATCCCTCCTATTTCCCCTGTGTCAACGATTGGTTCTTCTTGTATAGGTACCCCTGGACACAGTGGCTAGGTCGGATCCTCCTCAGTGAGGTCCACCACCAGACTCGATTCTATGGTGCGGGCCCTCTTGGCCTGAGGAGAATCTAAGGGGTTTTTGGACTTGCTCTTTTCCCTTATTGGGGTAGTCATCAAACTTGCTGAATTAAATACAAGATTAGGGATGGGGGAGGTGGCGAAAGTCATGTAGAGAAGCGGGGTGGACTGAGAAAGTTGGAACTCAGAGAAAATAGGAAAAGGAATGGCACAGCTTGAGACAACCTTGGCCACTTCATTGAAACTGCGTACCTGAGTATTGAAGTGGTGAATGAGGGGGATGAGCTGCACAGTGGAGTCCTGTTGTGCCACCTCCACTTCTGTCTTGGCAGGCCGTTGCTATGGTAACATCTGATAAAAATTGTATGTGGGTACCCCGATTCGGATTTCCATCGTGACCCCTGGCCACGAACAAAATTCATTGTGGAAGTCTGTGTCTTCAAGATGGAACTTCAGCGTCTGCATGTGAAATTTTTCCTCCAGTACGCAAGTAGGTCAGAGGAAGGTATGCATGTGGCTGACCCCAAACCATAATTTCTTGCTGTAATTATCCAACAGGTTCCGTGGCACCCTCTGCTGGCCTGCGACCACATCTGTCATTAAACCATACCAACTTTTAAATGCCTCTGCATTAACCTTCTTGGTGTTGGGATCACCCAACACCTTCCACAGGACAAACTTCATTGCCAGAGGCTAGCCCTCTGTTATTTCCGTCGGTATCCTGATGAGGGGAGTATGCCAAATACCCATAAATAAAGCTTGTGGCCCTCTTGTAGTTGTCTTTGCATGCGTCAAACAGCTTATTTAGCAGGAAGGAGCACCAGTTCAGCTTAGCCCCCTGGACATAGTGTTTTTCAATGGAAATAGTATCCAGGGTAAATTCTCCCTTCGTGTAGTGCCTCATTGTCTTACTGGTAATGAGGTAGCATGCGAACTTGATTTCAGGCTTGTTGATAAGCTCCATCTCCGCTCCCTTTCCTCCCCGGTGTGTGCCATATTTTGCATAATAGTTCGCATATCCTGACTTCTTTGCTCGTTTGGAAGTGGTCTGACATGCACATGATACATATGCCCCATTCTGTGAAAGCCCTGTGAGCCGATGGATATCCTCGGCATGGATTGGAATTTCCTTATTCAACCACAATGACCCGTTTTGGATGCGGCTGAGTAAGAACTTGTTGCACTTCATGGTTAGTCCTGTTGTCCCGAATACCGGGAGATTTCTTAAATTCAAAATGGAGGATTGTTGTAGGCCTCGGAACTCTGGAAAAATCATGTTTGCTGCATGCCTTGATTCTATGGTATAATATTCCATATACATCGGGTGCTTAAGTGCTGGGAACTCGAACGAGTCCATGAGGTCTGCATCTATGAGGGCAACACTGTTGTATTTCCCGACAAGGAACTCTATTTTATGAATTCTGCTGTCAAGCTCTGGTTCTACGACTGTTGGGTTGGATCTTGTCATCTTCGCTTGGTGTTGATACACTTGCAGAATCGGTCTCAATGTTTTCTCTTGGCTTTGTGCTTTCGGATACTTCTGCTACTCTGGTTCTGCTCCAATTTCTAATTCTAACTTCTCCGGCATTCTCGTGCTTTTTTCCATGCAGGTTATGTAATTAATGGGCACGAGTGAGGTTGATGATACCCCATAACGAGTTAATTCCTACTGGCATTCTCCATGGAGATAATCATGCGAACAATCGCCTACTGAGGTGTATTCTAATATCTGCTGATGGTGGCATGGGGAAATGGGCAGACGAGATGGTTGAGGTTACTTCGAATAATGGAAAAATGATTATTGCAAGGTTAATTCTAATTATGGCAATTTATGTTGCAAATCTAGGTGATCCTACAGACTGACACAAGTACTAATTGAAATTATAGGGACTAACACTTGACATGTTTTCGTATCCTACAAGGATGACACGCTGGACGCGCCCCTCCCCGACCACAAGCGGTTGAGGTGCGGTCCCTGCAACAAAGCGGTTATTGATGACCTACGCATGGACAACGAACACTACCTATGTTCATCTCGGTTGCAGGAGAGTTATTCAACTACGCTACTCTACAGCTTCTCCTGGGTGCGAGAGTTATTAATGAAAGGTGAAAGAAACCTAGTCATGGTAGGGCTTCAGGCATGCGCCATTCACCCACCTAGGTAAAATAGTACCGTCCAGCTGAGCCAACCGAATGGCTCCGAAATCCCTAATCTCGACGATGAAGTAAGGTCCCAACCAGTGCATCTGCAGTTTTCCCAAAAACTTCTAAAACCTGCTATCATATAGGAGAACCTTTCCTCCAACCTGGAACGTTTTGCTCTTGATGTGGTGGTCGTGCCATGCCTTCTAGCTATCCTTTTGAACCTTTTGGTGGAACTCGACCATGAACCGGGCCTCGTCCAATTCTTGCAATTCGTGTAGGCACTCCTGTAGTGATTCCTCTTCCAAGAACTTGAGGGATGTGGAAATTAGAAGACTTGGTATGGTGAACTCGGTAGGAATCATAGCTTCATGACCATACACTAGCTGGAACGGTGTTTGATTGGTCAAATGCTTTACAGTAGTTCGGTAGGCCCATAGTGCAGCTAGCAATCACTCATCCCAATCATCCCGCTTGGGATTGCAGATCTTCGTCAAACCCTTTTCGAGGATTTTGTTGAACGCTTCAACAGTACCATTGGCTTGGCGGTGGTATGGGCTGCTTTTGTGATGTTGAATCATGAAGGTGTCCAACAAAAATTTGACCGTCTCATTAATGAAGTGCGTACCTTGATCACTAGTTAAGCTCCGTGGGCAGCCAAACCTGCTGATGATGTGTTCAAAGATGAACCGAGCTGCTGTATCGACCATACAGTCCCGTACTACTGCTGCCTCAGCCCACCGGGTAAGGTAGTCAGTGGTGGTAATGATGTACTGGGCCTTGGAATGCCTGGTTACCGTGGCTATGGAACCTATGAAGTCGACAACCCACTTCTCAAATGGCCGCAACACATGCACCGGGTGTAGCGGGAGCTCGTCTCTATGAGAGGGCCTCCTTATTTGCTGACAGGCATCGCATCTCTTAACAGTCGGCATGGACCGTCGGCCATGATAGTCCAGCTTGGAGCACTTTCCTGGAAGTGGGTTTCGACCCCACATGCCCGCCCGCAACTCTGCTATGGCACTCCCATATCACGGCTTTGCATTCATGGTCGAGTATACATCGATGCAGAACCTCATCGAGACTTAGTTTATACAATTGCCCCACAATTAGTTGGTATTCAGCGGCACAGATGACCAAGTGCCATTTCTGGAGTGGGGTGTAGTGCTGAGAGCACTGTCCCGTGGTCAAGTAAGTTGCAATGTCGGCCAAATAATCTGGTATGGCTTCAACTCGAAAAAGATCAACATCTGGTAGCTGATCATCGAGAGAGCCATTTTTCTCCCCCATTTCCAACCTGGATAAGTGATTGGGCCCGACGTTCAACCTCCCGGGCTTGACGATCACCTCGAAGGTGAATTCTTGGAAGAGTAGAAGCCACCAACAGATCCATCCTTCCAAAACGGGCTTATTGACCAAGTACTTCAATCCGGAGTGATTAGTAAAGAACTTGAACTTACCTCCTAGAAGATAGTGGCGAAACTTCTGGAGAAAGTACACCATTGCAAGGGCTTCCCTCTCCGTGGTGGTGTAATTTTGCTCTGCATTAGACAGTTTGCGGCTGGCGAAGTAGACTGGGTGGTTAACTGTCGTCTCCCCTGGTTGCGCCAAGACAGCCCCGAGTGCAATACTGGAAGCGTCGATATGCACATGTAATTGCTTATCCCAATCTGGGTGAACCAGAATGGGCACCATTGCCAGCTTCTCCTTCAAAGTGTTAAGGGCCTTCCTGCACTCATCCGTCCACTGGAACACTTCTGACTTCCGCAATAACATTTCCAGAGGAGAAGTGATCTTTGCGTAATTCCGGATGAACCATATGTAATAACCTGTGTGCCCTAGCAGTAACTGCAACTGCTTCACCGTTTCTGGGGCTTCCATGTGGACGATCACGACTACCTTGGCGGGGTTGAAGCAGACCCCTTGCTTGCATACCACATGTCCTAATAGCGCTCTGAAGGGAACCTCAAAGATACATTTCTTCAAGTTCATGGAAATCTATAACTATCGACACCGATCAAACATGATGCATAGCAGAGTGGCGTGGTCTTTCAGCAAATTGTAAACAGTCCAATATTCCATGTAGACTTCTAGGAACTTATGAATGTACTCCCGAAAATCAGAAATGATGATCCGGGAAAACACAATGGGAGCGTTCTTCAACTCGAATGGCATCACATGGTATGAAAACGAACCCCACTCGGTGGTGAACGTTGTCTTTGTTTTTTCTTCTTCCGCAATGCGCACTCGATGGTAGCTCGAAAACCCATCACTGAAGGAGTAGGCCTCATTCCCCACAACATGGTCCAACACCTTGTCACTGAATGGAGTGGGAAATGGGTCATAGATGCAAGTGTTGTTCAAACTTTGGTAGTTGACACAGACACAGATTTCTGACTTGTCCTTCTTATTTTGAATGATGATGGGACTCACCCACTCGGCTTCTTCCACATGGAAGATTAGACCTGCTGTCAGCATTTTATTGATCTCCATCTTGACCTTTTCTTTGATTCGCGGGTTCAACCGATAAGGTCGATGCTTCACGGGCCTGGCATCTGGTTTCAACACAATACGCATTTCTCAAAGGTCCCCTTTGATGCCCTTTAAGTCTGCAACCGATGAAGGGAATAAATCTTCATATTCATGGAGGAGGCTGAAAATTTCCTTTGTCGTCTCCTCGTCCCAGTAGTCCCCAACTGTAGCCAGTTTGGGTTTTTCCTCCGTGCCGATGTTTAGATTCTTTGTCTTCAGTGGGAGTAGATGGACGCCTTCAGTGGTCAGCTCTTCTTTGATGTTTCGCTCACCTTCCTTCTCTTCAAAATATAGGTGCCTTAGGTCCTCCAGACTATCATTGTCTAGATCACCGTCGATCCATTGGCAAGCCAACTCACGCCTACTCTCAGGATGTAATGCTAATGTGCTTCTGTCGGTCCCCGGATCACGGAGAAACAGTACCCCCTTGATGGCCTGTAATTCCTGGGACACCAGCTCTGTCTCCCCTTCGAAGGAAAAGTGTCGAAATTTTTTTCTGTGACTTCCTGCCAGGAGCTAGTCCCTCCTTTTCTCTCTTCCTCTAAGTACCAGGCATGGGTGACGGTATCTAAGGAGTGGAAAAACCGATGTACCCACAGCTCTTCCGGGTACCCTATACTTTTCCACTACTCCTCACAGGTCCTTAGGTGGTCCCTCGGATCGGAAGTCCCTTGGTACTTGTGTTTGCTTCGAGGGCCTTCGTCTTCTTTGAACCGCACCCTGAAAGCCTCCGCCACACAACTCCACCGCGACAGGGGGTTGCAGTGATTTTTCCACCACCTGGCTGATGTGGACTGTAGGGCTACGTCCAAAACTGGTATCCCGCTTCCTTCTGGTACCGTGTCTTCTACCTTTGCAATGAAGGTATTTACGGCTTGCATGTTCGACAAGGTGGGGTACCCCCTGATCTCAACGCCAATCCAACGGACTCTGGAAATGTTGGCACATTAGCACGTGTTGGTCTCATACCCACCTTGCTTCCAATCTTCCTAGGCTAGTTGTGATCCCATCTCTGAGCTCTGGACACTGCGCCAGCTGGCAGAGCCGATTGTGATTGGGTTAATATAATCCTCTCGCTTCCCCGCTGTCATCTAATAAAGGTTGTCCAACATTTGAGCATCCTCCTAGTTATCCACAGTTTCAGTATATCATCGACCTTGATAGGGGTCAAGAGGTTGAGTGACTCAGACTTCTCCATCTTCGAAAATCATCAGCTCCTTCTTGAGGTCGATGATGGCGTAATTTTCAAAAGCCCAGTCGATGCCTAGCAGTGTAGGGTAAGGATCCTTATCTCCCATAATATCAATGACCTCAAAGTCCATGTAGGTCTTTACCCTTGCAATGTCGACCTCAACACCTTCAAGTCGGCCGATCGGCACAATGCAGTACTGGTTTGCCATCCTAAGCTGGATTGGTGAGTAGGTCAGCTGGGGCCACCCAAGAGCCTCCCACGTCTTCTATGGTAGGATATTGACGTCACATCCTAAGTCAAGCATGGTGTCGCTGATCTGAAATCCCGCAAATTGCGTGTTGTGCCAGAACTCCTTTCCCATTCTTCGCTTGTTCCGCTTGACCCGTTGTACGTACTGGGGTTCTGTGTTCAAAGGTTCCCTCATCCCTGTATTCTCTTGCAGTACGTCCTTCAAGGTATGCTTGATCTGTTCCCGCATCGAAGCATTATCAACAATCTTGAGGAATAACTGGATCCATTCCACAATCAGGGTCCCCGGGGCACCCTGTTCCCTGGTATCGGTCGTCATGGGTACCTTAGCTGAGCAAATGTCTCCACCGCCTCCTGGAAGCACTTCTTCTGTATGTCCGGCCTGATCATTTGTTTCAGGGAGGTGGGTCAGATCCCGCATACCGGATCCTTCTAGCGAGCATCCTCCCCCATCTTCTTTCTGCCTCACGTCACAGTAGCTAAATTCTGCATGGCCAGAGTTGCAATTCCCTAAGGTTCGGAGTTTACTAGATTCGTGCCCCTTTGCCATGCTCGTTCCTCCCACTTCTTGATAAGTTCATGGAATTCCTTTGTCGCATGGGTGTTCACGCGGCACTGGGAACATCGTGGGCACTTGGGAAGGGGGCATTCCTGGGCCACATGACCCTCCTGGTCACAGTTGTAGCATTTCAGCGGACCCTGTCCCCTTGTGCGGCTTCCATTCATTTCACCTCCTCTGCCCCTGGAAGCCTCATTCACCCTATAGGAGGGTCGGTCCAATCGGTTTTCCAGTGAGTTGAGAACTCTGCACTTTTCGGTGTTGTGAGTCGTGGAAGCACAAAACTCACAGTATACGTTGTTTGGGACATTGGAGTACTCTTGCAATATTGGACACGTCCGAGGTTGATGACTCATCGTTCGGAAAATTTCGCAATATTCTGTGGTGGTCTGGTTTGGTTGAGGTGGGAACCCCACGTAAGGTTGTTGCGGCTGATAGACCCACTGCAGATTCATCGACGCGCCACCCCCACTAGGTGGACCACCCTGTATTGCCGCGATTGAGGGCCCCACACCCGGGCCACACAACCGGGGACACTCAATTGCTACATGCCCTTCGACCAGGAAGTGAGTGCACCAAAAGTTTGGTTTGGCTAGTCTTATAGGTTGCATATCCTTAAGTTTTTCAGTCAGACTAGAAATTTGATGTTGCAATCCCACCAAGGAAGGATCCTGCGGGGCTGACCCTCCCCGATATTCCTGAGGGTAGCCCGCCATCGCCTCTATCTTCATAGCCTGCTCCAGAGCATCCTAAAAATTTTCGATCTTCTGCTGGGTGAGGGGGGTTCGTGTCAAGGGAAGTAGAGCCTTGATGAACCAGTCCCTCTGATGGTTTGGATCGATTGGGTAGTTGATTTTCCTGATCACATCCTTGAACCGATGCATCAGCTCCCATCCAGTCTCTTCTTCTTTCTGCTTAATCTCCCAGAGCTCAGATAGACCCTGCTGGTCTGTTTGGGGGAGCTTAAATTCTCGGACAGAGTCCCGCTTAACGTCCGTGATGGCTGGATTTGGGTGGGCCTCTAACCACTTTATGAACCACTGTAGAGCCCTTTCTCTGAGTGTGGTTTGGAATTCTATTAGCTTCCCTGCGTCTAGCATCTTCCGAGCCCTCCATATGGCTTCACAAAGATACCAGTGTTGCTCCACATCATCATTGCCTCAGCCAAAAAATTCTGGATACCGGGTAAAAGACCCAGCCATATTTACTTATGAAGGTGTGACTAGAATAAACCCTCCGGGTCCTGGTTGTGTGACTATACCACTAGGAACTGCAATACTACTAGTAACGCTGCTATTACCGTGTGTTGCTGCTGACAATGAACTACTGTGCAATCGACTCAATGCTTGTAACTTAATGAAAATATTACTTAAAGTTTTATAGAGTACCAGGGGAAGGTAGGGATCCTTGCCATGCGAACTCTGGGAAGTAGGAATACTTGGAGAGATGAATGCCATCCGCTCTTGAAACAACCGCTGCATCACGAGACCATTCGCCATCGGAACTTTCTTCGGGCTGCACACCTACATCATCTTCATCAGTTGTCGTCTCCCTTTCTCTCCTAGCTGGGCTCCCATACACCTGTCGCACTCCCACAATGGTCCCTTCCCTCTCCAAGTTATCCGTCTGAGTGTCCATATTTCCTATCCTCTAAGGTGCCTCCTCTTGATTATTCCTACTATTTCCCCATCGTTTCAACTCCCGCATCACCCTTTCTCACCACCTGTCGGCGATCTGTGCCCTCCGATATGCACGTCACTCCCTCAACCTCCTTGCGGCCTCAGCATCCATTCCCCCACTCCCCTGCTTCACACTTCACGTGGCATCTGTCCCTTCGGCCCTTCCCCCAGCACTGGAGGTTTACGCTTCCATGCTCGATTTTTGGAATTCCATCAGCCATTCGTCCACCATCAGGGCATTAATCCACAATGAAATTTCCTTAAGCACCTTCCCTCTTAACCTAGATCGGAAGACAGCCTCGGCCTTAGAGAAGGATTGGTAGCATTCTGCAGCGAACTCCACAATATATTCGTCCAAAGTAGTCGCTACCCAGAAATCCACCACGCGGGTCAACTCAGTATCCAGCCGATGCAGGGCCACCAGATCTCGATGCACCCATTTGCGTTGGATCTTTTGCAATTTATCCCTAGGCACCTTGGTCTACAACCTCCACAACCAATTATAGAGGTCACTAGGGAATTTTCCCTAGAGGATCTCATAGGTATCACTGGTGAAATCCGAGAAAAGGACGAGATCCTTGAGCACTGTCTCCTTTTGATTCGTCAACTCCACTTGCTGAGCAATAAACTGGTCTACATGGTTATCCCACCATCTCTGTATTTATCCTTAAAATACCCTTAATACCATGATCTAGTTCCCCTCATAACGTGTAGGGTCTCGGCAACGGAACCATTTGTTGGTGAAGAAACAGGTCTCACAGGCAAGACCCAAGTTCAGAGATTGGGGCCAACAAGGGAATCCGCTATAGTCTAGAACCACGCCGGCATTGTCACCCTACTTCGGAGAGCAGAGAGTCTCACTCGAGGCCTGCCACGACCACACACAGAAGGGGAATAGATCGATAGTGGTGGAAGGATCCGCAATTCGTGATTAATATAGAAGTGATTGCATAAATATCATCATATCCGCAAGAACATTTATAATATTGAACAGATGCTAAGAAAATAAAATTTTAAGACATCATAGACATCATGCATGCATGTAACTCATATAATCAGATAGCAACTTGCAATTATATTGATAAATTTCAACTGGATCCATAGCTACATCGCTTCCACAGGAAGAGCTTACAATTCTATTACAAATGTCTCATAAGATATAAGGACAGATAAGAGAAGCCTAGGAACTACAAAGGTATCATGCTCGGGAAATATCTCCCCTATAGCATCTGCTCGATCCTCTTCAATCGCTCTACATTCCTTCTTTCTTTCGGCTGGGTGACGGCTATTTATTCACCCGCCATTGCAACCGCTAGTTCCTCTTGCGTTCTTCTTTAGTTGCTTCTGGCTTCTCTCTTATTGTCTATGAGTTTTGCTCTCCGTCCTCTGCTGTATCTTCTCTTCATCTACACTTATCTGCATCAAATTCTTCAGCTATCTCCTGTTTCCCCGCAACCTCGGTAGCTCTGCTACTCACTGTAGTTGAAACTTGGTTGCGGCTGCCATGTGTAGATCAGCAACACAAAAATCTGTTCTTTATTCAAAATTCAAAACAAGGGCCCCAACATCACACAACATGGAGAAACACCACTGGATACTCTCCATACCAGCTAGTGTTTGGGAGAGAGCCTATTTTTCCTATTGAATTTGAAGTCAAGACTCTAAGGACAACCGAAGAGGTAAAGCTGGACTTGACAGAGGCCTAGATTAAAAGACACCAACAAATAAATGAACTAGATGAAATACGGTTATTGGCTCTGTAGCGCACATCAATCATAAAACAATAGCTAGCTAAGTGGCACGAAAACCTCATAAAAAAGAAGAAATTCTAGAAATGATATTGGGAACTTCTCTATGACTCCATATTCCAAGATTTTTTGAGAAAGTTGCAAACAAGGTGGATCGGTCGATACAAAATTCAAGAAGTACACAACAGAGGTACCCTCACTTTGACCACCATATATGGGTCCGGTTCTACATTTTGAGTCAATGGGCACAGAGTGCACCTCTATCACAAACCTCTTACAAAAGAGTCTTTCTTCCAGTAGGTACACAACGATCCTACTATCCAAATTTTAGTAGAAGGGGGTGACAACCCCACAACTTTAAATATATAAAGAGCTTACTATTTCTTTTTGTAAATATTGTGTATAATTTCCCTAAATTTTTTTTTACTTTTTTTTACATTCTTCAAATTCACCATAATATCCTTTATTTTATCACCCTTTGCATTTTTCTTTGCTATTCAAATCTTTGAACGATTATTGTTCAATCCAATTGAATAGTTGTTGTTTAATCGACTGAACAACCTTGTTTTTTGCATTTTTTCTTTTTGTTGTTCAATTCTTTGAACATCTATTGTTCAATCCAATTGAAAAATTGTTGTTCAATCGAATTTAACAGTCGTGTTTTGTATTTTTCTTTGTTGTTCAAATATTTGAATGACTACTGTTCAATCCAATTGAACAGTTTTTGTTCAATAGGATTGAACAACCTTTTATTTTTGTTTTTACTTTCGCAGTTCAAATATTTGAATGGCTGTTGTTCAATCCAATTGAACAACTATTGTTCAAACGGATTGAACACCTTTGTTTTTGTGTGTTTTCTTTTTTTGTTCAAATCTTTGAACAACTGTTGTTTAATCCAATTGAATAGCTGTTGTTCAATCAAATTAAACATCCGTGTTTTTTTTGTTTTTCTTTTGCTATTCAATTATTTGAATGGTTGTTTTTCAATCCAATTGAAAATCTATTGTTCAATCGAATTGAACAGTCGTGTTTTTTTGCCTTTCTTTGTTGTTCAAATATTTGAACGGCTACTGTTCAATCTAATTGAATAGCTAATGTTCAATCAAATTGAACAACTGTGTCTTTTTGTGTGTTTAATTTTGTTGTTCAAATCTTTGAGTGGCTGTTGTTCAATCCAATTGAACAACTACTGTTCAATCGGATTAAACAACCATGTCCTTTGGCATATCTATTTACTGTTGTTCAATCGGATTGAACGACTGTTTTTTTTTCTCTCCTCTTATAGCATGATTTTTCTTTCTTTCTTTCTTTTTGATGACCCCCATTCCACACCCCTGTTATAAAACAAATTTCTCAGTGGAAATTAGCACCTGAAGAGGAGAAAAGAAACAACATTACTAATATGATGATCCTTTGGGACTTTAAGTGGAAATATTTACTCTAGAAGCTGACATGGTACATCTATGCAATGAACGGCTAAGACATCTCCTATTCAAACATGTTATCACACAATACATAGTCTTATAATGATATATATTTCTACACTCTCAAGTAGTATTTCCCTTTGACATAAGGATTTAGGAATAAGGAGTATTAAATGTATTGGCATTCTTTTTACTTCTCACACCATTCCTAACTCTTAAGGATTTAATGAGCCTCCCTTCATGTAAAAACAATAAATACTATGCTGGCATGCAAATTTTTAAGAGAGAATAGGGGGTCTCATTATGAGAAAGCCTACCATGACCATAAGGGTTTAGTAGGTGACATGCCCACAATGGCCAACACACCAGGGTAATGACCTTCTCATTTTCTTGAAGGACAAGAGGTCTCATCATGATCTAGCCTGGTCACTCCATTACAATCCCAGTGAATGGCACTGTGACTATCTCACTACCACACCAGCACAATGATCTCTTCATAAAAAAAAATGCTCATTTTTCAAAAGAAATACTATGTCTAGATGCAAAATTTTAGGAGAGAATAGGGGTTCTCATCACGAGCCAGCCTACTATGATCATAAGAGTTTACCAGGTAACATGCCCACAATGGCCAACACACCAGGGTAATGAACTTCTCAATTTATTAAAGGTCGGGAGGTCTTATCACCAGCTGGCCTGATCACTCTGTTATAACTCTAGTGAGTGGCACCTTGACTTTCTTCCCACCACACTAGCATGGTGATCTCTCCATAAAATTGGAAAAATAAGTACTTGTACATAAAGGATTCTGGCTCATTCTTTGGGTTAAAATAGCAACCCCGTCGAGGCTATGAACGTTTGCTACAAGTAGTGGCTCTGCTTGTGGTGTCAAAGTTGTTTCAAATAGCCAATTACTCTTACATATACCTTATCTCCTATTTTCTTCCATTCCAAAGATAAAACCGCTACTCGAATTAGTGATAATACTATTTTACCGCATAAGTAACTATAAATAAACTATGCTTTCATGTTTGAATTCCGGGATGATGCAACCAATCATTATCTATTACAGTCATGATTTTGTCACACCATACCATTAATAAAGGACATCTTATCATAATAATTGTTGTACTACTTTCTTCCCTTCTTCGGTCACTTCCGCATGAGATAAACTTATGACAAATTCCAATTCTGACCTTTACACTGCACGAATTCATAATTTATACAATAACCCCTCTTTCCTTGAGCTCCAAGCCCACGAACACCGTTCTCGTGTACAAAAATGTGATTACTTACCCCTGACATTTTCCCCCGTATGTATTCATGATTAATCAAATATCTCTTGTACTTAAGGATGTGGACGCCCTTATTTCGAGAGAGGGGGTGTAAATATCCATAAATGTTAGGCATGTGAATTTCATGCACAAATTTTATTGGATACAATGATAAGACCAAAGAATCATTTCAATTACGATATGAAGTTACCTACATTTACGAGAGAAGGCTACAACTTCTCTTTCTCTTGCATGTAGTGTTTATTCTAACCAACAGGGCCAAGAGAAGACACAAACAGAAGGAGAAATTAGCTCAAGAAAATGCATCATCCATTAGAGGAAACTCTCTCTAGAATTAATCTACGAACTTCCCAATCTCAGACACAGCTCGCACCATCTTCGAGCAAGTTGGATGGCTGCCATACTTACACAAATTGCAAGGATTAAATACAGAGAGAGCAATTGAATTCCTGCAGAACCTACAGGAGGGAAAAACTAGGCTTAGGGAAAGGATTATACTAGTCACAAAAGATATTATTGCTGAAGTCTCTGAAATACCAGCAGAGGGAGAGAGATGGACCGAAAAGCACCTTCTCCTACGAGAGGCAATCGCAACATACCAGGATCTAGAAGAACCATTGGAGCAAAAAGGAAAAGGGATTAACCCTACCTACATACATCAACCGTGGTAGGAGTTGGAAACATTCATCCATAAATTCATCACATGCAATAGATGCCAAGATGTGGTAAAACCCCATCAACTCAAATTGTTAGTTGTTCTTAATCAAAAGATTTTAGTTAACTTGCCTTCTTTCTTAAATTCTATATTACACGACACTGTTGTTTGAATAAGAAAGGCTAAAAACCCCCAAGAAATTTCTAGTCACCATGGTTTAATCAAGTTAATCATCATGCATGAGTTAGGCAAGCAACAGAAATCCTGGGACAACTTTGTCAACCCTACCGTGCAGGCACCTGACGAAAACCCTGTCAGGATCAAAATTAAGCTCCCTAGACTGAACATACCTAGAGGAGAAAAAGGGAAAAGGACCCGTGCTTCAACCTCAGAACCAAGCAAGTGAAGATGGTCTGAGAGACTACAATTACAACAAGAAACCTCGAAATTACCAGAGGGAGCTTGGCCATCCCACTCACCACCTTTAAGCCATCACAATTTACCCTTACAAGACTATGATGAAGAGATGGCTCGAGTTCTGGAGGAAATGAGGGCATCCTGAGAAACTAGAAGCCCTGTTGGCTTGAGGGGTCCTGACCCAGGTTCAGAGGTTAAGGGTTTCCAACAAACCCCTATACTACTGGCCCTTTCAGCAATGCCCTACTTTCGCAGGCCAAGGTCTCACCCGAAGTAGTATGGGAGGGTGCTGGAACCAGGTTTCTGCACCCTAGGAGAGAGTAGGTAATTAAGGAATATGGGGACTATCTTCACCTCGTCATCTTCCAATACCCTTTCGAGATATAGCTCCGGTGCCAATTCAGGGAAGGCCTCCAAATTGGCCAGGTCATGGTCATCGAATTTTACCTTGTGGAGTTTTCCAAAGGGTTATCCAATGATGGGGACCTCACCTGGAGTTAGTGGAATTTTTAAATAGGTGCGTAGCCCATCAAGATTCCTAGGCATGCATATCGAGGCCCTGTAAGGCCGAACATAGGGCGGTAGCCAGTTGATCGGTTCAACAATCCGGGCCTCTTCTTGAGCATACATAGGTCTCTTCAATGGGTTAGGTGAACGTGCCTAGGGAACCGTTCGCGGGGACTTCACATTTCAAGGGGAGGTGTCTTGCTTCACCCCAGCCCATTTTGCAGGATTCCCTGACCCTTGCGCTTTTTCTTTCCCCTTCTGCCTCCCCTGGCTTAGCGTGGACATAACCTCCTCAACTTCAGGGTCGACTTCCAGTACTTCCTCAGATTCTTTCTTCGTCGAGGCCATAGTCTGTGAGGATTCATTAGGATTGGTCACCGTCATTATGGCACAAAATATGAACTCAAGGTTACTACTATCAGAGGGTGAAACACACCCATACATTAACAAAGTGCGATAGTCATAGAATTTCTCAAAGAAAAAATTGTTCAAGATATCGGAACCCTCTTCTGATCTATAACTCTATTTTTATAGCTGCGGGGGTCACCCAATGGTTGGGTGAGGCTTATCAGATACTTACCATCAAGTAAATGGTAAAATATCTTCGGAAATCACCTCATTAATTATCAGCCGCCCACTCCCTTTAATGATAAAATTTTCTTTTTACCCAAATTTACTGTTCTAATGGCTATTTTACGCACCTGCTGTGCTCCCAGCTCACCCCTGTGCTCCCAGCATACCTCCTACGCTCACAGCACACCCCTATGCTCCCAACTCACTTATCCAATCTTCCAGACCTACGACCAACCCCTGTGCGTATTATGCCCCAATCAGCTACTCCGCCCATATAGTCATTTGATCCGGTATGGTTTGAGCCAGCTGCCATTGACATATCGTGGTATCATATCGCTGCGTAGGGTAGATAACCGAATATCTCCTCCATTAGTGATTTATTTTACCATATAGGGACCTAGCTAACGCTGACAGAACTTCCCCAGGTGTTTTGCAAACTAGCTATGGTACAACAAGACCAATTCACCCCCCACAAATGTCTTTTGTTGAATATGCCGATCATGCCATGCCTTATCCCAAGCCTTCTGAACCTATTGATGGAAATTAGAAATGAAAAAATATTCATCCAAAGCCACAAGTTGTGCTAAACATTCCTCCATGATATCAGGCTCCGCCATGTTCGTAAAGGATATGATGTGTAGGCTAGGAACAATATACTCCATGGGCATAATGGCCTCCTTTCCATAAAATCTCTGTAAGGGTGTTTTTCCAATCATTTTCTTTCAAGTGGTGCAATAGGCCCAAAGGACTGATGGGATGCTCACATCCAAATCACTGTGATCAGTGTTATAGTCCTTAGTCAGTGCCTGCTCCAAGATTTTATTAAAATATTCTACCACTCCCTTTTTCAGTGGATGATACAGAGTGTTTTCTGCATGGTGGATTCGAAATTCTTCAATCAAGGCCTGTATTGTTTCATTAACAAAGTGCGTTCCTCCATCACTCATTAAGATCTTTGGATAGCCAACCCTGGTCATAATATGCTCAAAAATGAAGTGTGCAATGGTGTTTGTAGTGCAATCCTTCAAAGCTTGTCCTTTAGCACATCGAGTCACATAATTAGTCATAGTGATGATGTAGCGCGCACCTATCTTCGTTCTTGGTGGGTTGATGGGCCCAACAAAATCTATGGCCCATTTTTCAAATGCTTACAAGGCCATTTTTCAGTTGCAGGGGAATGTTGTCTCTGTGCGATGGTCTTCCCATACTTTGGCAAGTATGACAAGCTTTGCAATGGTCATGAGAGTTGATATGTAGTGTGGGCCACCATAGCTTGGCTCTCAGGATCTTCTGTGCTATCACCCTCCCTACGTAGTGACCTCCTGCTACGTCCCTGTGGGCTTCTGCTAAGATGGTGTACCTTTCATGCTCTAAAATGTTTCTTTGCAGCACTTCGTCAACTCCTAGCTTATATAGATGGCCTGTGATGATGGTAAAATCCGCTGCGTGGGTTACCAACTCCTTATTATATTATAATGAATACTTTGCAGGTGCCATCCCCGTAGTCAAGAAGTGAACGATGTCGGTGAAGTGCGTATAAACTACCTTAATTGCGAACAACTATGCATCAAGCATCCTTCTTCTAGGTTGGTGAGCTCTTCGCCACTTTCGATCCGAGATAAGTGATCTAGCCTAGCATTCAAATTTCCCAGCTTTACGATGATCCCAAAGTCATATTCTTGAAACAAAAAGATTCATCAAAATATTTTCCCCCCCAACACAGGATTATTCACTAGGTACTTTAAAGCTGAGTGATCTGTGAACATCTTGAAGTGCCCACCCAACAGGTAATGCCGGTATTTCTGCAGGGCGTACACCATGGTTAACCCTTTGCACTTAGTAGTGGAGTAGTTGTGCTCTGCACTAGAGAACTTTCTACTATAAAATGAAACTGGATGGTTGATGTTCCCATCCCCTGGCTGCATAAGGAAAACTCCTAGGGAAATCCCTAAAGCATTGACATGAACATGGAAAACCTTCGCCTAATCAGGAAAGATGAGGATAGATGAAGAGACCATCTTCTCCTTGAGTAACTCAAATATTTTCTGACACTCGTCATCCCAAAAGAATGATACATCCCCTTTCAAAAAAAATTACATGGGTGTTGTGATCAGTGCATACCCTTGAATAAACTTCTTGTAGTAGCCTATGTGTCTGAGGATAGAGCGTAGTTTCTTCTTAGTTGTAGATACTTCCAGATTGATGATAACTACCACCTTGGCAGGGTCAACCATCAGCCTTGTCGACAAACTATGTGACCCAAAAAGATCCCAAATGGTACGAAAAATATTCACTTCTTGATAATCAGGGAGATCTGGTGCTTTCTGAAGGCGTCCAACATCATGCGCAGGTTTGATACATGATTCTTTACTAGCCCAAATACAATGTAATAATCAAAATATACCTCCAAGAACTTGTGGATAAATTCCTTAAATACTGCAACCACTACCCGTAAAAAGATGGCAGGGGAATTCTCGAGTTCAAATGGCATAACGGTGTACCGAAATGAACCCCATTCAATAGCAAACGTGGTTTTGACGTGATCTTCAGGTGCTATCCTGATCTGATGATAGCCTGAGAACCTATTAGTGAACAAGTATGCCTCCTGCCCCCCCACACTATCAAGTATTTCATCTAAGAATGGCATAGAAAATGGATCATGTATGTAAGCATCATTCAATTTGTGTAGGCCAACACAGATTCATATATCTCCCTTAGTATTTTTCTCCTGAACCACCATAGGACTTACCCAATCTGACTGTTCGACCAGTTCGATGATACCTACGATGAGAATTTTTTCGATTTCTTCTTTTAATTTTTTTTTGTACTTGGGGTTCAACTGATAAGGGCATTAATTAATAGGGCACACATCTAGTTTTAGAGTGATTCACATGACCCCTAGGTCCCCTATAATTCCCTTGAGTTCTGAGAATTTCGTCAGGAATTGGTCCTGATATTCGGTGAGGAGTTTCGCGACTCTTCCAACAGTATCATCATCCAAATAGTCCCCTATCTTAGCTATCTTAGGTTTCTCTTCCCTCCCAATGTTGAATTCACGCAGCTTTAGAGGCTTCGTGACATTGATGGTCTGTAGTGGAGGTCTAGCAACTGCGCATTCTCCCTCCAACTCCGAGATATAGACATTTTGTGGGTCTTCATCACATTTCTCTACCGAAAGATTGTGATAGTTGAAAATATCCTGCATTTGTGTCTCCCATGTCGGTGCCCCATGTGCTACATACGACCATGATTCATCAAATACCAAGGCATCTATATCCTGCAGAGCCTCGTCGAGTGCCTCCGTTCCACCTACCAACCCGAACATTCCTACAAACTCATCCTTTAGGATGTCCCAGTGGTGGGTGCGCTAGTGTAGCTCTGCCTCTAAATACCTTGTGGTGGGGATTGGCCCCAAGGCATGAATGAAAAAGTGGACCCATTCGTTTGTATTTCTTTCACACCATTCCTCCATCCATGCGGACAAGTGTTCGTGTGAGTCCCCTTGGCCAAGGATAGTCTTTAAGCATAGGTGAACTAGAGGTTAAAATCATAGGATCATCATCTCACGACACTCTTCCCAATCCTGGAACTTTCCCTTATGCATGTCCCACCACCTCGTAGGGGTCATGCGCATGGCTAGATTAAGGGCCCACGTCCTTCACTCCCTTGGGACTTCAGCTTCAAATTTTCGCAAAAACTCCTTAATACTACCAAAACCATCAAAGTAAGGCATTTCTCTTGCCTCTGAGGAAAAACACCAGAAGTTATTTGTGATCCTAAGACATCGCAACATAGATACATCATGTAGTTGGTTCTGCCAATTTTTTATCTCCATATCAGAGTCAGATAAATGTTCATTATCCTTTTCCCAGAAAAGCACACCATCAGTCATAGGATTGATCCAATCCTCATCCTGAGCGGTTAATTTATATATGTGATCCACACCCTCTTCTTCACGCACTGGTTCTGTATACTGTTCTCCTTCCATAGGGTCTAGCAGGACTATCGCCCTCGTACCCTCATTCTCAAATACCATGCTTCTTTTCCTTAGATTGATAATGCCTCCCCTATCAATAGCCTAGTCTAGCCCTAGGAGCATAGGGTAAGGTTTTGCATCTTCCACAATCTGAATTACTTCGAAGTCGGCTCATACCTTAATGCCTGTGATATCTACCATAATCTTTGACAACCTCCCCAATGGTATGATATTTTTTTGGTTAGCCATACGCAACTGTATAAGTGGACCATACCAGCTTAGGCTCTCACATCCGTTGACAAGTTTTCTTAGGCAATATGTTCGCATCTAACCCGAAGTCCAGGATAACCTGATCCATTTCATAGTCTCCAATTTGCGTTGTTAGCCGCATCTTCTGCCAAGTGCGCTTCTTATGCTTGTAAAGTTTGTGTACATCCTTAACTTTTGTGAGAGGGTTAGTTCTTTCTGCACAGCTATCTATTAGAGCTTGCAAATTTTCCACCGCCTTCTAGTTACGTAGCAACTTCATACATTCCTGTAGAAATGGTTTAACTTCTTCGTCCATTTGTAGGTTTACTTGAGCCTTGGAAGCAGGTGCTTCATCCTTCACAAAGTCATTGTGGGCTACAACGAAGGTTCCTTCTCCTTCTATAGGTCCAATATTTCCTGCTTGGCAGCTAATTTTCGGATAAGAGATTCAGCCATGGACTTCTCCTCAGTACCCCCAGTAGCCATGCTGCTGTGCGCTATGACATTAATGCTTGGTCCTTCGTCACACAGTTCAGCCTTAACCCTTTGCACATTCTGGGTAGGTGTCTGTTGTTTTTCCTGCATTTTTGCTATCAGAATTGGATAGTATTCAATCACATGGTCCAGCTATCTACAATACCTACAAGATGTTGCGAAAAATACTGAGAGGGGGGGGGGGGTGAATCAATATTTAGAGCTGACTAAAAACTTTTTACTTTTTCTTTCTCTTAAAACCATATGCTACTTTACTGAACCCAACTCGCGTATACACGCGGATATCCTTAAGAAAACTTGTGTATGTCCACATATCTTATTATGAATTTAATTCTTTACTTAGATCATTGCATCATTCATTCATCAGATGTTTAGTAAGCAGTAAGCATGTGCAGTAATAACAGAATAAACCATCACACATAAGCAACACACATGAACACCAGTATTTAAGATGGAAACCCAATTCAGGAGAAAACCACTGCTGCTATCGTCTCTGTCTTCAATATTTATTATAAAGAAAACTTCTTAAAATTTTGTACTAGCGCAGACTCATACTAGCACGTAGGCACCCACTTGTAGAAGGCTGCAACCTTCTCTCGTTCTCCAGCCACAACTAGAAGGGAGCTCCAACCCCCTGATCTCGTTTACCAGCCTTTCCTAGAAGGGAGCTACTACCCCCTGCTCTCGTTTACCAGCCTCTCCTGGAAGGGAGCTACTACCCCCTGCTCTCGTTTACCAGTCTCTCCTGGAAGGGAGCTACTACCCCCTGATCTCATTTACCAGCTACCACTGGAAGGGAGCTACAACCCCCTCACTGAAGGCTTCGACCCTCAACACCACCGTGTACCACGTTTCATCAATTTTCATACTATATCCAACATCTTCCACAAAACATACCTTGTAGGCCAATTTTCATCAGATTTTCAGACTGGACCCACTCCACTCATTTAAGCTCAACATACATCAAACTGAAACTTATAACTCCATCAATTCATTCATTGAATCATCAACCAATCAACCAACAACTTGATCTTTAATCAACATAATCAGTAGCATAATCAACATTCAAACAACCCAGATCTGTATGAATACATCTTTGACAGATAGCAGTAAAACAACAAAACAGATCAGAAATTTCATTCCACACACTTCAGCAAAACCCTAGATTCCATACACGCTTTTACTTCACTAAACTTGCGTATATACACGCTTTCACAAAGATAAATCTGCGTATACATCTGCACATATTTCAGGACTAACCTCATATTCCATATGCTCTTTTGCTAAAAACAACTCGCGTATATACGCACTTTCTCTACCATGAACCTGCGTATATATATGCAAACATTGTAGGGTTGCACAACTCTTCAGAACAGATAAATAGCTCATATATTACCCTTCACTTCAGCAAATATTCGCCAGATCACATATCTAAACATTCCATAAACAGATCTAGAAAATACATAGTCATTTCAGATCTAGAGATCCCTCTTCATCATTTTCTTCATAGGTGCATTATTAATTCAGATCAATTAATAAATTGTTACCCATTCCATGCAGATATACTTCAGAGTGAAGTATTCATTAAGCCCCAGACCTATGCACTTTATCAACAATCATAAACTCTTGCCCAATACTTCAATTAGAACCGTGAAAACATTGTAACCAGAACTTCAGAAATAACCCATACTTCATAATAGATATGCAGATACAAACTCAACCCTGAACAATCATTGATTCAAATAGCATACGCTACTTTTCTTCACTTAAGCCGCGTACACACACGCTTTCCTTCACATCAACCCGCATATACTTCTGTGTATTTTATTCTTCAGAAAACCCTGACTATCATACGCACTTTTCATGAATATAACCCGCGTATATACGCACTTTTTTTGAAACCAACTAGTGTATAGATTTGTAAAAATAAATTTTGCAGAACAGACCAAATCTATAAATCTTACCCAGATTTATTCATTTAATTCAGCAGACTTGTGCCAGTTCTTCATCATTCCTTTAGTAGGTCATTCTGGTGATTCATCATCATCAGATCTAGAGATCTTGAACCATCATTATATCCATGGGTGCATCATAGATTCAGATCTATTAATTAAGAAAAGAGTTCATCCATGCAGATATTCCTTAGAGAAATTTATTCATTCACAACCCTTACACATGAACACCTTGCACTATGATCCTCTTCTCCTTATATAGAGTTAGCCTTTATCAATACCATGAGTCAAAACCACTTAACCGCTGATGGTATTCCTGGATGGGATCAAATAGATAATCCGACGCTCAATAAAGTGGGCCAATACAATGGTAATGTCCCCTGGTTTTATAAATTTAGAGCGCAAATAGGCATACGCTACTTGGTACGTACTTTTCCGCGTACATACGCTACTTTTCCTTTACAAACTCGCGTATTCTTTGTGACATATCTTATTCATCATTACTCTGGAACTTACTGGAATTTATTTCTTTGTTACTTCTGAAGTAATCTGTAGCTGCATCATCCTTACATATTTAACACATAGGTTGCTTATCATAGGAAACTCATCAAGTAGGTTTCCATCAAGGACAACTTCATCAAGTAGGTTTCCATCAAGGACAACACATTGCATCATATTTCCAACACAATATTGGTGTGCAGGATTCAGACAATCCACTAGTACAAAATGACTAATCAGTTACTAAAAAAACGACCAAAATTTGCATAGAAACAACTGTTTTTTAGTCGGTGACCAATAGTAGCTAATTTACAGTATCTTATAACACGACCAATTTTTGGTCATTTTTAGCTTAGTCATTAATTGGTTATCTCAATTTTGTTGTCTAGTTGTATATTTGGTCATTAATTTGGTCACTGATTTAGTCATTAATTTAATCATTGATTTAATCATTAATTTAGTCATTTATTTGGTCATTAATTTGGACATTGATTTAGTCATTGATTTAGTCATTAATTTAACCTTTGATTTGGTCATTGATTGTAACAATTAATGACAAAATATATTACTATATGATCACCCAATAAAATCAATTAATGACCAAAGAAATATGACCAAAATGTTGGTTGTGTTATAAGAGACTATAAATTAGCTACTAATAGTCATATATATGCAAATTTTAGTCATCGTTTAAAGCCACTTAATGACTGAAGAAATATGACTAAATTTTAATCGTGTTATAAGATACAGTAAATTAGCTACTAATATTTGTATATATGCAAAATTTAGTTGTCATTTGTAGTCACAAAATTATCATTTGCAGTAGTCATTTATTCATTATATAAACGAGTAATATAGTAGTTTATATTAATTTCATTTACTTTCATTAATAATCATTATAAATGAATAATTTAGTCGTATATTCATTTTATTGGTGTTATTCATTAATCAATATAAACTATTAATTTAGTAGTTTTAAATTTATTTTGTATTCATTATTAATCAACATAAATTAATTTGTATGATATTAAAAATTTCACACAATGTGCATGTTCATCTAATATGAAAACAAAAAGTTGCATATTTTAATTACAATACTAAACAATATCAAGTGCAACTGTAAATAATTTCAACCACGTAAATTATATTATATGAAATGTTAAAGTATTACAATATGATTTTCCAACTTAATATTGGTTGGACTACAATTTACACATGAAATGATGTTTCATCACTTCAAACATTATTGTTGTGTTTTCAAGGCATTGCAGGTGAATTCACCAACTTTGAAGACTTGACCATCAATCTTTATATGTGTGTCATATGTGGGATATTGGCTCTAAGAGTATCACCAGACTAGTTTTCCTCTCTCACTTTTTGCATTTGTCACTCCAATATTATTGCTCCCCTCTTTTTTCAATTCATGCTTTTTACCATCAATACTGATTTCATTCTCTGAAAACAAAAGAAGATACAATGTAGAGTGTAAAAAATGAAAGATAATGAACACTAGAATATAAACTAAATTAGACTATAAATAATTTATACAACATATGCCTCAACATCAGCAGTGTCAAAGCCATTTTTCTCCATACAAGTAAGAAACTCGAACAAATTATCTTCATTGGGGTGATAATTGCCACCATAATGTGGCTAGATAACATGTATAAACAAAGAAAATAAAATATCACCATATATAGAAAATAACACCTCAGTGACTTAGTATTCAACTTTCAAGGAAAGCTTAGGAACAATCATGTCAACTAAGTTATATGCTAAAAAGCTCAAGCTGTAGATAACTTGTGAAAACAAATAATTTGAGGTGTGATGTTTAATCCCTGTCATTTAATTCACAACAACATTTCATTTTCTAACGCATGAACTTAGTCAAGTATATAAACAACATGTACTCAAATAACAACATGAAAGTAGTTTTTTCTGATAGTCATGAAAATATTTTAACACAAAATAGCTATAAGGATTCCAATAAATATAGTACTAATTTCATCTTCAAGCTTTTGTTGTTGTTTAAATGGACATGGTAGTAAGTATTTTCAATTTCATTGTTAAAAGACAAAAGAAAATCAAAATAAACGTCCAAAATACAATCAAACAATAAAGAGATGATATCATGGAATGGAAATTTCAATTATAAAAAATTTGTTTACTTGTCCACTGATGTCGTTTCTGGCATTCCTAAAGCATTTTCTTGCCCAAAATAACCATGAAGTGAATTAATCACAACATTAAAAACCATAGGAATTCCTACTAGAAACATTTCCAAAGTCGATGGCTTAGGTGTCTAAGCGATCTCTAACAGCGAATGAACCATATCCAAGATGTGGTATGCATCGTCTCCCCATCCTTTTTCCAATCACATTTCCTATAACCTTCCCACTTCAGAGTCAAGTAACAATAGAACAAAGACATTGACATTTGTTTTTATCTTTTATATCTATAAAATTTGAATCTGATTTGTTTCATGAACATATTAATTCATATTTAAAGTCTTCCTGACATATGAGAAAGTATCAGTCAAATAGGACATCAGAAAAATTGACCTCAATGACGTCCTAAAACAGTTTCTACAATATCAATATTTTTCTTGTTGTTATATCTTGGGTAGAAAAAATAACATATCTACAAAAGAAAAATGCATATATTGCTTATGGTCAAACTTTGTATATGGTGTATTCTTAAGCAGTTTTTTAAGATGTTCCTCCACCTAACCAAAGTGAATTGTAGCTTGGTTAAACTATGTATACTTTCATTGAGCATCAATTTCTGCAATATAAATGTCACATATTATTCTTTCCCATTTCTCAACATGCTACATATGATAAATTGAAAGTCACATAAAACTAAGAAAAAACCCTATTCTAACCAAAAGAAACAAACAAACAATGTCTCTAATAAAGATTCATTATAATATTAGAAAATGAAAAGAGAGTGGACCATTTTTGTTGTTTGACTTTGCCTATTTTTGTTATGAAAGTGCTCAAGCTTCAAGAACCAATAAATGTGAGGGAAGTCATAAATGTGAAAAAAATTATGTTGACTTAATTTGTAGACTTCTTCAAAATGATGTGAATGATGCCATTTTCGGATGTGTTAAATCTCATAATAAGAAATGGCATGTATTCTAATAAATTACAATGCAATGACTACCATGGGCCTCCATAGGTTATAGGTCCTTACTAGGTTAATCTTGATGATGAAAGAAGGATAGCAACGATAAGTATGGGTGGTGCTAGTTTGTATGGTGGATATCTTCAAACCAAGGTTGTCATCTCAATGAACCTAGGTTTTGACATGGTAAACATGGATCTAGTCTTCACCCCATTTCATTCCATCATACTTTGTCAAGACTCAAGAGGACATAATGGTCCTTCAGCTTATAATAGGGTTTCTTTTGAGGTTATAAATAAAGCTTATCCAAATCAAATGGATTTTTGGGCTCCAAGAGATATGGATAATTTAAATGATAACAATTATATGTTTTTTTTCCCAAGATTCAAATGTAGGGATAAATTTTGTCGATTTTACTAATAAATAGAATGAGAGAAATAATCCATGATGAGAATCTACTGGTCATTGTGATTAGGGAAATACATGGAGATAATAAGACTATTTAGGTTAAAATCAAATATGGTGTTGAGTCTTGTAGCTCCTCGGTTGTTGGTAGTTTTTAAGGTATGAATTTCTGTTCTTCAAGAGTGGGGTCCTTCAGCATAATTGCATCTACCTTGGTCATATCACCCAAAAGCAAAACATAATAAAAAAAGAGTAAATATGTCAATTTTAGGGCAAATCCTATTTGTATAGTTACCAAGCATATATTTTTTTTTTACTCTGTTATAACTATGTTGATACCACCTACTCAACAGTAAAAAATGGCAGAGTAGCCATTAGTCATACCTACCCATGGTCTCCTGTAGGCATGATAGAAGGATAGATTAAGCCATTAATTATAATTGCACATGTATTGAGGAAAGACAATTTATTATCTAGTTAACCAATTGCACATTGAACCCTATATGGATGAGTAGCCCTAAATAAAGCCAGTTTTCTCGATCATATGCCTTGGAAAGACAAACTAGCATTGCTTGTATTTTTTTTGGTTTCATGTTATAAATCCCTTCTTGGGAAACTCCTATTCTGTAATGGATTTGTTTCCTAGGAAGGATGCAAAATTGTTCTAATGACATGGAATCAACTTAGTGAATTTTGACCCTACATGACCAAGGAACTCAAGAGCCTTGGGCGCATCAACAATAGCATCCTCCAATGAAAATAGTACAGTCTCCAACCTAGAAACATCAAAATTATATATAGTTATAGTTCATAATTGAAAATTACCATAGATTTTAGTAGACCTTAAATAAATTCAAACTTGAATAAGAACAAACACAAAATTTTACATTACCCTTCAGTAAGATGTCCTTGATTTAGCAAGAAAGGCTCATACTTGCATAAATGTGTAAGTAGATTCCCCAGAATATCAATTTCAACATATTTCCTAAAAAAAGAATATAATATCCAAAGTGAAACCATAGTTGAATGGAACAATGGTGCTTTAAGGTCATCTACACAAAAAATTTCCTCCTTCGAAATCTCTCACACTGGATGGTATGTCATGCAAAATTAAGAAAAAGTGAAGGAAACTTTTCGAATTCTCTAAAATACATAATGAAAATGCATAAAATCTTTGTAAAGGAATGCACTTGTAATATTCTTTGATTTCCATTTCATCCTTTTTCCTAAGTTGAACCTCAATGAGTTGTGAACTCAAATTTATTTGTGAAGAATGTTCTTACAGTTGAAATTTAGAATTTGCAGTCTTCCCACCTCTGTTAACTTATGAGTATGAATTCTTAAACTCTCTTATGTCATTATCCAAAAAATTAATTCCTAGACACATGATTTTGCAAATAAAGGCTTTTATGCAGCATAAGTCCTTCTCAAAATTTCATCTCTCATACCAACTGGCATTCGGTCAGAACTACAACCTAAAATTGGACCTGCACCTGTTTGTCTATTACTATGGACGTGAATGGTGGAATATCTACTAGAGCACTCTTAGCATTTGGTAGAGGCTGAGCCCTCCTTCTTATTCCCTTTCCAAGACCTCCCTTAGGACCAAGAGTCAAGTGGCCATCATCAGAAGCTCTGAGTGTTGAAGGGCTTTGCATAGACTGATTTTCAAATTGAGCCCTATCCACAATTCAAGCATCTTCACTGGTGAATCCATGATCACGTGATACCATATGGGTTTGTGGCACTTTAATCCCACCCATATGTGGAAGTGAACCCGTCTGTGCACCTGCATGTAAGGTGGCATCACAGGTCCTCTCCCACCATCATCAAGTTGTGTCACAAGTCTCCGACCTGAATGTCCCATATTGGTACCTCGAGAGCAGCCTCCCTGTCCATGTAGTTCTTGTACAACATCCCGATTCACTTCCTCTATTTTCTTGGGGCCCTCAAATTTCTTCCATTGTTGCCATCCATTCCTCCTCGGATCAATCAGATCGTTAAACATGAACCTCAGCCGAGAGGGAAGCCCTTGGTTATTGGAAATTTGTGTCGTCTTATCAAATTAAGCATCAATATGTTCCTTAGCCTTTGAATAATCAATCATATGACCAATAGTACTCATCAATTTGCACAAAGCTTCAACATTTTCCTTCTCTGGATGTTGAAATTAACCAATTAATTTCTTGATGTATGCATGCATAATTCGTTCGGTCAACATACTTTCTTTATAAAGCTCACCAATAAACCTTATATTTCCTAGCATTCATCGTCATGCTACAACCTTCTTCTCCCGTATTCTTCTGCTGAAAGGATTTTTTCAACATGCTCTTCTGCTTTCTCAACCTCTACCTCTTCTCTTTCATATTTTTCAAATTCTTCTTGACATTCTTTCAAAATAACTCGCTTGAAAACAACCTTCTCATTATCTTCATACAATTCTGGTATTCCTGTAGGAAGCTGAAAATTGAATTTTGCATACATTTCACAAAAATCCAGCTCCATCAAGGCTTTATCAAATATTTGAATATTATACCTTGAATACATGATGCAAAGTCAATGTTCACTTCTTTGACCTGTTCAAAAAGTTTCTCAAAGTTTTGGGGCATTAATTTGTTAAGGATGGATTTAATTTGTCTTTGTTTCAACTGATCCTCATCAGAAACCTTTCCCACTTCATATCGGTTCTCTGATATATGAACTGTGGGCAGACAAGGTTGTGGAGGAGGAATCAAACCCTTCTTCGAACCAAATCATGCTGCCACCTATCAACATCATAATTATTTCTCACTAGTCCAACTTGTGGAAGTGGTGCTTGCACATAAGGCCCTCCACGAATGATGACATTCATACTCATTTGTGTTGCACAGGTATTTCTTGCAAAGCCAGTATTATAACCTTGGCCAGGTCAAAACATAGCAGAGGAACCACTAAGATCCACATCCATCCACATATCACAACCATCAATAAAAGCATCCACCAGCTTAGCCCATCTATCATCATCCAAATTGGACATGAATGGATTGTAGCTAGTTTATTTTATCCTATTAATGGGCGTGAATCATTTGATATGCTGGTTTTTGTCTTTAAAGGTTGATGCAAATAGATGAAATGTTACCATATGACCCAGCTAGCATCAATGAGTAGAAATTCATTGGGCGTGAACCACTTAAAGAAACAGAACCTGAAAGTGGAGGTCTGTATGTAGGCAGTTCTGCTAATGGAGGAATGAAATCTTTAATAGATGACACAACATCAAAGATCAAAGTAATGAAATAAAATCATTGTGGAAATAAATATGCAAAAATTGCTCATTTTTTGGATATCAAATATGCTCCAAGTATGGGCACAAACATGAGAGTTTAATTTTCAACTCTCTAGGCTCTTGTCAATGTGGTCAACCAAAAAGATGTCAAAAAACTAAATATTTTGGGGGATTCAAAACTTGTTGTGGATTGAGTCTATGCCAAAGTCAGCATAGTGGCCCCTCATTTGGCTCATATTTTTCAATGTATCAAACAAGTCAACAACAATTTGGATTTGTTCTCTTGTGGCCATATATACCATGAACTCAATACCCTAGCAAACAAGCTCTCCAACTTATTCCACAAGTGCTAGAATACCAAGAGTATACAAATAATAATTTTGTGGGGGCTATTGAATTCCATATCTAGTTTTTTTTCTCTCTTATTACTATATTTTGTGATGATATATGTAAATGATCCAATGATATTATCCGAAAAGTGATAGAGATTTTTTTTGTTTTTTAAAAGCTCGCACAATATATAATTGGAACAAACTTTTATTACTAGAAATCAATCAATTACTTCTACATACCACTAAAAGTGGAAAAAGCTCTATAACCTTTGATCACCTTGAACATCAAGCACACTATGAACCTTGACAATGGGGTTCTAATAACATCTCCAAAGATCCAAAATTGACAAAGCACAATTTATTGGGTATTGATTAGTCAAAATTACCATGTGGATCAACTACTCATGTTGAAATGATGGTATATTGGATTAGGTGTGGGTTGCAATTGCATTTGAAAGAGTGAAAACAACGTGGATAAAGAACATTGACTACACTAGGAACCTCTACAATGGGGTTCTAATAACATGGCCAAAAATCCAAAATTGAAAAAGTAAATTTTAATGAGCATTGATTAGTCAAAAGTACAATGTGGATCAATGACTCGTGTCGAAATGATGGTATATTGGACTAGGCGAGGGTTGCAATGGAATTGGAAAGAGTGAACACAACGTGAATAAAGATTCACTTGAAGAAGGAATACAAGGAATCTCAACCTTGGTTGCACATATAGGGATGGTCAAACAAGCAAGTAGAAGCATTTGCAACACCATAAAAATTTGCAACTCATTTTTTCTAAGAGACATCCAAAAGAGTCATCCAAAAGTGCATTTTTTTATAGGGAAAATGCTTAAAATCCTCCTTTTGGAAAATGCATCCTTCACATTAGGAAAAATTTTCCATCTACATTTCCCACAGAAATATGTAGATAAATGTTTCTTCAATCATCCCAAAAAATGGGAAAAATAAAAAACCCTTTTGGGAAAATTCATTTCCCTCTGTGTTTCACTGCATTTCCCAAAAGAGATATGTGGAAAATTGTTTCTTGGAGAATCCTACAATAAAAAGACACCTTGGGAACATGGGAAACATGGAGGTGCCCCCTCCCACCCTAAGGGACACATCCACGTAGAACAATGGTTTTTTCTTTCATTTAGTGGCATTTCTAAGGCATCATTGCTCATTTGTTTATGAATACAAATTTTATCATATACTTCTATGTTGAATGGTAAGCATGTGTCAAAGCCCTATAAAAAGAGGATTTGCTTCAGATAGAATCAAGGACAAGGCCTCACAATTGGGACTAAACATTCATAGTTGCAATATAATCATGTGGACAATAGCACAATGGAAATTCATTATAATACAGAGACCTTACAAAACCATACTTTCTTGATGATCAGAGAGGCTTTGGTATTTCAATTTCACTAAAAATAGCATATATTGTCATCTATCGGTAAGGTACATATATAATACCTCATTTACAGATACTTCCAAAATTTTACCTTGGAAAGATTACTTTTATTTTTAACAATCAAAGAACTTCTATAACAATTATTGTTGACTAGTGTAAAAGCATAGCTATTAAAGAATGGAAAGGTGTTGTGGGCTATATCTAACATGCAGAAATCAAGAACTGAATAAGTAGGAAGTGATGTTATCCCAAATCATGGTGTAAACTGAATAGTATTAAACTTTTTCCACTTCATACTGTCACACTAGTGTATTTGTAGCCAAAAATTGGTACTATTGAAGGTATAACTATGGCAATGTAAAAGAAAATATCCACAGTGAAAAATTTTCAGTTTGAACCATAGATATGAACTTAAAACACATTTTGGATAAGAAGTACATACTTGTTCAAATGCTGAGAAAAATTATAGAAACTGCAATGTTGATCCAACATCATTTGACAGAAATTCTATGCCTATAATCAACTGCATTGGCTTCCCTTGAGGAAAAATTATTTCATCCATATCTTTCCTGTCTTTTCATTTCTTCTTCTTCAAATTCATATTTTCTTCGCTGAAAATAGGATACAGAAATAAACTGATCATTGATCCCCTTGATATCTTGATCCATGTTAGACTGGTTTTTGGTGGTTTACACCATACACCATGGAATGCCACATATGCATTTAACATAAAATTTAAATTTTTTTATTAACTCTACTTTTACACCAGAAAATATAGCACCAATTGAGTATCCCACATTATCCCCACATTATCACCACTTTTATACTACTATTTAAAAAAGATTTTTCAAATCATTTACAAATAGTGGTGCTAATGTGAGGCTAAATGACCCTTCTTATTGTAGTGTTACATGCATGACACTACATGCATGAATAGAAGATGAATTTATTTATTACAGAAAAAATATATGTGGAAAAAATTATTGCATGAGCAGTGGTAGTATGCATATTTTGATATATGTGCTAGAATTAATATGTGAGCATATTTCCTAACAATTTTCACTAGTGTGTTGGTATGTATAAATGCTACCTAGCTATTTCCATAGATAAATTAAATGAGTATACTTGATTTTATAGGACTATATACTCAATGAATATGAAATAAATATATATATTCTAGCTTATCAAGAGTTTGACTCCTAGAAAAAAGGACATGCAATTTTAAATAAACGAGAACATGTTTCATAATGACCAATAATAGAATATTGGCCAAAACGTTTCTTTGCTTTTAGGTCAAGGGATGAGACTGAAGTCTATAAAAAGTAGGCATGTTTTTTTTTTAAATAAGCTAAATGAAAAAAACCTAAAGTTTTATTATATTTTTCTACTTAAATAGATGCTATGTTCTTAAAACCATCAACAACCTTTGCTTACAGACTTGCTTTAGGATCAATGAAAGAGGACCTTTGCTAATTTCTTGCAAAGCTTACCAGACCTCAAATGATAGTGATAAATTCTGATGTTACTGTTGCACATCATATAGCGTACACACCATTGTTTGTTGTTGTGACAAGGGTTACTATAAAATCAACATTGTCTTAACTATCATTGACACTTCACTATCACTGTATGTCACTATGCTGAATCTAATACATCATCCCATCATAAAATATAGACATATAGAAGATAATTATAGTCACCTTCCTGATTCATTGTCTTTCCAATGTTTTTCTGCTACTGTCAGCCAATTGTCAATTTCAAGGATTCATTGCACCAACTTTCAATATATATACAAGGTCAACTAATTAATATTTTTCCCATATTAAATGGTGATGAATTTTTTGTTGAATCTTTAATTAAAATGAGAGGGGGGGGTGGGGTGAATCAGTTTAATACATACATAAGCCTTTTAAAATTTTCACCAAAATTATTTACAGCTTAATATGTGAACAGTCTTATTTGTAGCCAATATTAATTTAATGTGACACCATACTTATGTTGAGAGCAGCAAGCAATTAAGCAGATTGAAATAATCACATCAACACATAAGAAGCACACATAGAGATAGCAGATGTAAGTGGAAACCCATAAAGGGAGAAAACCACATCTTATTATTGTTGTGATGCAAAGGCAAGCTCCAACTCCCTCTCACCACTATTTTTCTACAGGCACCAACCTACAGGAGGCTCCTACCTCAATTCTGCAAGCTACAACTTGCAAGGAAGCACCAACTCCCTTCAATTTTCTACAGGCACTAACCTATAGGAGGCTCCAACCTCAGTCAGCTACAACTGACAGCTATCAAGCTGCAACTTGATAGGGAAGCTCCAACTTCCTCAATTTATCAAACTGAAAATTTGCTGATTTACCTCAGATATCAGCTCTGTTATGTAGCTTCTCTTTCTGCTCTTCTTTTCTTAATCTTCTCTGCCTCACACTTCTATATTTTGGCTTCTCTAGATTTACTTTCTCTAACCTCTATTTGCATATCAAGATGATATTATTTATAGAGTTCTTCACATGACTATTTGTATTTCACAAAGAATTTGGAGTGAACAGTCATGACTCTTTGGCTTCTGTCTT